>JASTUK010000018.1:0-248749 GCA_031125475.1 Saccharomycopsis lassenensis
TCACCCTGTGCTTACCCTGTGCTCGGTCTGTGCTAGTAGAGAACTGTTATTACACCATTTCCCTTAGTCTTCTCAACAAAGTGACTTTTTTAGTTCACCACAGTTCTTGAGAGTATATTCAGATTTCTTTGTGTTCCCTTTGTTATGAATTGTTTCACTCTGGTCCGGCCTTTTGCAGATTGGAATATTTTTCATAAAGCAACTTAATCCATTTATCTGAAAGCTGTAGTCCTATTTGTAGATCCGGCATAATAGAGCGAGTCTGCGTATCAAATAATTCGCCGTATACAGGATTGTGTGAGTGCACGCTGTGGCCTGAAGCATTTGCGATAATTGCGTACAAATGTTTGGCAAAATCATAGGTTGTCTCTTCATAAATTGTTAGAATGGATTTTCGCAATAATTGAATACTTGGCAAACCACACAGTGAGCGAGTTTCATTGAATGCGTCTCGTCCAATCAAATTATTGCTGTTGATGAAAACAAATTTTTTATAAAAATCATGCATATCGAGTATCCTAACATCGCTTGTTTGCTTTTCGACAACCAGTTCGTTTGACTCGACACCCTCACCAATTGAGCCAAAATCGTTTTCATCGACTGAAACGACATCGTCTTCATCAACCTCATCAAAATCATTTTCACCAACTGAATGGAGATCATCATCAACCTCATCAAAATCATCTTCACCAACTGAATGGAGATCATCTTCATCATCTGGGAAAAGGTTGTCATAGTCAGAGAAAAATTCTTTCTCATAAATATAATCAGGTGGTGCAGGAAGACCAGTTCTCTCTTTCATCAAACGTAAATATGGTGCATATAAACTCAATTTGATAAAAATAAAAAAACGTGAAGTTTCTTCAGATAAAAATCTAAAATTTAATTCCTGGCGTTTTGTTTGAACATTCCGGTTGAACAAGTAAATTCTGTCTGATCTCAGATCAAAATATACTGATCTATCATGACCAGCAATTTCAATTCTCCGAAGTTCTTCAAATCTGAACGTCCCTATCTCATAATAGCACATGGTCATTAACAAAGTATTGATAGAAGCATGGAGTCTCAAAAACTTTTTTTTCACATCCTCACTTGAGGTGTCAACATCTGCAAAAAAGAAATGCTCCTTGCCTTTCACGTACCATAAAAACGAATTCTGGGGTTCAACACTTTCGAGTTGCTGTTTAAATAATAGGAACGACTCGTCAACAGTTGGACACGAGCGGCAGATGTCTCTGATCTGATTAATCTCAGACTTCAAGCGACGTCTCAACCGTATGACATCCGATCCAATATCGCGAGCATCAACGACAGTATTATTCACACGCACTACCCCTTCCGCTAGGTTTATGCAAGAAGAGGAAGTCGAATCCTGAATTTGCTTGATAACATCTTTATGAAATTGTGACAAAACAAAAAAAGGCATTTCTGCTGTAACATTATCACCAACTTTTTCGGAAAACTCATTCGAATCAACATCGTAAAATGAAAATCGGCATAAATGCTTGAGCATAAGTGTTCTTGGGGCCATCAGTTTATAAGATAACATACCATTTTCATTTATATCATTAATTAAAATGAAAAGAACTCTAGTAAAAAAAGTTGTCTCATTTGATAAAATATGTTTCATGACACTGATGAATTTGCTTGCATCTATATGTTTAAGACGCGACTTTAAGATTGATTTAAGATTGCTTGAAACTATATCTGCCAACATTGAAATTCGGTGAGCTGACTTCATAATCATAAATAATTTGTAGAAGCAGTATGACAGGTCTTTCAAATAATTTGGCGAAAATGATTTTATGGCATTTTTATACTGCAACGTGGAGCTTCTAACTTGGGCATTGACTTTTGATTTGTTATTGGCTAGGTCATGAATCTTACCAAACAATTCGCGAATTTTTTTCTTTTCAGATATATCCCCATTTTTATAGAGAGCCGCAATGCATTCTCGGTCTTTAACACTGAGCTTGAGGGCACCGAACGTTCTTATGATGAGAGAGTTTCTGAGGGTAGTTTCTGGATCTTTATTCAAATTCCAATTAACACTAAACTTAGAATCAACACCTGTATTGATAATGAATTGAATACCACTTGGAAGATTAACAACAACAACTTGTTTCCAAACACTACCTCCTTTGCTATATGCACCCTTTTTGGTAAATGGTCGCTTTTCAAAATTCAAGTATCTTCTAACACCAGATAAATCAACAAAGTGGACATGATGTCTTTCAAACAGATCAAAGCGAAATTCGTTTTTACGAAGAGCCTTGTTGAAAAGCGGAAGATATTTGAGATTTTTGAGAGCACCAAAATAACTTTTGACAGCTTTTGAGTGACTGCAAACAACTTTGCGATTCTTGGTGTCTATAACAAGGCCGTTATAAACAATGAATTTCCCAACAAGAACCGGTTCCATTATCCCGATATGTTTCGGTTCCGCTTTTTTTGTAAAAAAAAATTGTAATGATCGCTTTTCACCGCGCAATTCCTGTTTTTTTCAGAAGTACTTGATTTTATATTTCTATTTTTCTCACACAATTCCTCTCATTGAATGGAACTGAACTGCTTTTTCTTCTTACAAAAAGATTGTACGATCGGGCGAAGGAGTATGTTTTTGTATTGGTGCTATGAGATGCGTTTCGCTCCGTCTATTTGGCCCGCGGTAAAAGTGCAAAAAACGTATACAAAAAGTAAACAAAAAAAAAACACGAAAGAAAGCGACAAAATTCAAGTGAAACCCTGAGATTTCGCAGCCAGAATGCCAGCTAAAACACTGCCGCAAGCGCGCGCGCAGCCGCCTGATCATTCAGTTGACAGCGACTTTTTTTAGCATCCGTGGATAACCGCGAAAGTCCTGCTGAGACTGCCAGTGTGCTACAGTCTGCCACAATGTGCCAGCAATGTCAGAGTTCCGCATTTTCGGTATTTTCCACCAACCGCAGTCTCTGATGTTCTGCTGCCATGCGTGCAACTTTCCGTAATTACTCTGGTTTCGAAGATACGCTAGTAAAGTACTTCTGAGAAATCCCATCGCTCAAAACATATCCCTCCATTTCTCAATGGGTATTACTCCTTC
Source organism: Saccharomycopsis lassenensis (assembly GCA_031125475.1). Taxonomy (NCBI): domain Eukaryota; kingdom Fungi; phylum Ascomycota; class Saccharomycetes; order Ascoideales; family Saccharomycopsidaceae; genus Saccharomycopsis; species Saccharomycopsis lassenensis. The sequence continues at coordinate 3,083 of JASTUK010000018.1, forward strand.
CATAGTTTCACCTACACATATCGTCTTCTCAAACTCTCCTCTACCCACAGACATTTATACCTCATCTCTATCTCTGTTATTCGGGTTCTAGCCTTGCTCTAAAATTTTTTCTGCGCTCAAGACTTTTTCATTTTTCTCCGTACCAAAAAAAACTGTGGGTGGGGGGGTATGATTTTGTCGCTCGAGTGACTGTACTGTGGTACTGTGTGTCTGAGAATGTCAGAGTATGTGCTATATAGGGGTGGGTGTCTGGGTGTGCAATATATGAGGCAGAGTCCTGCTTAATAAAAAGGCAACCGAACATCTGAAAATTAATTCAGATAAACAAGTGGTCTAAATTAGCTATACAAAGCTCACTTATCGGAAGACAAACCGAACATCAGAAGATTGATTCAAATGAACAAATGATCTAAATTGGCTATACAAAGCTCACTTATTGTAGGACAAAATATATCAAGACATACTCAATATGAGAAGATCAGATACCCCGAGCATTCAGGATGTCGAGATTATTGACAAAATCAAACTCATACTTTTCTCTACTCAGCTGCCGAATTATAGTATTTTTCTCGTATTTTTTATTACGCTTCCGAGGGTCCACTCCGACTCAAATCTTTTCCGAACTTGAGATCCGCCGTATTGTTTCGTATCTGTTATTTTCTAATTACTTTCTTCACGTCGTTACGTCAATCCTCTGCTCTCACTCTGAATTGTCACATTCAACTCTCCCGCTCATCTTTGGCCAACTCACTAGCTCTGTTTTGAGCTGCTTTTCACTCTTTGCCATGATTTACAATAGATCTATCTTTTTATCAACCGTTCGTCTCACATTCGACTAACTATTTTTGCTAACATTTTTTCTAGGTAAAATATAATCAAAATATAGTGAATGATACATGTCCGTGATATCAAGATTTTTTCAATGATTGAACTGACTACCAGAGGGTCAATCTCAGTCTCAAGAACTGCGTCAAATCAAGGAGATACCCGAGATCACCAACGGGACATACTGAGAGTCGCGACCCGAGTATGTAGGCAATGCAATACAATGAACAGTTCACGAGACACGCAGGCATAAAGATATCATTGGCCAAATTTCAAGAAACAAATCAACCAGTTGTCGTTTGACAAGCAGTAATATGTAGAGGGTAACTTACACAGTTGGATAAGAACCCAAAAGAATGAGAAATACATAAGGCATATCATTATCCACCACCATTAAAGCAAATTTTGAACAAGGCACCAGCATATTCTGCGTACCAAAAATTATTAAATTACTGGTCTCTAGGTCTTGGAACCACAACAATTTATACGCTGCAATAGAAACATTTTCAATTTGTTGGCTTGCCTCGCTTGATAAAGGGTGGTATGAATTCTAGTACTGTATGGTATTCTGGGTCACCACTTTATTTTTTGAATATATTACATACATTTTTGAAATTAGGAGCACTTTGACCTCCCATTCTAAAAGTTGAGGAAGTTCTGCATGAATGTTGAAAATGGCTATTATTTACGCCTAATTCTTCTCTGCTTTTAAGGCTTTTTTTTACTGACATATTCCTTGTCACACGGTGTCACCTTTTTGTTAGCACGGAAGGGACCCTTGATCAAGTCAAATGGTACGTGATGGTCATAAAAAATTATTATTTTTCGGTAAGTCGAGGAATGAAAAAAATATATTATCTACGAGCTTCTAAAAAAAACCAAAAATGAGAATCTACATGGCTCAACATTGACAAAGACACAAGCTGTCCAATGATTCATTTCGTGTTCTGGTTGAATATCTAGTCAAACTGCCTGCTCACTGACTCAGACGCCGTATCTATATCTGATGAAGAAACTTTATAAATAAGAGACAGTTTCAGCAAAAGTAAAATCATTATAAACAATCATCACAAAACAAACATCATGAATCTCGCATCTATATTATTCTCACTTTCTGCTCTTGTATCTTTGGCTGTTGCTTCACCTGCTAACATGACCAACATGTTGGGAGAGACTGCTAATGTCACACTTATTACCGAAGCAACTAATGACCTCCCAGAACCAAGTTTTGACCAGGATCAATTTTTTGTCCAAAAACAAGATGTTTTGACGTCTATTTTGGCTTCAATTTCCAACGCTGAACCTCAAGATATTGTTGACTTCGTCCACAATTATGCTCTCTACATTGAAAAAGTTAAGAGTGCCACAAGTTCTGAACTCGAAACCAACCAGTTGGAGTGGATTTATCAAGTTAGAAACAGTTCGCTTATCAAGAAAAGTTCAGAAGCATTGAGCAAAAGATCAGCTGAACCAAAACTTGGATTGCACTTACATCACCACAATTTGCGTGATTGGTTTCACAACGTTACTCTTGAGTGCACTGACAAACTTAGCAAAATTGAGCACACTGTTTTGCACGGCCAATTCAAGAAAGACTGCAAATATATCTTAAAAAACATAAAGCACAGTTTGAAGCACAATGTTGTCCTTAAAGCCGTCAAAGACGTTTTCTTGACCTTGGTTGGTTGCGTCCTAGTGATTGTGCTTATAGTTTTGTCGCCAGTTAAATTGTTTGGACTCTCGCCGGAAGACATTGTTTTTGACATTGTTATTAGAGTTTACTCTTTCCTCTCATGGTTGTTTTAGTCACTTGAATCTTTGTAATGATTTCAATGTAATATTACCTTCATTTGACCGTAGCCTTCACTTATCATCGCCCTTGATTTTATTCCTAAACCAATAAATACCATGATAGAGGGACCTTGGCATACACTTTTGTCATGTAGGTTTTTTAAACCTGTGTGTATGTGCAAGTCGGAACCACAAAATTGGTACCTTACAATGGCAAACTGTCCTTTTCAAAACATTGGAGAATTTAGTACAAGCTCAAAAAGGTTGGAAAAGCATCAGAACTCAAACACTGTTTTTAATCCTCAAGCCCATCATTACTAGTACTTCATATAAACGGTTAAATAATTATTGTTAACAATAAGCCATGGGTCCATGGAATTTGCACTGCAAAGTAAGAAATACCCGAACAGGAGGATTGTTTCCGCGCAGCGTGCAAAAAACTAAATTCACAAAGCCAAGGCAAACCCGTAAAATAAATTGGGTGCCTTATCAATTATGAGTGGGAACTAGTGACAAAGTGTGGTAGCAGCTCGTGCTGACTGCCCATATAAAGTGGTAGGGGTCTGCAAGCTGTTTGTTGACATATCTTTGCATTATTTAATACTACCATGAAGTTTACAGTACTCTCTTCAATTTTATTTTCACTCACATTGGTGCTGGCCTTACCAGCACCAATCTCCGAACCAGAGACGTTAATGAAACGTGATGATGCTCCAAACACTTGTGACATTACTCAAAGAATCACTTACATCAATAAAGGGTTGCGAAGCCAACTCCATCCTGCTGTTTTAAGAACTGGTATGGTGTTCGATTATTGGGCGGGCCAAGCTTGGATCAATTTCAACGTTATGGAATCAATTCTTAACGCCTATGTCTTATACGGTGACGAAGTAGTTGGCACCGTAGACGACAGTCAGAAAAACATGGTAAAGTATGCATTGTTGAATGGTATTGACACTTCACTTCTTGAAAAACTTTGGGGAGACTCATTTGGCAGTTTCGGTACTGACGACTACGGCTGGAGAATTCTTATGGGTTTGGCAGCAAACAACTACTACCAAAAATACAACAAAGGTGATAAATGGCTCAAAAGATCCAAAAACTTGTTTGATCTGAAATTGTCAGGCTACTGGGACACAAACACTGGTGGTGTATTTTGGAAAGAGAAGAAAAGTGGGTACAGAGCTACAATCTCAACAGAATTATACATGACCATTGCAGCTAAATTGTATCAAGCTGACAACTCCAACACCAAATACTTGGACTATGCTAAGCAAGCGTACGACTACTTGTACAATTTTGGAATCAAATCTGAAGACGGGCTCTTTGGAGATGGCTACAACAACGGTGACGACGGAAAACTCAGCATTAACAACCATGAATACTATACATATAATCAAGGTGTTGTTTTGTCCGGCTTGGGATTGTTATATAACATCACCAAAAATGAAACCTACCTCCAAAGTGGGTTGGATCTTGTGGGCACAGTCATGATGAGCAGTTTGGCAACTGATTTGGTTTTGAAAGATAACTGCGACCAATCGACTATCAATGACTTGGTCAGTAAAAACAAAGGCACATCCTCCAAAATCTCAACCTGTAACGAGGACAGATCTTACTTCAAAGGCGCATTCATGAAACACATGACATATTTTTTTGAGTTAATTCCAGTTTCCAAGTCAAAGCCATTTTACAACTTTGTTCAAGCAAATGCAAATGCCGCCTGGGGTGCAGCTCTCAACTCTTCACTGAACGCGTTTAACAATGTCTGGATTGGTCAATCAGTAGAAAATTATGATGATTTGCCACATAAACACGATGGTGCAGCAACGGCCATGGCTTTTGATGCCATCGTGGCTTCCATTAAATACGGTAACACAGGATACGGCTGTGGAAAATGATTAAGCTAGATCATAGTTTGTACATTAGATGAGGAATAGATTAATCAATGTGACCAGAGTCACGATAGATTATAACAAATTTGTAAGCTACTTTTTTCACTCATCATTTATTAAGACATTGATGGTCAAGTTTTCAATCAATGTGGTAAGTAAGGCCTTCGTAATGCTTCACAAACTTCTCCGGGATTTCCACCTCTTTGGACAAAATATAATCCGCAAACCCTTTACCTAACTCGTCCAATCTAGCGCTTGAGCTCACGCCTCTACCTAAAATACCATAAACAACAAAGTGCACCGCAAATATCTTTGGCATTTCTACCCGCTCAACGTAAAACCATTCTTTCCAGTCATCACCCACAAGCTCTTTGATCTTGTCACACGTGAAAAATGTTCTGAGCCAATCAAACTCCTCCTTGGTGTGCACAAATAATCCAATATTTGAGTTTGAACCTTTATCACCAGATCTCGCCAACACAACCTCTGCCAAAGGTGCCTTCACGGTTTTGCCAAAACTAGAAATCGCAACTGGATTTGGGGTCTCATAGCTCGCTCTGACTCCAAAATGTTCAAATTTCTGGATTCTATCGGCGTCAAACGTTTCACCCTTTGATGCACCTGGACTAATCAAAGTGACTGTTTCGTGCAAATCAGTTTGTTTGATAAGAGCTGGAAAAAAGCTATTGATCTCTTTAGGAATTACCGTTCTCATTTCAAAAAAATGCGCTCCACTGTAGTGCTGCATAGCATAGTACTTCATACCTGTACTGAGCTTAATCATATTTTCAATTTTGCGTGATTGGCACACAATTCTGAAAAAGCTTGTATCAGCAACTTGTGTTTTGGCATTGATTTCGGGCTTTGCATAAGTTTGAAATTCGACTGTGTCAAATGCTTCCTTTAGCTCTTCTGGTGTCCAATTATCATGTAACCATTGTTCGATTTGACGTCTAAAAATGTCAAATTTGGCTTCCACAATCTTGGGTGTTCCAGTTGCACAAGCTACAATTTCGCTATGATACCCACTATCCCAATAAAGTGCTAACTTGGTTGTTTCCGGGGGTGGTCTACCTTTAATGCCGGACACACGGACTCTGTTTTTGGCATCTTGTTCGATCAAGATCTCATCTAGCAATGCCTTAACGTCTGAGTTGAGATACTCATTTCCTTGCAATTCATAGAGAAATTGGCATCTGCATGTGTCAACATTCACTATACCTTTTAAAGCTTCGTGTTTCGTGACTATAAACTCACCGCTAGCCTCAATCTCAACGATTGGGAGACCAATATCTATCAACTTTTCCCGCGGCTCATATCTCCAGAAGTCACTGAAATTTGCACCCGTGGTGTACGTCGAACATTCAGACAAATGCCCAGCCACTAGTGCACCAGCGAGTGAGTCATAGTCTGTTTGGGACCAACTATGCCACCAACTTGCCAACGCAATTACTGGTGAGGCGTCACTCACTCTGCCGCAGATAATGATATCAGCGCCTTTTTCAAGTCCCTTCAAAATAGCTCTGGCACCTAGGTAAGCGTTACAGCTCACAAAACGCAATTCCTCTTGGTCAATTTCCAAAAGTTCAGACACAGCATGGTCAAACTTTATGTCTTTGTTCAATGAATCCAAATGGCTCAAACCTTTCTTGTACAACTCTGGTGCTCTATCTATAAGCTCGTCACCTAGAACGTAAGCGACATTCAAGTTGTACTTCTCCTCGCTGACCTTCTTTGCAATGAGTTCAGCAAGCCCTTTGGGATTCAACGCACCTCCATTCACAATAATCTTCACAGTTCTGTTTTCTTTTTTCTGAATCTCGTCAACAATGGGTAACGAAAGCAATATGCCTTCCTCGGCCGTTTTCTCCCAACCTTGATGTTTTCCGGCTCTGTAAGCACGCGCATTGTCTGCCAAGTTCATTTCTGCCAAGTAGTCGCCGAACACAGCATCAACGTATCCGGTTTTGATTTGCCTGGCCATCTGGATTCCTTGATCCATTTGGGCTCCCGAGCAGTTGGCAATGACAATCGGTTTTTTCATCTTTTGTGTATTATCTGGCTGATTTTGAGTTCTGTTTGAGTTACGACTCAAATATAAATTTTGAATCAGCTTCTTGTATTTATAATATACTGAATCCCCACCCTTGAAGGGTTCTCATGACCAGAGTACATTTAAGCTAGGCCATTGGCTCTCGAAATATTAAGTGAGTAACACTTAATACAGTAGGAACGGATTATATACAGTGATGAGCCCAGAGGTCCATAAATTATTATTAGTTAATTCTTAAGGTGAAAAATACTCTACCAAAAATTCCCGCTCTTCTAAAGTCGTTTATCGCCGCGCCGCTCTGATAACTTTATGGTTAATTTTTCTTTTCATTTTTTTTTTCATTTTCCAAACAATGCAAGTGGGGGAAATAAACTTTAGGCGACTATTAAAAGTCTCAGTAACATCTTTTCGGTCGATCTAGCTAAGGTATTTGAAAATGATCTTCGGGCAAGCTAGCATCTAACAACCAATGGCATAGGTGTACCTTATTTGGAGCCAACTAAATTCACAATTTTTTGCGTGTCTTGTCTTTCTACTAATCACACAAATTTTTATAGTAAAATTTAAATGAACTACTCATTGAAACAAGAATCAAAAAACATATTCGAAAGCTTGCTCAACACCGAAGAGCTCCAATTCCCAAAAGAGGTCCAGGAATTAGCAAGCTCCGTTGAATTTTATAGCGCTTCGGGAGTTGACAAGCCGATCATCCCTACATGTCTTAAATTAACTGAGTCTTCAGCAGCAATTTGGGGCACTATAGCAGTTTGGGTAAACGCAATAATTGATTCGAGATATGGCAGCGACAAAAAACAAAAGCTCAAAGTCGATTTAGACAAGGCCACATTGAACTTAGTCGGCGTTGCTATGGTCCAGTTTGATGGGAAGAGCTTTTTGCACCCAGATACAGCGGCAAGATTCAATCTTTATGACAGAGCGGACACATACAAGGAACCATACAGAGCTCTTACTACAAACTTGTACCAAACGAAAGATGGTAAATTTTTTCACTTGCATGGGTCCATGAACAGTACTGCAACGTTGACAATGTTGGGTTTGCCAGCGCACAACACTGAATTGGTGGAGAGAGGTGACGTGATCTCATTTTTCAACAAGGAAGTGCAAAAGTACGACTCCGAGTGGTTGGATGTCACTGCGAACGAAAGGTATCGCCAAGCCGGAGCCATCCCGTTGACAAAGGAAGAGTTTGCCCAAACAGAGCACGGTAAAATTGCTAACAAATTTCCTTTGTACAGTTTGGGAACTGTAAACAAGGAATTGCCACCAGTGGAGTGGCCAAAACCAACAAAAGGCACTTTAAGACCTTTGGAAGGCATTAATGTTTTGGATGTTTCGAGAGTTATTGCAGCTCCACAAATCACCAAAATTTTGGCGCTCTTGGGCGCCAACGTTATCCGAGTTTCCAATGAGTCACAACCGGATATGGCATTGCTTCTTTTTGATTCAAACTTGGGTAAAAAAGATACAACAATTGATTTGAAGACGCAAGAGGGTAAAAACACTTTGCGATCATTGATTGAAAATGCAGATGTTATGCTCGATGGTTATAGACCTGGGGCTTTGGCCAGACTCGGATTTTCTCAAGATTACGTCCAATTTCTTGCTAAACGCCGTGGCAAAGGAATTGTGTTTGTACGTGAAAATTGCTATGGGTTCGAAGGTCCTTGGAGTCACAGATCCGGTTGGCAACAAATCAGTGACTGTATCACTGGGGTTTGCTGGGCACACGGAAAAGACTTTATGAAAATGAACGAGCCAATCATCCCAGTCTTTCCAAATGCAGACTATCAAGCAGCCTTTGCAGGCGCCAGTGCTATTCTCAATGCCTTGTGGAAAAGAAACAAGTACGGTGGATCGTTTAATGTTGACGTATCTTTGACCGCGTACGACGTATTCCTCATGAATTTGGGGTACTTGCCGGAGGAAGAACAAGACAGATTAAGGGAAGAGGCAAGTAGGGATGAAAGTCCTTCCTCATTGATGAAAATCAGATTCCACAACGACATGTCAGACTTGATTCCCAGAGGATTGATGTTCTTCAAAAAATTGCACCCAAAGCTTTTCCAACCAAAAAATTTTGGATTAACTGACTCTAAATGGCATCCAGAGAAAAAAGAAGAATCGTTCACATACTTGAAGTTGCCATTGGAGGCTAGTGCTGTGGACTTTGTGCCAGACATTGGAACCTGTCCATGTGGGAGCTACCCTCCAAAATGGTGATCCGCACACAGATGACAGTTGTAAGCAAACAAAGTAAATGATACCACAGCGTAATTGTAATTAGCGGGTGCCATAAAAGTGTAACGGTTTTTTTTTTTTTTGATAAAAATTCTTTGCGCGTGAAATACATTTTTCGAGGCAAGAAATTTTTATTTTTACTAGTAACTCATCAGAGAGCGATGTCTCTAACTTTTGTGAGAACGTTGTCGAAAATTTCCAAGTTCAAACTTGGGGACGACGTAATAATAGAGCATTTTCTGAGGCGCAGAAAGTACCAATGGCTCGTAGAAGAGCTCAAAAAAGGTGAAAAATTTACTTGCTCTCTTGGGACAGTTTTGCACGATGATATCATCAGCACACCCTTTGGGTCCAGAGTTCCATTATCAGAAAAGGCTTCGGTCACTGTGAAGAAACCTACGATGTCAGAATACATCAGAACTGCGACACGTGACGTTCAAACCATTTATGGACTCGACTGTTCTGTTATAGCTACATTACTTGATCTTCACATTGGGTACCCAGAATTGTCACCCAACCAGAAATTACTAGATGAGCCCGTGAGAATTTTGGAAGCCGGAACGGGCTCTGGGTCGTTAACGCTAACTTTGGCCAAGTTGTTACATCCAGCAAACGCTTACAGCAAACTTTTTGAGGATAAAGCACTAAGAGGTGGCATATTATACACAATAGACAACGTTGAACTGAGAACGAGAAACGCCATGAAAAAATTGAAACATTTCCGGAGTGGAATGTATTTTGAAAACGTTGAGTTTGTTACCAGCGAATCTCCAACTTTTTGGTTGCAAACGCAACAGAACTGTACCCTCGACGCCTGTGTACTAGATTTACCAGACGTTCAGCTTTATGTCAACAATATTATGCCTTATTTAAACCACTATGCACCTATGATTGTGTTTGCTCCATCGGTGACCCAAATAGTTGAAGTTGTGGGCCAGCTAGATAGAAAACAAGCAAAAGTTGAGGCAGTTTACGAGCTCAGTCAAGGCGTTGGAGCTGGGTTGAGAAAATGGAACGTTGCGAGTTTGGATGCACAGCTGAAGGTAGTGTGTCGACCAGATCCACCGCCAGGAGTGGTGTCTGGCGGTTTTATTGCGTTGTTGAGAAGATACGCTTACGAAGAACCAGCTGAATAAGTTTTGTTTACTGCTACTAACAGCCAAGATTTTATTATATTATATATAAAGTACTCCGTGTTTTTTTTTTTAATTTTTAGATTGTTTTTCGATCTTATTTTTTTTCAAAAATTCTGAACGTGAAATTCAATGATCAGTGCGTAAGTTTGTTTGACGATTAACGACTAGACCTTTAACTAACGACAGCGTTTTGTTTGTGAACAATACAACAGTGAACAACATCACCTTGTTTCATGACCAAATATCAAATGAGATACCTGACTTTTTAGGTCCTTGGTCATTTGATCTCAAAATTTACAGAACCAACCCAGTTGTTACCAAACTATACCAAATAGCTTCACCCAACTCAAAGCCAGTTAATCAGTCTATGTACACGCTATCACTATCTTATAACAAGTTTGAAACGGTATCAGTGATTGGAGACACGTCCTTGATGTTCAAAGGTGTACCACTGGAGCAGTTGGTAAAAAATGGCGGTTCAACGGGGTTCTGTGATCCATTTGATGCCATTCTACAAAGTAAAATGACTAGCACGTGGAAGATTCAACAATATATCAAAGGAGAAGGTGGTAGTGCGTACCAGATTCATGATGGTGATGAAACTTTTATTATTAGAACTAGCAATTGCTTCCTCCATGGTGGGTTCAAAGGTTTCCTAATTGAGGTTACTTACGAAGCAGATTGGGAAACAGAGGAGCAGCGAGAGGAAGGAGTCAAAAAGATTGAACAGCTCGCGCTAAAACTAAAGTTTCCATCTGGTAAATTAAGTACAAAGAGACTCAATAATGACCGGTCATTCTACGGTGACTTGGTTGCACAGTATACAGATGCATTGCAAATCTGAATTGACGACAATAGAAATGGGAAAGTGACTGGCTGAATTGTGAGAGGATCATTAAAAGTTAAGAAATAGCCACTTTTGTAGCGCTCTATAGTCTGGTTTGGGGCTTTATAACCGGACACTCCACCCTGTGAACAATAGCCACTAGTTTGCAGATCCGCTGGAATGTGGTTTTTCGGATTAACTAAAAGTCACAATGGTTTGCAATAATGTAATAGGCGCCATGGAAAATTTCTCTTTTCGCATTGCGGATGAAATATGACTAAAAACAAAAGTCATTGAAGTGGTTAATGAGACTCAATTGGGCATTTTTGGAAATCAATATGGTATCTCGTGACAATGAGATTACAGGATCTTCAGCTTAACCACACGCTTTGGAAGTTATGAAACCTTGTAATAACTTGTATATGAAGTGATCATAAATTACCATGCCATTGTGTGATGTGGGGAAATGTATGTCACCCCAGACTCCCTTGCGTCTAAAATCTGGGGATTGGTGCGAGGCGCGACAAGATTTTCGAGATCGTTTAAGCTAAGAGTTGGAATCACTGCTGAATTTACAATGTGAGTACCCAAATTGTTCCGAATTGATGCAATTTTGCAAGAATTTAAATTTGGGCTCCAAAATATGCCGTGCGGCTAATTAGTGTGACATTCGAAAAACGCAACCTACGGAATGAAGTAACGGTTATATATTAAATAACAGAGTTCAGGCATTATGATCAAAAGACGAGAATAATCAAAAGCAGTTAAAAACAGAACAAGCTACAAAATATAATTTTTTAGATCCACTCCAAAATGATATTTCAATTTTTGTGCTTCTTGGTAGTTTCTGTTGTGGCCTCGCCCTTGAACAAAAGAGATGCGCCGGGTTTCGTCATAGACCCTGGATATACTGTTGCTAGATCGGACTTTGACGCATTCATTTCGAGCCAGCCGGAAGCCTCAATGTACTATTTGTTGCAAAATGTCAATTTTCCAGGATCCCAATTCACGGACGGAAAAACTGGTGTTGTTGTTGCCTCTCCGTCCACAAGCGAGCCAAACTACTATTACCAGTGGACAAGGGACACTGCAATCACTTATTTGACCTTACTCTCCACAGCTATCTCCGATAGCTTTGCAAACGAGACTTACCCAAAGCTTTTGGAGTATTACATTAGCAACAGTTACGACGTGCAAAGAATCAGCAACCCAACTGGAAGCTTTGACGACCCTGGACATAAAGGAGTGGGGGAGCCAAAATACATGTTGGATAACACTGCTTACACTGACAGCTGGGGAAGACCACAAAGCGACGGACCAGCATTGCGCTCATACTGCACTATGAAGTATTTGAAGGCTTTGGAGAAGTATCACAATGGCGAATTTTACATCACCAGTGGGTTAAATTTTGCCACAAAACAAGATGTCATTGACAACATTGTGAAGCCAGATTTGGACTATGTAATCACTTACTGGAACGAGACGTCATACGATTTGTGGGAAGAACTCATGGGTTCCCACTTTTTCACTTCTATGACGCAGTTGAAAGCACTCACTTTTGCCTTATCGATGGGCTCTGATTTCAATAATGACACATTTGTGGCTAGTATTCAGGATGCTAAAGATAAATTGCAGCAGTTTATAGAGAGCGATGCCGGCTACATAAACGCCTCCTTGGCCAGAGTTGTGGAACACCCTGCTCAATATACCTCGGGAGCAAGGAACGGATTAGACTGCGGTACTTTGGCAGCTGTTCTTTTGACAAACCCAATAGATGAAACAGACAAATTGCCAATCTCAGTTTCAAACTCTTATTACTTAAACTCGTTATACGGACTCATGCTGGACTTCAAGACACGGTACACGGTGAACGCGAACCTGGAACTCGGTGTGGGTATAGGTAGATACCCAGAAGACACGTATAATGGTGTTGAAACCACCGGAGAGGGAAATCCATGGTTTTTGTGTACTGCTTACGGTGCTCAAACCATGTACCAATTGGCATTTGAGAGCTTGAACACCACGAGCAACTATGAGATACCAAAAGCAAATTACGATTTTTACAATCGGTATATTGCCGCACTTCTGGATCTTGACTCTGATTATGCATCTAAAGATTCTATAACCGTGACATATGGTTCCGACAACTACAAAAATATTACCCAAAGTTTGAAAACTGTGGGCGACTCATTCCTAAAAGTGATTCTCAGCCACATTAACGATGACGGAGAGCTTGCAGAAGAGTTTGACAGAACTGATGGTCTTGAAAAAGGAGCTGTTTCGTTGACATGGAGCAGTGGATCATTCTTGGATGCCACTCGTGTTAGAAGTGCTTTAAATAGCATCTTGTTGACTTAAAAACGAGGTCACGGTTTTATTGAATTTAAAACGAAACAAAAATTTTACAAAACACAGCTTAATTAAAATGATGTAATACTTATAAACTAATGTTTTTTTCGAGTATTTTCTAATGTCGTCATTATGTTTTTATTTTTATTTTAACTTTTTTTGATGAATTTTCATGACTTCTTGTATTTTTAGGTTTGATTCGCTTTTCCGTGCTATCCTCGGCCTCTCAAAACTCTTTCTTTTTGACTCTCTAAACTTCCACATCTCAGTACTCTACCTTTCCTCTGGTTCACGAAACACGGCTTTGGAAACTTGTTTAGGACTTATATGTAACGGTACTGAATACCGACCGTCCGACGCTGAAAAAATTTCATTAATTTTCTTCTGGCATTTGCTATAACATTTTTCCAACACAGGCAATCTACCCCGGATTTCGTGACTACAATTCAGCACATGCAGGAGCACTTGTCATAAGTCATAAAAAATGTGATGAGACTAATTTGAAATTCCGAAATTAAAGAAAAAAACAAACAAAAACAAGAAAAAAGAAACTAAAAGAATAAAATTTGTTCATATATAAAACTTGAATTCTTCCATAGCTTCAACTTTTGATATTCATGGTGACATTTAGGTTGGAACATTTGTGAAGCAAAATTATAACCAAGAAAACCAAAAGAGTGTTATTAAAAGTCCGAGCAAACAAATTCTATTCTGCGTCCCGAACAGCACAAAGCAATAGTTAATAGAAAAAAAAAATCGAAAACAAAAAATCAAATTAACAAGGACAGCATTATTTTAATAATCTTCTAGACAATATAAGCTCAGCTACTATGAAGTTATACTGCATTCTTATGTTGACAGCGCTTGCGCAATCCAAATGGATTCCGAGTTTCGATCCCGAGTCACTCAAAGATTGGAGTACACAAGCTACCTTGAGACTGCCAACACTAGCACAAGATCCAAAAGATGAATCACGTGGAAATTTCTATAAGTCTGGAACAATAAACAGAAACGACTTTCGTCTTTGGCTTAGTATCCAGCCTAACATCGCAATCGACCATGTGCTAGAGAATATTGGTGGTTCCAGCTCTGATTCCGAGATCCCACTAGGAGCTGTGATAGCTTCTCCTTCTAAAGAAGCGCCGAATTATTACTTCCAGTGGACAAGGGACGCCGCCATTACTATTGGCTCGGTAATATCCTACTTGAACGATTACCAATTTGTCAACAGATCAATGGCAATATTGGTGGAGAACTATATCAAAAATAGTTACGAGTTGCAAAGAGTCAGCAACCCAAGTGGCACATTCGAGGATTTGAGCGGTTTAGGCGAGCCTAAGTTTCACGTAAATAATTCTGCATTCACATCTAAATGGGGCAGACCACAAAATGATGGACCAGCTTTGAGATCCATTACTGTGATGAACTATATGAACTTAGTGCACAAATACAACGATGGTCGGTTTGTCTCTACCGGATTACTGTCCAGAGGAGAAGAAGACGTGTACCTCAATATTATAAAGCCCGACTTGCAGTACATCGTTAAGTACTGGAATGCGCCTGGGTTTGATCTCTGGGAGGAGTATAAAGGATACCATTTTTTCACATCCATGGTACAATTGAGGGCAGTCAACAAGGCCATCAAATTTGCGCGCAATAACAAAGACTATAAGTTTGTAAAAGAGCTTAAGCGTACAAACGTTGAGATCTTGCATTTCATTCAACATGAATCTGGCTTCATTGACGAGAAAAACATCAGAATATTTGAAAACCCGGGATATAAGCACAAATTTGGATTGGATATTGCTTCTGTGATTGCCAGTATTTTCACGCATCAAGCTTCTGATGATTTCGATACGGAAAGAATACTGGAAATTCCATTTGATGTTGACGATTCCCACATTTTAAACTCTTTGTATGGTTTTATTAAAGATCAGAAAGCCAGATACGATCTCAATCAACAGGAGCAACTGGTTGGTATCAGCTTGGGTAGATATCCAAACGATATTTATGATGGCGTCGGAACTTCAGAGGGTAATCCATGGTTTCTCTCTAATTGTTATGCCAGTTTGTTCTTGTACAAAAAGTTGTTCAAATTATACAACAACAAAGATGATTTAGTGATTTTTGAAGAAAACTATAAGTTTTATAATGAGTTTATAACAAACTTGGATCAGTTTGATTCGCAATATGCAAGAAAATCGTTTATTTCGTTGCCATATGGATCGGAAGCCCTCAAAACTATCACTGACAAAACAATCGAGTTTGCAGACTCATTTTTGAAAGTAGTGTTGGATCACATCACCAATGAAGGAGAATTGAGCGAGCAGTTTAATAGATACAACGGATTTTCACAAGGTGCGAAAAACTTGACTTGGAGTTACTCTAGTTGTTTGAGTGCAATGAGAGAGAGAGAAATTGTCATGTTATTGGTCAATGAAAATTAATTATTTTGTATTTGATATAAATTTTAAAGAATTTCGATTATTATTTGATAATATATTATGTAATACAAACGCTCTTTGTTTTTTGTTTTTTACTTATTTTGGCGCACAACGAAACAAACGCGTCAAATTGTATTTTTTTTAGATGTACATAGAAGTTTTCAATAAATTAGAAACTTTCAAAATTCAATCTTACACGCCACGTTAAATTCTTAGAAGAAAGTAAACAATTAATAAAACAACTGAAGAGATAGCAAATCAAAGCCAGATAGATATTATAAGCTAAACAAGTGCATAACTAAACAAGATCACAAGAATGATTGTCAAAATTCTTTACTCACTTGATCACTCTGACAATCTCTACTTGTTCAAACTGAATGTTTCCAAAATAAACAATTTTCAGCTACGCGTGATAAAGGTAAAAACACCCGATTCCAAAGAATTACAAACAATTGGACTAGTGAATTTGAGACAATGTGTCTCGTTGGTGGTGAAATCTAGTCCTGAATTGTTCCAACTCACAGAGACTGAGTATGTTGAATCAAAGCTTAAGCAAGGTGTGAACACCAAATATACTGAAAACGTTGCGAACAATACAAACGCCCCTAATGGAAACAGTGCTTCTAGCAATTCTGGAATTGCTGGTGGTATTAGAAACGATATGGGAAGCTCGCAAAGTGTTAAAAAGAAAATTATTAAACTTGTTGACTATTCCATATACAACAAAGATGTTTTGGAAGCTGAGCTGCCGTTGGTGGGACATGGGTCCTTAAGGACAATGTTTGGTTCCAAAAACAGTTTGAACAATAGCAAGTCTGAAGCTGGCAATAATGTGCCCACGGTCGCAGGAAAGATATTGAAAAGTGGTAATTTTTTGCTTAGTTTAGTAAACAAGCACGAACAAAATCAGGAAAACATCACGAACCAGGACTCGACAGCCGAAGAGTATGGTAATATGGACGACTTTGTTATCGAGCAAAATGCTGATGAGTACATTCAAAATTCAAGTTACTGCTTAGAACTCAAACTAAAGTTTATGAAGTTCTACAAAGAAAATAGTATACAACATAGTGGCAAAAAGAAGCTTCAGGCAGCTAAAATGAATACAGTTCAGCATAAAAGAACTGCATCACAAAATGCACGAGTTTTGCCACAAATAGGGGAAATTGAGACGGGACCGGCAGTTGAACTGCAGGTAAGTAACCTCAAGGCAGAAAAAGCATCTAGAACATATTCTTTACCTGTGTTCAATGGTGGAAATCTTGGTAAGAATGTTAGCAGCTCGGCTAACATGGGAGCACCTCTAGCAGCGTTTGCAAAACCGCAGAAACGTGTGAGAAAATCCATGGGGAACGAGAGTGTTGCTGAAACTCCGAGCTGTTTCAACTGTAAAGCTGGAAAATCAACGAAATGGCAGTGGTACAAAAAACTAGTCCCAGGTACAAAGAAAGTTTTGGAGGGACTTATTTGTGAAGAGTGTAACGAACTTTTGGAAAATAGTGATGAATTAAAGAGTATTGCTAACAAGACTAAAAATGCAGCAAAACAGAACGGTACGAAGAAGAGAAAAAAGGCTGCGAAGCAGCAGGAGAAACAGCAGCAACTGTCCGAAGAGATGAGTATAGCTGAATCATTAGCGGCAAACAGAATGAGTCTTGAGAAGCAAAATAAATTGTACAAGAAATCAGAGCAAAATCATCTGACATTTCAAGCTCCACCAATGCAACAGCTGGTAATGAATCAGGCATTGCCACCAGACATCCCTTCTGATAATGCATCCTTATCACCAAAGGACGCGGGTTGGGAGATAGAACAAATAGCACAGTTCCTTAGAACACCGAAAAAGTTTAAAGAACCACACGCAATGCCTATCACACAAGCAGCACACAATGGTCAAACAGAATCGCCAAACCAAGGAGAGTCGCCAAATTCTAAATGGATTAAGTACATGTTGCAAACAATCACATCCAATTCTAGTTCACCTAATGGTAAGTGTGAAGGGGACTCTACTCTCTGTAATACTACTGTGGGAAACAACACTTCGTTAAATATAACGGACTTCTCCATATACGGATTGGGTCTTGAAGATTCTACTGGTGCTACAAATGTTTTAGATCCATTGAAAGTAGAAAACTTCGAGGACAGACCAATAACGACAATCACACAGGCATTAAAAGAATTACTGGAGGCCGATACACCAAAAGACAAAAACACTTGCCAAACAATGTGTGACGAAAATCCGGAAAGCGATGAAAGCAGTTTGGGCTTAAATAGGGCAAATAGTTCTTTTCCCTCACTGCCAATAAATCTGAGTCCTAACTGTGATCAATGAGCCGTGAACGGTGATCAGAAAAAAATTAGCAGATCAGAAAACTGAACACGGACAAACACACGTGATCGGATGGTCAACTCTGTAATAGGCGGAAGTGGAAATAATAATACAAATAAATTTTCGGAATCTATGGAAAACATCAGGGACCTTTATAGTGCAATAAATTAGTTAAATTGTGTTTTGTAGTGTAAATACTTAGATTTGATTCGAACAGGCAAAATCTCAACGCCTCACTTAGATACGAATTAGAGTATATCACTGAAATCAAAGCGGAAAGCAAAGCTAAGTAATGAAATTTGTACAACCATATTATTAAAAATGGTGTCGCTTTTGTTTAATCAGGCTTAAAATGAGAACAAACACTTTGAGCGCGCTAAAAAAAGGCGGGTTGAAATTCTTGTAAGTGTGTAGAACCGCAAAATTCTAAGTTACGTACGTAAGCAAAAAATCCGAACCGAAACTGGTTTAGGAATGTAACAGGTATCATAAGTACAAGGGTTTTCAAAAAACTAGAGCCAATTGACAAGAAAGACAAAGTACAAAATCTTTGCTAAAACACTTTTTAATTGAAAACTTTGCATTACAGGTTTCCTACTATAATTAGCAACCATTGCACCAACTATACACGTAATAATTTCCTGCTCTCAACAACTCGGCAAAAACTGGAAAATGAAAAACTGAAAAAGTGAAAAAAAAAGTAAAAATCAGGAAAAAAACAGACAAAAAGTAAAGAGAAAAAAACACTTTTTCTTTTTGGAAATCTTCAAAGTTATACAAATATTGCATTTTATCACAACCGCTGATAGAGAAGAAAGTTAATATTTAATCAAAAGCCAAGTTGCTGAGCTGATAACAATTTCAAACATTTCCAAGCTTAGTGAAAGAGGCAGGTTCGGATATACAAGTGGAATAAAAGTGCCACAATTATTGCATTTGTTATAGATATCAAAATATAAACACTCAAAGGCATAAGTTAGAAGGGAACAAGCAGAACTTCAACTTGAATTCATTTGGTTTCACTTTCATTTTGTTTGACAACCACATAGCATTTAAGCATGAGCAGCAGATTGTCACAGCAGTCCTCTAAGGAGTCACTGTCAACGGTTGTAGGTGTACACTACAAGATTGGCAACAAGATTGGTGAAGGTTCTTTTGGTGTTATCTTTGAGGGTGTAGACATGCTCAATGACAAACCAGTGGCTATCAAATTTGAACCGCGTAAAACTGACGCTCCACAGTTGAAAGATGAGTACAAAACATACAAGTTTTTGGCTGGAAGCAAAGGAATTCCAAGTGCGTACTATTTTGGCCAAGAAGGATTGCACAACATTTTGGTGATTGATTTATTGGGACCATCTTTGGAAGATTTGTTTGACTGGTGCGGTCGCAAGTTTAGTGTGAAAACAACAGTGCAAGTGGCTGTGCAAATGCTTAGCTTGATTGAGACCATCCACTCACGTGGCTTGATTTATCGCGACATCAAACCAGACAATTTCTTGATTGGGCGTATAGGTCAGCTTGATGAGAACATGGTGCATATGGTGGATTTTGGTATGGCAAAATTCTACATTGATCAAAAGACAAAGCAACACATACCGTACCGTGAAAAAAAATCTCTCAGTGGAACTGCTCGTTACATGTCCGTTAACACACATTTGGGCAGAGAACAAAGTAGAAGAGATGATTTGGAAGCTTTAGGACATGTTTTCTTTTACTTCCTTAGAGGTTCATTGCCATGGCAGGGACTCAAAGCTCCAAACAACAAGCAAAAGTATGAAAAAATTGGTGAGAAAAAAAAATTGACGCCGGTTCTTGAACTTTGTGCAGGTTTTCCAAAACAATTTGCTCAATACTTGGACAGTGTACGCAATTTGGCATTTGATCAAACACCTGATTATGATCTGTACAGGGCCTTATTGTTGAGTGTATTGGATGACATTGGTGAATCTCCGGACGGCAAATACGACTGGATGAAATTGAACGGCGGCAGAGGCTGGGACTACGCCATCAACAAGAAGCCAAACTTGCACGGTTATGGGCACCCTAACCCACCTGGCGATCGTGAAAAGCACCGCCAAAGAAAGTCGCGCCAGCACATGCAACACAGCGCTGCAGCAGGAGCAGGAATATCTGCAGCAGGATTCCACAGCTCCCATGGCAAGCAAGTGGGTGCAAGTGCTGCTGCAGTTGCTCACAGACTGCTGCAACAGCAACAGCAACAACCACTGCATCAACAACAGCGTTTATCGCAAGGTCAACGCGCAAATGCTGCTGGACCACAGTCACCAACATCACAGATAAAAACATCTGTACCACAACAGGAGGCATCGGCAAATGCAGCTATAGATGCTAGAAACCGGGCTTCTCAGAAAGCACTGCAAGAAGAAAAGAAGGCTAGATTCTGTTGTTTTTAAGGGTGTTGTGCTTTCCATCAGCACACAGCGGTGTGATGTTCCTTGGGGTTCAGATATCTAATTACATATTATCAACGACTTATTTCGACTTTCAAAAATCATTTTCTGCAGCTTTAGGTCCCGTCGACAGGGCCTACGGCCGTTTTGAGGCCATGGCCTACTTTTAAATTTCATAATTCTAATAATACAGCCCTAAAACGATGTAGTGACTTATAGTGTACAAAATGCACTGAGTTTTCCCAACAACTTGAAGCTACGCTATGTGCGCGTGTGAACTTACGCATGGCTTACTATACGCCAATATAATAAAAAATATACAACCATAAATTATTTCACAGAAATGTCTCGTAATCACTATTCACAAACAAACAAACTCATTCCCTTGCAGTCTAGCTTATTTCCCAGTGCCATACTTGGCCACCAATTCAGCGTCTTCTTTCTTTCTCTGTTCGATGAAACCGTCCAATTTTTGCTTATTCTGTTGACCCGTCAAAACCATCGTGTAGAAGCAGCCGCCAAGAAGGTATGCGGAGCCGCCAAGCAACGACAACACCGTCAATCTGTGCACCATATCGGTTGCCTTTACGTACCAAGGGTATTTTCCTGCCATCCTGTATATCTGTTATATTCGGTTACGAAAATTTTGAAAAAAGACTCAAAACCATTTTGATTTTGTTTTGCCGCTTCGGTCACATGACGAGAACAACGCGGCAACCTATGCCGGAGGGGTACCGCTACTATTGAGCTCATGATGGAAAATAAAGCTACAATCACTGTTTTGAAGTATTATAATACATTGAATATTAAATGAAAAGTCAAAATCAACAACCATTTAATCTTTTCTGGCCTTTGCCGCCTTGCTGTATATCTGGTTCATTAAATCGTGCTTGACCTCTTTCATAGTTTTGTACTCTGAGTTGTCGGAGGTCTCGCTTTTGTGCTCAGACATCATCGAAGCAGCAGCCAAATAGTCTGGAGACTGCATTGAACGTATGATGGCGTTTTTCTCTTTTGTATTCATTGCAAGTGAAGACTCATGAGAAATCAGATGCCTACTTATACTTTTCAAAAGCCTCGGATGAGTTACTGCTGAGTTGACTAGCTATGAGCCTGGGTCATAAAAAAGCAAAATGTAAAAAGCAAATTTTAGAAAAAAAAAAAATGAAATAAACAGAAAAAAGAAAAAGAAAGAAAAACTTGCGTATCTACTCCGCGGTATACATTGGGATGCCATTGGAATCGCCCTTGCTGCTCCAGCTCGACAAAGTGGAACACTGGGTCTTCGCGTGGAGCAACAACACGGCCCCCATAAGGTGATCAAGTGGCACAATGGATAATTGACAAAGTGAACAACAAGTATCCGGTTGAAAGCCAATGTTGTGAATGTATATAGTTTTTTACATTTTTTCCGTACTCGTCGCAGGCGTTTGCGTGTATTATTGTCCAAGGTTTGTTACCAATTCGGCGGCATAGCGCACAATTTACGACTATTTTAGTTTAGCCGTGGCCTTAACGTTACGGCAGCTTGCGGTTTTTCGCACGGATAAAATTCACCGCAATTTGAAAAATGGTTAATCTGGATGAACTTTACAGGTATTCAGTGCTAACGTTGCAAATTAAACTAAAAATAGAAGTACCAGTGCAACGGGTCTATTGATTTTTTTTTTCATTTGGGCTCTACGGGCCTCTAGCCATAGAGTTTGAGTGTAACTTTGAAAGCTTGCAAAGGACTAACACGGACAAAAGCTTAGGTAAAAAAGTTTTCAAGTAATGTCCCCAGTATTCTATTGTGCCCGCAATCCAAAGCCGGTGTTTGCCGCAAATTTCCTTGCGCGATTTGTCTATAATATCAGGCTTTCAAAACACTTCAGTGTGCGATCAGATTATTTTTGTTCACTCTTTCCTCATTTGCGTTTTGCGCTTTGCGCTTTGCGCTTTGCTCAAACCCCCAACGCTTTTGCAAAAACAAAACACCCCCTATTTTTGTTTATAGTTATGATTATACCCCCTTCATCCCCGTAGCTGTGAACGGCGGCGCGGGTATGTCGACGTACTGTGGAAAACCACAACTAAGGCACTTGGAATTAAATATATATATAAACCAATAAGTTTGAAAAATTTTGATGCAAAAAAATTTCCGCAAACTCATCAAAATGAGCCAATTCTTCGCTGATGCTAAACCTCCAATCTGTTCGTTTGATGCCAAGCACCATTTCGAAAATTTAACTCCAAAAGAGCAAAAGTACGCTTTCCATCTCCACAAAGCTAGTCACTGGGGATCCAAAGCAGTCATTCGCTCAGTGAGCAACGAAAGTGAGTCAATTTTCAAGTTAATCTTGGGATTGGATCACGTTTTCAAAAATGATTATACTCAATTGAGATCTGAATTGGGTGCTGATATCGTTACTGGGTACTTGGAATACGCTTCCCAATTTTTGAGTAACTTGGGTAATTTCAAAAGTTTTGGTGACGTGAAGTTCATTCCAAGCATTCCAAGTGAGAGTTTTGAGAAGATTGTTGAGCTGGCCAAAGACTCTGACTTGTCCAAATTGTTTAACGAAGCAAGTGCAAAAATTTACTCTGTTGATGAAAACGACTTGCTTTTAGGGTTGAACAAAGACAAATCATACATCAACTCTGCTTACTATATTGGCGATGCACCTTTCAAGGACTCTGAAATCAAAGCTTTGAACCGTTTGCTTACGAAGCACAGCATTTTACCTGAGAACACTCGTATTTACAAAAAGAGTAATTCTGAGTTCCAATTGCTTATTGCCTCAGCTCTTAAGGAGAACACCGTGACCGATGAGTACCCTGCTGAACCTTTAAAATTCGACATTGATGGCGTACCTGCTACATTGGAAATGAAATTTGGCGACCATTCCGACGAATTTGTGCACATTGCTGATCATATGAAGCAAGCGCAAGAGTATGCAGCAAATGAAACTCAGCTTCAAATGCTCAAAAGTTACGAAAAGTCGTTCCGCACTGGCTCTTTGTTGGCCCACAAAGAGTCTCAAAAATACTGGGTGAAAGACGCAGGTCCAAGCGTAGAGTCCAATATTGGGTTCATTGAAACTTACAGAGACCCTTACGGAGTGCGTGGTGAATGGGAAGGACTTGTCAGTACAGTCAACAAAGAAAGAACTGAAAAATTTGGAGCTTTGGTATCGAACGCAGAGAAATTTATCAAGAATTTACCATGGGACAGTGCTTTTGAAAAAGACAAATTCAATCCACCAGACTTTACTTCCTTAGAAGTCATCACTTTCAGTGGTAGTGGAATTCCTGCAGGTATCAACATTCCTAATTACGATGATATTCGTATCAACATTGGATTCAAAAATGTCAGTTTGGGTAACATTTTAAACGCTAGTGACAAGTCTGAAAAACCAGTCACATTCATCGATGAACTGCTTAATGAGTTGTTCAAAAGTACTCAAGGTGAAGCTTTTGAAGTCCAAGTTGGTATTCACGAGCTTTTGGGACACGGATCTGGTAAGCTTTTGATTCAAGAAGACGACTCAAAGTTCAATTTTGATCACGAAAACCCACCAGTTGGAATTGACGGTAAGCCAGTCAGTACCTTCTACGAGAAAAACACAACATGGGGCTCGAAGTTTGGTAAACTCGCTGGACCGTACGAGGAGTGTCGTGCTGAGTCTGTGGCAATGTACTTGATCACAAATAGAGAATTATTGGATATCTTTGGTATCAAGGACAAAAAGAGACAAGACGAGATCATTCACATTGGATACTTACTCATGGCTCGTGCTGGTTTGGTTGGTTTGGAATTCTGGGACCCTAACACAAAATCGTGGGGTCAACCACACATGCAAGCCAGATTCTCAATTCTCAAAACATTTTTGGAAGCCGGTGAGGACTTTGTGAAGTTTGAGTATACTGACAAGGAAAACTTCAGTGACTTGAAGATTGTATTGGACGAGAGCAAAATTGAGACTGTGGGACAACCAGCTATCGCACAGTACTTGAAGGAATTGCACGTGTACAAGTGTAGCGGTGATGTTGAGAAAGGTTCTGCATTGTTCTTGGACCGCAGCTCAGTTCCGGAAGATATTGCTAAGTTTAGAAAGGCTGTCTTAGACAAGAAATTGCCAAGAAAGCAGTTTGTTCAACCAAATCTCGTATTGAATGGCGACAAAGTTGAGTACGTTGAGTACGAGATGTCCGCTGAGGGCATGATCAAGAGTTTTGTTGAAAGAGAGTGTTAGGCTGATCAGTTCTTTTTTCGCTATGTGGTTTTGTCAGAGTCGTACGACTGAGATAGCACCTAGTGTGACACAAATCAATGTTCAATATGTCATATGTATATAAAAAATGTGTGAGGTTTCCCAAATCACTCATGGCACCTTATGTAGTTTGTCCGAGAGGAGCCTTTGCGGTCATTAGATTTTAAGAAACACCTTTCTTTCCAAAATACACCTAAATGGCCTATGGGTTATCAATTTAGGTTCGGTACTAATTCATGTCAAATTACGGTACATCTTTTTTTTTTCCGATCTCCAAATCGAATTTCCAAGATCGTTCCACTCATTCAATTTTCTAATCAAACCAAATTACATGGTACAACTATTCTCGTTTGATCACAGGTTCAAGTCGAACTTGGCGAGTGTCATGGACCACGGGCTTGAGCTTGATACAGCATCGCACATGTCGTCATCATTGGAAACCCCGGGATCTTTTGACTGGACATCATTACACAAAATTCTGGAGATCATTTTTAATTCGAGTTTTAGAGTCAATTACGGCAAGGCCACTTGTTTTGCCATTCTGAGTGACTATATAGTCTTTGGAACTACAAAGGCTCATGTCATTGTGTTTGACTTCAAGCAAAACATAAAAACAGTTTTGGGCACAAAAGATAAACTCTATGGATCAGTTACTTCAATATGTCTTTCTCTGGACTCAACGTATGTTGCAGTGGGTCATGAGTTAGGCTACGTACACTTATGGGACATCCAATTGGCAAAGCTGCCGGTATTGAGTTTTACTCCTGTCACAACCAACGATAAATTGAACGGTAAGGAAGGGCATTTGCACAAACCAATTTGCCACATCTTTTTTGTCAACAAAAGGCACACGGCTATTGTGAGTGTTGACATCGACGGATTGGTGCTCTTCCATAATGCTTTAAACACATTATTTGGCTTCAGCAAGCGTGTAAGCAAGATTCTTGGCAGCTCAAACTTTCAATTCTCTCACAAAATTTCCAACGCAGCTGCTGGACAGCTGATTGCGGATTTTTTCAACAAAAAGCTCAACAGCTATGTATTTGGGTGTGCGCCGTTGCCGTTGCCCAAATTGCCAACTTTGAGCGATAATTTGGGCCTCTTTGCGGTAATTACGTCCAGTGCATTATTGGTGATCTCTGTATTTCCCAAAATTAGAACTCACTTAAAATTGGGTCGTCCAAAGGCACTAGAGCTGCAAAATGCACATTATAATGGTACTGCGTGTCTTAGCTGGTTCCCCCAAACTCAAAAATTGGGACCACGACTTGCATACTCTTTTGGAAACGTCTTGACGATTTTGGAGCTTGAAATTGTGGAATCAGAACACGATGACCCAGAAAAAGTTCTAGATCTGTTAGCTGCAGAGGTTGTTTCTAAAAAGAGATGTTTCTGTGAAGAGTCTTTAGTTTCTATACGCTGGCTCAATGATAAAGTTTTGCTTGCCATGACAAACTCATGCAAGGTGTTAATCATAGACACAGGACTTGTGAAATTTCGGCTCAACAATGGGAAGCTCAGACAAATTGACTCTGTTGATTTGATTCTGCAGCATGTGACATACACCAACTTGGTTAAGAAGGTCACCCCTGTACCCGAAAGCGAAAACGCATTTAGTGAGACCTCGTATGAGAGTTCATTGAGCAAGTTTAACGCATTCGAGCACACACTTGTCACCTACAGGGAAAACGTGTTTATTCTTACAGATACACAGAACGTAAAAGTGGGGCAGCTTATTTATTGGGAAAAACACTTGTCCAGGCTCATCTCTGAAGCAAAGTTGGCTACTGTCGGTGCTATGTCAGTCGAACTGCTACGAATCGCCCTTGACGATTGTTTGCTGTTTTATCAAGGAGACTGTGACCTTGTAAGATTTGGGTTGCCTGCAGATGATTCAGAAAGGCACAATTTGGTACAAAAACACTTGTACAATTTGGTGCATTCCAACTTGGCCATGTGGAGCAAACATGGTGGATCTTTGCACACACAGGACCAGACGAATCAGCTTATCAGAACCGTTTTGACCGCATGTGTAGCCATGGAAACCAGCCCAGAAGATATTGAAGTTATATTTGAGTATTTTGAGCTGCGCAACGAAACTATGTTCTTTGACACTTTACAGTGGTTCATTTACAACAAGCAAATTACGGAGTTGACGCCAAAGCTTTTTAAGTTACTTGTGTTGAAATTTGTTGAAAACCCTGAAAATGATTTGCTGTTTTTGGAGCAACTCATTTGTTTGTTGAACGTGCAAGCTATGGATGTGGATCTCGTGTTCTCCCTTTGTGCAAAATATAATTTGACTGACTCAAGGATATACATTTGCAACGTGCTTTTCAAAGACTATATTTCACCACTTTTTGAGTTTTTAACCATGATTCGCAAATTCAATTATCAATTGGCAGACACTGCCTCGAGCGCCGCTAGTGTTTATACGTACTTAACGTACATTTTCACGGGCCGTCAATACCCGCTAGACACGTTCATATCTCAGGATACGGACATATTTGCCGTGAAGAGCAAATTGTATTATATATTGTTCAACGGCTCCTCGGTGGAGTGGCCTCAAGGCTCCGGTGAGTTTTTCTTTGTGAGTGATAACCCAATCAACGAGCCAGCATTCCCATATTTGTTTTCGCTACTCAAGTTCGACGTGGAAAAAACGCTTTTGATGCTCAATGAGATTTTTGAAGACAATTTTCTAAATGAGTCTCAACGAATAGAGAACTTAGAAATCAATCGGCAGTACATTATAGAGATTGCTATTCAAGTTTTCCAGGAGAATGAAAAGGATTTTGATTTAGAGCAAGAGATATTTTTAAGCATTTTCATTATGAGAAATTACCCAAAGTACCCACAGTTTATTACATTGAACGACAACACGTTAGATAATTTGATAGAGACCATTTGTGAGCTAAATAGTTTGAAAGGCGACCTCTCGGAAGAAAAGTATAATGCTCTCAAAAACGACTGCGAACTAAGTTTGCAGAGTTTGTTGAGTATATACCACCCTGCGAACTTGAACGACGAGTTGGTACACTACTTCTTAAGAAACGGATTTTCAAATTTGTTATTCAGCGTTTATAAAAGTGAGAAAAAAGCAGCGAATTTGTTTGAGCTTTGGCTCCTCAAAGATCAAGAGTTGAAAGATTCATACAACAGTAACGAAATTTTAGAACTTTGCTACGACTACGTGAACAAAACTTTTGGAAACGAGTTTGGTACACTACATGGGTATATTGTAATAAACTTCGAGTTCGTTCTCGCACATGGTGACATTCAGGAACTTTGTGAAATTTTGATAAAGAATGACAAAGACTTGATAAAGGAGATTCACAATGTGGGTGATGTCAACTTGAAGTACCAATTTTTACAGCATTTGTTTGGTACTGGCCAAATTGCTGAAAGCGCGGTGGCAGATATTGATGATATCTTGTTGTATATCAAAATAACTAGTCAGTTGCAAGGTTCCAGCATCAGCATAGTGAAAAGACTTTGTAAAAAGTCTTTCTCGAAACAAACAACCACTAGGATTCTTGAAACATTGAGAGACAACGGCGACACAGAGAGTATGATATATATTTACGAGAATATTGAAAAAGATTACAATGGAGCATTACACGTTATAATTGACTTTCTTCAGAAATTTGAAGGTTTCGATGACGGCAACGAAGCAGAAAAGCAGATTTGGAAGTACGTTTTGATTGCAATAACACAGTGCAAAGAAGCTAGCAAGGAGAGAGACCCTGAGGAAAGCATGCAGTTATGGATTAAGTTGAATGGTTGTTTGTGTAATTTGATTCATAAGCATGAGATCTTCAAAAGAGTATTGCAAGGAGTTTTTGTTAGTTTGATCGATACAAATTTCAGCAAAGATGACGAGAGAAATAGTGGAGTGTTGCTTAAAATATTTAACGAGCTATTGGATAGTTTCAAAACTCAAGATGGGGCCAAGATTGCTACGGTTGGGGAAATCAAAGACATTGTAGAAGAAATGTTCTTTTTGAATCTATACCAGCAGGAGTCGCTCAAGATCACGTTGAACGTGTTTAACAAGGCAGCAACGAGAAACGTGGATAACTTGCAACAGGAGAAGTTGAGGGGGGTCACAATGAACTCTGTTGATTGTACAAAGTGTGGCAAACGCATTTGGGGTAGAAAAATCTCCAATAAAGTTTTCCAAAATTGGGAGGAATTTCAAAGAGCGAAAACAAAATTTTTGATTGATAATCACAAAAATGGCAATAGTAGTTTGTGGGTAAAGGAGTTAAAATTTGAAGACGAGACATGGAAGGATTTGAACGTTGTGATTTTTAACTGCGGCCATGGGTACCACGAAAAGTGTGTTAGAAGCGGTACAGAGCTCAAGTGTGTTATCTGTAGGGAGTAGTGGTATTAGTACACTCAATCCTTGGGTATATCTGAGTACCACTTCGATAGAATTAGGTGCCTTCAACACTACGGCCAGTATGTATTTGCATTCATTAAATGTTTTACAGCAAGCATTTTTCAGCAAACACTGAGGTGCTACTTTAAAAGCAACTGATGAGTGGGTATTTCACCTTGCTTTCTTTCAATTCACTCTGAATTGTTTGACAAATCTGAATTCTATCATAAAAGTTGTAAAAAAAAAAAAAAAAAAAAAAAAGAATATAACGACAAATAACTCACTCAGAAACTGTCACGTTCACTTCCTTTGTGGATTCCAAAAACTCATACAATCTTTCGTTGCCCTTGGTGACATTTACAACATTCTTGCCCACGCGACTCAAAAATCTCTGCACAACTTTCAAAGAGTTATTGAACAAATGCTTGTTGGCACCTATGTAAGAGCCGTGCACGTTGAGCAATGTTCTGAGCCAAATTAAGGCAAACTCTAGATGTGGTGATTCACTCAAAAACTCGGCCATAAACTTTAACAAGTTCACCAAGTAGACCTGTGGAAACTCGCTCAAAATCAATTCAATGTCCTTCACCGGCACGCTTTCGAAACACTTGAGCACTAAGTAGCTCTCGTTAAGTCTGAATGCCATAACAAGAGCGACAAAATAGTTCTTTTCCTCTAACTCGTGTAAAATTGCATTAGGCGTAATCTCCGAGTCCAAATCCAATGGGTCGAAAACAAGACGAGCATCCACGCTGTAAAGCAACAACCCCTCTGTTGATGCGGCCACAAAAGCGTCCGCCGATGGTGAGAAACTGAGCCCGTTCACACGAATTTCTGGTCTAACCTTACGCAACGAAGGATCTCCACGGTGCGAACCAGGCAAACTTGTGTCAATCCTATCTTCAAGATCCGAATTCTCGGCATCTGTGTCAATTGTCTCCAAGTTCACGCCATCAACAAGTTTTTTAGAATTGAGCTTGAGCAAAGTTCCATCAAGGGCCATATTCTCAGAAACAATGAATTTGCGGAGCAAAACCTCGTTTTTGAGGTCGTATAAACAAATACTATTGTTTTTACCAGCACAAAGCAAAGCCAGACCATCAAAACTGTACGCAAGTTCTGTGAAATACTTGCCACGTTTCCCACTTGAAAATGCGTCTTCGGTGTGACGTCCACTAAAAATGTCCTTCTTGGTATCCAAGTTCCCCACTTGTTTAGCATTCTCGACATCCCATAACAGCACCTGTCCATCTAAAGTACCAACGGCAAGTTGTTGTGCGTCCGGACGCATGCAAAGTCCAACAACATCACTGTATAATTGAATTGGCTCAACACTTTGCTTTCTGTTAAAAATCTCCCAGATTCGCACAGTTTTGTCCCAACTTGCACTAGCAAGAACCGGTTTCTCTTGTCCAAACGCCAAACACAGCACAGGGCCTTCATGACCCGCAAGCTCATCCAAAAGTTGACCCGTCTGAACCGACCACACAAAAATTGTGTACTGGCTCATAGACAGTGCAACAACTACTTCGCCACTAGGGTCAACAGCCAAAGCGTTAAACTGCACTCTTTCCGTTGCAGTGAAAGTACGGAAGTTTCTGTATCTTAACAAATCATAAGCACGCACTGTACCATCCAAAGAGCTACTGAAAAGCACATTTTTTTTACCAAAAACAAGTCCGGTGACCGCAGACATGTGGTCTTCAAAAGTTGCCAAGCAAAATCCAGACACAACATCCCAAACTTTGACCTTACCATCATCACTTCCAGTAACAACCATAGCACCGTCCAGAGAGTAGGCAACGCAATTCAATGTGTCAAAATGGCCCTGCTGTTTCAAAATGTACAGTTCAGATTGCCATTCGTACACCAACAATTGGCCCAATTTCAGAGAACCAAAAGCAAGCCATTCACCCAGGGTGTTGATCTCACAGCTCGTGATTGCATTTGTGCCAACGGACAATTGTTGTAAAAGCGCAAAGCTAGGTAATTCATATAGTCTGAACTCACCGTTCAGAAATCCCACAACAAAAATGTTACTGTTAGCATGAAAAGTCGCAGATTTGACTGTGGCGTGGTCTGGAGCAAAAAAATAGTTCTTTTTGGTGATTCTCCAAGCTGATCTATCTTCTTTGGCTTCGTCGTGTTCGCTCTCATCTTCACTGTCATCTGAATCCTCCGGTTTTTCGTAATTCCACTGCAACAATGCACCGTCTTTGCTCACAGTGTACACTGTATCCTGTGCGCTGTTGAAAAAAGCCGCTACTACCGTATCTCTGTGACCGGCTAAAGTGACTCTGGCAGCCGCATCAGTAGCTTCTAAGTGCCAAAGTCTTGTTGTCATGTCTTTTGACAGTGTAAGCACAAATCGTGAGTCCTTGGACCACTGTAAAGATGTGATGTCATTGAAATGACCAGAAAGCTTCTTTACTCTCACAAATGGAGCAAACTGTCGGTCGTTGTAGTTTGAGGAATCGTCAATCGCTTTGTCTTCACCAAACAGTGAGATTCTCCAAATCTGCAAAAATCTGCCCACGGCCACTGCAAAGTATTGTCCATTAGGTGAGAATTTTATGTCATTGACGTTTGCGTCTTTGAAATTGAAGTGATGTAACACTTGCCGGGTTACAAAGTTCACTAATATACTGCGGCCGTCCACATCAACAGAAATCAAAAGACTTCCCTGATCGTTTAATGCTATGCGTTTTATGTTCTTGCGATGCTCGTACTCAAACGTGAACAGAGTAGTGTTCTCCAAATCAAACACCGACACTCGGTTGCCCACGGGACTAAGCAAACTTTTGCCATCTTTGGTAAACACGAGGTTTCCATTACGGTAAACTGTGCCCAACAAGTTCGAGAACTTGAAATCAGACTTCATGGTTATACTGCCTAATTATGTGATTGAAATTTTTTTTTTTTTGTTTCTACTTGAAAAAAATTTTGATGCGATGAGCGGGGCTCGTAACTTCTTACTATGTAGAGAGTCAGTTGTACGGTTCACTCCATCTTTAAACCATAGCCGCAATCATCTTCGCAAACTGTGCCTCGAGCCAATTTATTAAATGTATCAAACCCCTCTCTTCCGTAGCAATTTTTGTTGTTTCAATCCCTTGTTACATGCCTCAGTGCTTGTGCTTTTCTGTCGTATTTTTTCAAAACTACCGAGTACTCCATAAATGTCTTACCGCTTTTTCTCACGAAAATTACGTATACTACTATACCAAACTAAACCAAAAAATTACATATTGACCAATAATGAATTCGTTGCCCACGTCTATGTTTAATAGCGTGTTTAAGTCTGGGATATACGCACACTATACTGTTGCGTCAACGCCCACGTTTTCAAATTCGCCTTGGCAAGTGTATTCTGCCAAGTCCATCAAGACAAAACAACAAGTGTCGCTTTTTAAATTCGACAAGAAACTTTTTGAGCAGATGATCCAACAGGCTGCCAGTAAGTCGTTCCAAAGCATGAGTCGTTCCACTTACAAGATGGTTCTTGCTGAGACCACGGAGTATGTGCGGAACTACGTTAACAACTTGATCAAGTTCAAGCATCCCAACATTTTGTCAGTGATTGAGCCCTTAGAAGAAAGACAAAATTCGATGATTTTTGTGACAGAGTGCGTGACTGATGATTTGAATGGCTTCATGAAAAGGGGTAAGCCAGATATGGGGAATGAGCTTCTCTTGGCCAACGGGTTGTCCCAGGTTGTAAATGCTGTTGAATTTTTGCACAACAACGCAAACACGGTCCATTTGGGTATAACCCCTCTGAATATCTTTTTAACAGACAAGTTAGACTTTAAGTTGTCTGGATTCAATTTTATTCAAAAACCAGATGCAAATTACAGCTTCATTTTACCGGACGAAAGATACCCCAAGTTTTTGTCTCTCAATTTCGACTACTCGGACCCCAGTTTGCTTTTAGACAATAGATTATCTGTGCAGAATGATGTTTTCTCTCTCGGTTGCCTATTAATAGTGGCGTTTTCGGGCAAAAAGTTGATCAGCTGTGAAAACGACATTGGTGACTACAAAGCTCAAGTTAAAAGATTTTCAAAAAAATTCAAACTCAAAGACACTTACTTGCAAGAGAACATTGGAAGATTCATTGAACTGGATGCAAGTTCTCGGATTACCGTGAGCGAATTCAAAAGTTCTGTGTTCTTTAACAACGAGCTTTTGAACTCTTTGGATTTCATAAACAATTTCGACTCCAAATCACTTGTTGAAAAAAATGTATTTTTGAAAGGGTTTCACGGAAGGGACTTCTTTGACAGATTCCCGAAATTTCTTCTTACTGATAAGTTCTTACCAATTTTGAAAGAACTTTTAACAAATGTGCAGAACTTGGTGATATTCCCCATTACCTTAACTTGTATTTTGCGTATTGCACAAGACGTGCTGAATTTGACATTTGCAACACTTTTGTTGGACGTATTTAAGCCTTTGATGATCAAAAGTAATAAAAAGAATGTTGAATTGAACATCTTATCGTTCACAGAAATTCAGATCATTGTTTTGGACAATTTGAAAACTATATTGAGCAAGATAAGCAACACAACTGGTGCAAACTTCAAAAAAATTGAGAAGCACTTTTTGATGCCATTCATTAACAACGTGTTGAACGATGGGGCTATACTGATTGCCCAATTGCAGACCGAGGCGAATAGTAATGCAGTACAGAATACTTTCAATACCATCAAGGCTTTGGGTCAAATTTCGCCTGAAAAACTCAAAATCCAAGAGAAGTTTTTGTCAAACTTGTCACTCATAATCAGCACGATGCAGGATAAAAATAACTCATCGAATTCGTCACTGAAATTTGTTGAGAACGAAATAATTCCAAAAGTATCGACGCTTTTCAAACAGACACAATCTTTAACTGTGAGATCTGAAGTGTTACGAAATTTTGTGATCATTATCAAAGATAGGGTTGTGAGTGCCAATTTTGTGTACAAAAAGATTATACCACTTTGTATTGCAATCAAGCAAAAAAATCATCTGGTGATTTTGGATAGATTGTTGGAGTTGTATTCGCTATTCAAAGAAGAAGACTTGTTCGATAAGGAATTTTTGGTGGCCACTGTAATGCCAGAATTATTCAAACTTGCCTATCTGAATAATGAGTTAACAATTGAGAAATTCAACAAATATTGTGCACTTATTCAAGAACTTCTGAACAAGTTGAAAGAAAGACACTCGCAGTACTTGGAGAAATATAACGAGAAAAACATTATCAAAAACAACTCTTCATTGACTGATACTGCAGTTCTGGATAGTCCTATTGGTTCACCAGTGGAAATGAATCAAATTTCGAGCTTTGATAGTATTGTTAATGCTGGAAAATCCACGCCTGTTGTACCGCCAAAGGCTTTGCCACGGGTTCCAGCAACGACTTCAAGCCCTCTGGCTGAAACGCCATCCTCTATGAGTTCTCTGCAGTTCTCTAGTGGCCCGGCAACTACAGCTGCACCTGAGGATCTTTTCAACATTGACTTTACACCATTGCAATCACGAAATGCCAGTGCATCGGTTCCGGATTTCAACAGCATCTTAGTGCCGTCAAACAAAAAAATGACCAGCAACGTGACGTCCTCAACAATTTTGCAACCACAAAACAAACCTTCGTTGGACTGGTCACTGGCAAAGAATTCAATACTGTCGAGTCCACTCTCATCCAACCCAAATTCAAGATCTAATCTGAGATTGCCATCAAGCACATTTGAGAACGTTGCTAGCTTCCAGCTGGCCCCGGTACTAACACCAAAAAAGCTGAGCAACTTACCACCTGGGTTTAGTGACAATATTTTAAAACCAAGTGAGAAATCTGTGCCAAGTCAATTCAAGACGGCTTCCGACAACTTTTTTGATAGTTTTATTTGATAGAATAGCTGCTAATTGTGGTTTTTGCTTTACTTTAGACTATTATACGCTAGTCTAGATAGACTCTTTGTACAAACCCAAACACCCAGCATCATAGGTTTTCCTCGAAGTGTGATCTTTACGTTCAATAACAGTAGTATATTAACACAATCTAACAAAATGTATGAGACAGAGTCTCGTCGAATTAACTATGGTATAAAAAAGTAATAAAAGAATGCTCACCCAGAAAGTGATCTAACTAAAAGACAAAAGGTGAAGGCCATCAATGTGGTGCATGCATGGACATGTGTATGTGTGTGTGGGTGTGAACATATGTGTGTATTTGGATTTGGATCACTATATCCAGTTATCGCCACTTGGTTGTGTGATTTGTGGAATAATGTGATTGATTTGGCCCATGGCATCTTCGTCTTCGTCCTCGCTGTCTGTATCGCTATCGTCGTCAGTGTATTCAAATTCATCCGCTTCGTTGATCGTGAATTGGTCCATCACTTGGAACTGTTCCACGTCATCTCCATTGGACGTCTGGTATGACTTGAACGATTGGTAACTCATTCTTCTCTCTAGCGTACCATTGCTATATATTGGATTGATAATAACATCTTTCTCTTCCGTTTTTTCTTCAATAATGGTACTAGAGTCATCTTCGTCATCCAAAACAGGCAAAATAATGTTACCTGTTTGTTCAGTTGAGAATGGCAAAGAGCCTTTTCTTTGTTTGTACATTCTAAATCCGACTAACAAAACAGAGATGTACACGGCAGCAGAAATACCAGAAGTTGTACCAACAAAGCCCAACTTACTGTTGGCCTTGCCTTGAGAGTTTTGAATAGAATCGAAGGAACCAGAACTCGATGATGACAACCCATCAGAACCATTAGAGTCGGCGCCTGAGGACGACGAGGAAGAAGATGAGGATGAGCCTGTGCTAGACTCGTCCAAACCAACCAATGGAATGTTGACATCAATCAACTTAATCAATGATGACTGTGTTGAATCAGGATTGAAATAAAGCTTTGAAGACAGTGTTTGCAACGACTCGTTCAACGACGAGACCCAAGACTTAGGGTAATAAATTTCGGCAATAGTGACAATGTAACTCAATGAAGGTGATTGGAAAGGCACCAATTGTTTGACAGAAACAGAGTTGTCACCACCGAATGGGTATGTAAGTGCTAAAGGCAAGTATTGGAAAATTTGAGCCAGCGCCAAAGAGTGTTTCACAACAAATGGATAGTTCAAAGCTGATTTGAAACCAACAGTAATAACTGTATAGTTTTGTGACACTTCAACTTGGGAAGCTGGTGCAATAGCATTTGGTAATTGAGCGCTCAAAGAAGCAGAAGAAGAAGCCGATGAAGCTGATGATGTGTCAGTCTCAGTTTCAATCTTACTTGGCACCCAGTTGCTGGAAGTTGAAGCAGCTTCAGAAGAAGCTGATGTGATTGATAATTGGGACAATGCAACAGTCGTGGCAACAACAGAGTTTGAACTTGGTGAGAAAACAACAACGCTAGAAGCGGAACTTGAAGGTGCTGCTGCACTAGTTGGAGGAG
Source organism: Saccharomycopsis lassenensis (assembly GCA_031125475.1). NCBI lineage: Eukaryota > Fungi > Ascomycota > Saccharomycetes > Ascoideales > Saccharomycopsidaceae > Saccharomycopsis > Saccharomycopsis lassenensis. The sequence goes on from JASTUK010000018.1 coordinate 39,492, forward strand.
CACTGCTTGAGCCGAGAACAGTCGTCGAACCGACAACAGACGACTCTAAAGCCACAGAGCTGACTGGGGATGCAGAAGTTGGAACTGCAGATGGAGTTGAAGCAACGGACGTGGACGAAACCTTTGTCCACAAGTCAGACGTTGCAGATGAAACTGGGGATACAACCAGGGCATCAGAAGCAGATGCTGAAGCAGAAGATGCAGAGGCCACCACGGTAGCTGATGCTGAACTTGATTCAACAGAAACTGTAGGTGCACTAGAAGCCAAAGACTCTGAAGGAGTGGCTGACGCAGAACTTTCTCCAACAACGACAGAAGCACTAGAAGCACTGGAAGCACTGGAAGCAGTAGAGGCAGTAGCAGATATTGACAAAGAGTCAGAGGCCACAGCAACACTTGAAGATGATGGAATGGCAGATTCAGATGCTACTGCAACACTTGAAGATGATGGAATGGCAGATTCAGATGCTACTGCAACACTTGAGGATGATGGAATGGCAGATTCAGATGCAATTGCAACACTTGAAGATGATGCAACGGCAGATTCAGAGGCCACAGCAACACTTGAAGATGATGCAACGGCAGATTCAGAGGCCACAGCAACACTAGATGATGATGCAACGGCAGATTTAGAAGCCACTGCGACGCTTGAAGATGATGCAACGGCAGATTCAGAAGCCTCAACACTTGAAGAAGATGCAGCAGTTGAGCCAGAAGCCTCAACTGTAGAACTGGCTGATGCATCAGCAGAAGCGCTAGCACTACTGGTGCCACTGACACTCTCTGTGTCTACAGCACTAACACTGGAAGATGCTGAAGCAGTGACAGACTTAGCAGCAGATGAAACAACGCTAGAAACGCTTTCGCTACTAGCAACTGCAGACAGTGTAACAGAACTAGATTCAACTGTGGAAGCAGAATCAGCAACGGCGACACTTGAAGAGCTTTCCGAGCTTTTAGAACTTTTGGCACTCAGAGCACTCACGGAGCTTGCAGTGCTCGAAATAGACGAGGTCACAACAGTTGATACAGGAGTGTCAACAGCAGAAGTTGCAGAAGCACTTGAAATCTTAGTGTCAGAAGACAGAGCAATTGCACTTGAACTCTTAGAGAGTGACAAGGTTGTGTAATCGCTATCAGATGATAACAAAGACGAGAAAACACTTGTAATATTCGTAGCTCTTTTCTCAATCTTTCTCTTCTTGATCGACTTCTGAATCAACTTGTTTAAATATGTGTTCTCATCTTGAGCGTCTCTGCGCATGAGCTGTCTAAAGTTTGGCAACTCAAATGCATTTGCCAATAATGGGTTGACTGCAAGAAACAAGAAAACTTGTTCAGCGGTTATTTGCACCATATTGTAATCTTTGTATGTATTTGGTTAAGCTTGAAACGCCAAAACGTACTTCTCTGTGTTTATATGTTGAAGCTGACTTCGTGTTGTGTGTAAACAAAAAATCCCTATACAATTTTTGATAGCGCGTTTGTAAAAAAAACTTGGTCACAAAAAAAACAGATTTGGAAAGGCAGTCTGTGGAAGATTTTTACTGACTGTTTCAGATTGAAAAACTAACTGTGAATCTTAATCCCCTTTAAAACTTGTTATGTGATCTGTTTTGATATTCCAACAGTGGTGTAAGTGTTTCAATAAAAATCAAAAAAAAGACTTGATCAGAAACAACAACTAAGAGAAAGAATATGTATTTAAAAGAAAAGATATTTTAGAAAGAGAAAAAAAAATTGTGAATTGGATTCTTTTTCTTTTTAACTTCTAGTTTTATTTTTTATTTTTTTTATCTAATTTATTTTACTTTTTTTTTCTTTTTCTAAAAGCACTGGACAAAGGAGGAAATAGTCAGTGTTTTAAACTAACACGCATTTTATAACCATAGAATTTCGTTGAGATTTGAAGAAAAAAGTATAAAGTGAACGCTTTCAAAGAAATTTTAAAGGTATTCAAGTATACAACACGCATGTTGGTGCATGGTTCCGCATTTATTGAATTGTAAATTGCGGATCGTCAGTGTATTGTGTTATAATCATAATACAAAATGAGTTTGGACTAAATCCCAAATGGGCTAAATGTGTTACAAGACTATAAGTTATGATATTGCAGCTTATTGCAGCAGATTATTGATACCTCACCATGAGTTTCTTTTAACTCGCAAACCACTAAGCACTTTATCTGTAGCGTCAAAAAAGTCTATTTTTGTGTAACTTGCTGGGTGTCTCAATTTCATCACTATCTGGTAACATGACATAAGTGAGCTACTAACGCAAAACCGGATACTGTTGGATCATTAGAGCCTGGAGCTAGCGTATCATATGATAACTCGCTGTTGCGCGCTTCTACCTGTAGCCAAAATTAAAACAAGGTAGTATTTTTTTCGCTATTTGTTTTTTTATTTTCATACTTTTAAGTTCTGCTATTCTGTATTTTATTTTTTTTTTGTTTTTTTGGGTTCTCATTTAGCGTTCTGATCCTTTATTCCTTACATTGGAGAATTCAAAACCAAAAATCTTAAAAAACAAAATAAAGAATAGTATTTTGCGTAAAAATTGGTCTGCTAGACACCACATTCTTGCTAGTTTTTTACAGTTTTTATCGGCAAAGGCTGGATTTAAGGAAGTCGATCCCACTCAACGTGCGAGTGCGACTGTGATCAGCACCATCGGTGTTCTTTTTTTCTGATCACGGGAGTACACGAGACCCCTACAAAACGCGTATTTATATTTACAGATTGGCACACAGAGGAGCCCAGGCCCCGGCCCACAAGCCCCAGCATCAGCATCAGCATCAGCAAAGTAGTAAAATAATTTGTTGATCAAATTTTTTGGAGCCTAACCATCACGGTCCGTACACCCAAGAGTCTCAGTATAAAATAAACACCCCAAGATGCCTGCAATATTTTATAACGGGGCGCACTGTACCCACCGTAACCGGCCAGTCAAATGCCAAATGAGACAAACATCCATTGGAAACAAAAAGTTTTAGTCCTGCTGATAACAAAGCACGAATCCTTTTGGCACTGCACCGATGTACACTTCGGCACGCTTCCTTATAATCTGACAACATTGTTCTTGACATGGGCCAATATTTACTTAGTCACGAAGCTACTGCCAAAAAGTATCCTTGTACACACACACTCGGTGATTTGTGTATTTTAATTTTTGTGAACATTCCGTTAAACTTTTAATTTAGATGCCATGAATGTTCCCAGCCAGCTTAGTGCCAATAGGCCCATAGTGCCAATGTATTGTTCGGGTTCAAGGTTTAAAGTTACTGGGTCTTCCTGGCACACTTGGGCCAATTTGCTGCTATGTAGCTTGATTTTAGTTCTTCTCACTTTTTTAGGCTCACACCATATTTTCCAGTTTTGTGAGGACCGTATTACCTAATTTGGACAGATCCCTTTTTAGGACATTGATGGCACCGCCGGGTACCACTTCAGTTTCTGAGGAGACGTTCTAAAACTACTGAGATTGTAATAGCTACTCAGCTACTCTGCTACTAAGCTCAGCTAGCTACTCTCAGGGTGGGAGAAACCTGCAAGTACGCTTATTGTTGCCTTTCTTTCAAACTTTCAGTACTCAATGTCATCGCCGTATTTGTCACTCGGATAAGGCCAAACCATGGCCAAGTTACTCAGGTTGAGAAATTGTGGAAAACCAAAACGACAATTGTAGGCAGCTTCAAATTGATTTTACCGTTCTCGATTGTTCAGATCAAATATGAACGTGAAGTAAAATTCACGTTGGTTTCCATTTCAATTACCTTTTAGGATTACAGTTGCAAAAATTTCACTAAATTCGTTCTTTTGTTTGCTGCCTTAATAAACTCTTATTTCATTTCCTAAAAGGTGCGATTTAAATCTAGACTCAGCATGTCATCGAAATTGATCGTCAGTGCATTAAATTAATCCACGTGATTATAAGGTATGTTTCGTGCTTTGCGCTGTTGTTGTGGTTTTCGTTATCGTTGTCGTTGTCGATGTGGATGTCGTTGTCGCTGTCGTTGTCGCTGTCGTTGTCGCTGTCGTTGTCGCTGTCGTTGTCGCTGTCGTTGTCGCTATCGTTGTCGCTATCGTTGGCGTTCTTTAAATCGTCAAATCGCTACAGAATCGAACGCAGTATTAGCACTTTTTTTCTCTCTCGAGATTGTCGTCAAAAATTACTTTCCCCACCACTTCTACTTTTTCCAAATTAGCTTTTGGGGTACACACACCCAGAATCAATAAATACTCTAGTAAAACACGGGCCGCTTATGTAATTCATTACGTAATCTTCCTTCAGGCTGCCGCCTCGCCTCGTACGCTCAAACGTTCAAACGCCTGATAACCGCTCGCACCCACCGCCCTCCACTATAAAAGAAATCATCAGCGACAAAAAGTTGTATTATTTAAGCAGCCCCACAAATCAGGTTCAAAATGTACAAATTACTCAAGTCACCAGCTATAATGACCAGTGGTTGGTGTTTTTCTACAGACACCCATTTTTCTACAATGATGTAAAACACGCCGCGGTGCACCTGGCACCCCGAAGAAATGTATAAATTATCCACACTGAGCACTGACTGAAAGTAAAAGTTGAGCCTAAAGCCCCAAAGTGGTCTCAAAAGTGTGTCTAAAGCCCCAAATTTGGGTGTGTTCTCTCAAAAGTGGGCCCAGAACTCAGACAAGTCACCGCCCGCACCATTGTACACAAATACATTTGGCGACTTGGCACCGACATTGTGTATCTTGTCGCGAGTCCCAAAATTGATTATGGCTTTCTTCATTTGCGCAGGACTGACCAAAGATGAAGAAGAGAAGCCCAGGCGCGAGCTTGGCATCAAAGACAAGAAGTAGGTCACCAAACCGGTGACGTGTGGCGTGGCCATTGATGTACCGGACATGAGTGTTGTGGCGTTTGCAGCGCCGATGTAGGTGGACAAAATGTCGACACCTGGGGCCCAAACATCAACGCAGGCACCAAAGTTGGAGAAATCGGCTCTGGTGTCTGTGTTGTTGGTGGCTCCAACGGTGATGGCCGTAGGAGCTTGTGGTACTTTTTTGCAGGCGTCATCGTAGTCGTTTCCGGCACCAACAACAAGATGCACGCCTGAAGCAACCACAGCAGCCGCAGCCTCGTTAATGGCCATGGTGTCGTTAGCACGCAGCTGTGAGCTTCCCGCAATAGAAAAGTTAATCGTGGACCCTTTAAACCCAGGTTTTCCAACGTTTTTCTTGTGTTGTTCCACAACCCATTCAAGACCCTTGATTGCAACTGCCCAGGAACCCTCGGCGTTGCTATTTAAGACTCTGACAGCCACCAACTTGGCTTTTTTGGCAACACCGTAATCGCGCGACCCTATAATTCCAGCGCAGTGTGTTCCGTGGCCCGCACCGTCAGATTCGGCATCATCAACAAATGAGGTGCCCCAGGAAGCGCGTCCTTCGAAATTTGTGTTGTTTACTTGGATGCCCGTGTCCACGACGTACGCCGTGACACCCTCGCCCCCTTCAGAGTCGTAGAAATAGGTCCCATTTAATGCCTGGGCAGAAATAGGGTCTCTCGAACTGATTCTGGCAATCCCCCAGGGCGCGTTTTCCTGCTTGGTAGCCTCTGTGGCTCTTGCAATACTATCCTGCTCAACGCGCAAGACTTTGTCGTGTTTTGCGAGCTCCAGGACGTACTCTGGGCCAATTTCAGCGGCAAAACCCTTGAAAGAGTCTCCGATGTTGAAATGAGTGCTAACGTCGAGTTTGGCAGTCACAGATGAGGCAGACATTCTGCTCCGAGTGTATGCAGCGTGGGCGTTTGTGACCTCCTTGACTGTTTCTTGCACGTCAGCCTCGTTTTTCAAAATTACAATGTACTTGTGTGGAATGCCCAGAGACTTGGCATAAATGATTTTGGACTCAAATTTTCTCTCGGGCACTTCGACAGCAGAGCTAGGTACATTGCTGGAATCGACACTTGGAATCACCAAGCCATTGGCGACAGAGGCTACAAAAACGGCAGTCAATAAGGCAGTGTAAAAGTGCATGGCTAGGAATTATCAAATGCAGAAATAGACTGAGCAGTGTATTTAAAACTGGTTGACAATTTTGCCAAGACCCCATTACTTATGCTCTTGCTATTACAGGGCACCAGTTCTTGCAAACTAGGTAGTTTTATCCAGCATACCGTTCAGCGATCTGTGATATCATGCTAGAGTTAAAAGTTTACGGCTCCTTGTGGCAAAAGTGTCAGCTGCGAGGACTTAATCCATTGTTCCAAAAAAGACCTTGCCTGTAGATCTTGCAGGAGTGAACGGACTGTTTGCCAGTGAGCAAATTGTGTCATTCCATTCTGGCAAATCACTCTGTGCTGTTTTGATACACAGCAGTCGTTGTCACTCTATACTCAACTCGTATACTCAACTTGTTTTCAACATAAGACACTGCCCACCGCCCTTGAACGTCGATCTTTCTTTTGTATAAGACGAACTCACAGCTTTTTATTCGCCTGTCGTGGAAATTTACATTCGTTTAATTTTTCCACTCAACATTCCGTTTCTTGGCACTAAGATTTAGTGTCTAGCACACATAATTAGCTTCCTGGAAAAGAATTTTGAGTGCGAATATGAGTGTTTGTAAAGCACAGAGGTGCTATTCGGATTTGATCGGTTTTGGCCAAAATGCATATTTTTCTACGTTTTGATTACGTTTTGATTCACGCCATTTTGTCTGAGAAGTTTGTGTCGGTCCTGAACTCAGATTCCACAGGTTCACATATTATGAATAGGAGATCCAGAGTGAAAAGAGTCAGGAACGTACGGCAGCTCTAAATATAGTCTCAGGAGTTGTGGTTACTAAGAATAACACCAATGCCGCATACAGGAGTTGCCAAAGATTGTCAGAGATTGTGTTATATAGGATTACAGCAATATATAAGGCTGGGCTGCGCTTAATGGAAAGGCAACCAATAATCAGAAGATTAATTTAGATATACAAACTATCTAAACAGCTATACAAAACTCACTATTTGTAAGACAACTATATTCAAGACATATCCAAGATGCAAAGATCAGACACCCCAAGTATCGAAGATGTCGAGAATATTGACAGTTTATGCAACTTTTAATGTTTCGCTGCACAGTCTTTTTGAAAGCGAAGTTGCAAATACGTTTTCTAAAATGACACCAGTGAGCTTTCCAAGGGCAAAAACAGCTTAGTAAATATATCGATAGAATTTCACTGCATATCAACGTCATCAGTTGCCTCCCAACCACCCTTCTTACGCAATCTTTGGATTTTGTTGATGACCTCTGTAGCAAAACTTTCATTAATCAAATCCTCGTAGAGATTGATGTTAAGAATGGTCAAAAACTCACCATCAGATCTGATCTCCTTACAAACTTTATTCTTGTTATCGGTCGAGTAGTTCTTCAATCTCTTGGACATCATTCCATGCAATGAATTTGCCGGTAACCCGTATTGAAATATACCTTTGTTTTCAAATGGGTAGTGCTTAGATGCATGGGCATAATTCCGGACTCAGACCAACATTAGAAAACCTCCTCAATACGTTGCAAAACACCTTCTACCTATTGGGATGGAATCATGATGTGGTCAATGTTGTCTCTGTGCATGTCCGTAACGTCTTGCACTCCTGATAACTTTCTCAATGTTTCAACGCTTTCAATATCTACTACGAGAGAAATACCAGTCTCTAGCGTTGCTGATCCAGCTCAAGAACCGGTTGACCCTCCAACGGTGAGCGTGATTAGATTGGCCAATGATAACAACACAAATAACATCATTGACCACAGTTTGAGCATGTTCTTTTTCAGACCATCTATCTAGTGCTTAGACATGTGTTGTGTTAGATAATTTGTCGGTGTGCTACAAGGGTAGCTACAGGTTGAAATTTGACCTGTACGAGATCCAATCTATGAACAACGGTGGGTCGCTTTACCTGAAAGTCGTTAATTGAAGGAAGGCTTCTGCTCACTTTATCGTGGACTCAGATATTTCAACTAACCGAGAGTAAGCATTGATGTTCTGATGTAAAATAACAACGACAACGCCAATTACAACCTCAGTGGCAACAACAATGGCTTTGTCCTTGCCACCAGACTCATGAAAGCTTCCACGGTGAACTTTAACAATCCGATGCTTAAACAGTTCTACTACTATTGTAAAACACAGGCTAATTATGTAATACATTACGTAATCTTCCCTCAGGCCGTTGCCTCGTCTCATACACTCAAACGTTCAAACGCCAAATAACCGCTCGCACCCCACCGCCCTCCACACCGCCCGCACGCCACTATGAAAAAAATTTTCCAGCAACGAAAAATTGTATTTTGAAAGCAGCCCCACAAAATTTGGTTTACCATGTACAAATTACTCAGATCACCAGCCATAACGAGAACGGTTTCGTTAAACACGCAGAGAAGTGCCACTCGTTACTCACAAAGAACTTTTTTCAGCACTACCAAGTCGGCACAGAATGAGGTCAAGCCTGAAGGTGAGACCAAACCAGAAACTGCTGCTGAAAGTGAGAGCCAAGAGCCTGTAGAATACGCAAAATACAAAGAAATGGAAGAGAAGTACATGAAAAAAGACAAAGAATTTGCTGAGTTGAAAGATCGCTATTTGAGATCTATTGCAGATTATAGAAACTTGCAGGAGACTACCAAAAGAGAAATTCAAAAAGCTAAAGATTTTGCTCTTCAAAAATTTGCTAAAGATCTTTTGGAATCTGTTGACAATTTTGGACATGCGTTGAATGCCGTTGACGAAGACATCTTGAAGACCAATAAAGAAATCAAAAATCTTTACGATGGTGTGCAAATGACTAAAGAAGTTTTTGAGAAAACATTGGCAAGACACGGTATTGAGAAAATCAACCCAATTGGTGAGAAATTTGATCCAAATGTGCATGAAGCTACTTTTGAAGTTCCACAACCTGACAAAGAGCCTGGTACAGTTTTCCATGTGCAACAGCCAGGATACTCTTTGAACTCTCGTGTTTTGAGAGCCGCAAAAGTTGGTGTCGTGAAGGGTCCTGAGTAGATAGGCGGGCATTGCTTGTAAATAAATAGTAAGGTTTTCTCGTCAAGTGCAAGAGATGTTTAATCAACTGTAGTAAATAATGGCAGTAGTGGTGGTTGTAGCAGCAATACTCATTAAAGCTCTAAATTACTGGAGGATTGTGCTTTATGCACCTCCCACGCCCGTACACCAAATTTTGGATATGAGATTTTTTTTTTCTTGTCCAAAATTTTTCACCTAAGCAAGATGGCACGTCAAAATTTTGTGGGAATGGTGATCTCGCACGGGAAGATGAGCAAGACCGTGCGTGTGCGTGTGCAGCAGCCTACTTTTGACAATGTTATCAACAAGCATTTGTTGAAAAGAAAAGACTATTTGGTGCACGATGAAGGAGACGTGTGCAAGACTGGTGATATTGTGAGAATCGAGGCTACAAGACCACTTTCGGCACGCAAGTTTTTTGCCGTTAGTGAGATCATAAAAAACAGTGGTCAGCAACTTGCACAGTTTCAGGAGGCTGCCAGAAAGAAAGTAGCACAAGAAGAGTTGGAGAAAAGCCAGCAATTCCTCGAAAGAAGAAGCAAATTAGAGGCTCCACAGGAACATTCGCTGATAATCGATGATATGCTTTTTATTGACACTGTTGCTACTACGCCTGAGGGCCAGGTTTCGCCTGAGGACTTAAGTAAGGCTAACGAATTAAAAGCGAAGCACAAAATTAGTACGTGGCCACCAGAAAACCAGTTGATCAAATTGGCAATACAAACGTACAAGGAATCCCTTGAAAAGATTCCTTTAGAAATTGCGCAGATTGAGAAAAACAAGAAGGAAATTGACGAAATCTTGGCTGATGAAGAAAAGCTTGCCCAGGTTTTGAAAGCGTGCGGCAAAGAGCCAGACCAGGTAACGAAGAGAAACATTCGCAGAAACATCGTTGCAAAGTACGTGAAATCTAAGAACGCTTAAAGGGTGTTATGCTGGATATACTGAGCTGCTTGTAGATAATAAACGACGAGATCATATTTTGTACACTTGTATTGTATATATCAATATATATATTTATAACACTTCCGTGCACCTCTATTCCCCGTACAAAGTGCCCATCCGTGCACCTTTTACCGTTTGTCAGGGCCAAATTTTGAAAATTTTTTTGTTTTTTCTTTAACAGCAATACCACAAAATGTCAAACGAAGATATTAACAACTTGACTAACCAATTTGCAAACCAGAACTTTGGATCTGATCAGCAGGGCCAACAGGGCCAACAGGGCCAACAGTCCCAGGGTCAACAAACCCAGTTCAACGCTGGAAGTCAATCATTTAACCCATACGGCCAGGGTCAACAATACTATCAAAACTACTACAATCAGGGCTATAATAACGCCGGTAGTGGACAAGGAGGATCCCAAGGCGGTTATCAAAGTGGTTACCAAGGCTACAATCAAGGATACAATCAAGGATACAATCAAGGATACAACCAAGGTGGTTACAATCAGGGCTATCAAGGATACAATCAAGGTGGTTACAACCAGGGCTATCAAGGATACCAAGGTTACAACGCTAGTACCTCAGGTGCTTCGAGTGCCACCAAGGGAATGTCTTTAGACGATTTTAAGAAACAACAACAGGCAAGCAACACCGCAGCTAAGCCAAAGAAAACTTTGAAGCTTGTGTCTAGTTCCGGAATCAAGATTGCTAACAAGCCAAAGAAAGAGGAGCCAAAGAAAGAGGAACCAAAAGAAGAGTCAAAAGAGGAGCCAAAGGCTGAAAAAGAAGAAGCCGCCAAGGAGACTAAGAAAGAAGCTCCAGAGGTAAAGGAGACAAAAGAGGAAGTTGTGGCAAAGACCGAAGTCAAACAAACACCAAAGGAGATCAAGAAGGAAAAGAAAGAAATTGCCAAAGAACTTGCTAAAGAATCGGCCAAGGATGAGATCTATATTGATCCGGAACTTGAAAAGGACTTGTTTGACCGTAAAGAGACCATGTCTGTTATTTTCATGGGACACGTTGATGCTGGTAAATCTACGCTTTCGGGTAATATTTTGTATTTGACGGGATCTGTGGACAAGAGAACCGTGGAGAAGTATGAGAAGGAAGCCAAGGATGCTAGTAGACAAGGTTGGTACTTGTCGTGGATTATGGACACCAACAAAGAAGAAAGAAACGAAGGTAAAACCGTTGAGACTGGTAAAGCTTACTTCGAAACGGAAAAACGTAAGTACACGATTTTGGATGCTCCAGGTCACAAGATGTATGTGAGTGAAATGATTGGAGGTGCTTCACAGGCCGATATTGGTATTTTGGTGATTTCCGCTCGTAAGGGTGAGTTTGAAGCTGGTTTCGAAAAAGGTGGACAAACCAAAGAGCACGCTATGTTGGCTAAAGTGCAAGGTGTCGAGAAACTTGTTGTGGCCATTAATAAGATGGATGACGATTCGGTGGCATGGTCTGAAAAACGTTACAAAGAGTGTGTTACAAAGATGGGACATTACTTGAAGGGTGTTGGATTTGATTTGAAAAAATCTGTTCATTTCTTACCAGTTTCCGGTTATACTGGTGCAGGTCTCAAAGAAAGAGTGAAAGATTGTAAATTTTATAAAGGACCAAGTTTGTTGGAATACTTGGACTCTTTGGAGACTGTCAACAGAGTCGTTAACGCACCTTTTATGTTGCCTATTCTGGGTAAAATGAAGGATTTAGGTACTGTTGTTGAAGGTAAAATTGCATCTGGTCACGTTAAAAAGGGTGATAATTTGCTTGTCATGCCTAACAAGGTAAACGTGGAAGTTTTGAACATTTACACTGAAACCGAATCTGAAAATGATATTGCTAAAAGTGGTGAACAGGTCAGATTAAAGATCAAAGGTGTTGAAGAAGATGAGTTGGCCACCGGTTACGTTTTGACATCGTTGTCTGCTCCAGTTAAAACATGCACAAGATTTGAGGCTCAAGTGGCTATTGTCGAATTGAAGAGTATCTTGTCAGCTGGGTTCTCTTGTGTTATGCACATCCATACTGCCATTGAAGAAGTGACATTTACAGCATTGTTGCACAAATTACAAAAGGGTACAAATAGAAAATCGAAGAACCCACCACCGTTTGCTAAGAAGGGTATGAAAATCATTGCGGTTTTGGAAGCCCCTGAGGCTGTTTGTGTTGAGACATACGATGATTACCCACAATTGGGTAGATTTACTTTAAGAGACCAGGGCACTACGATCGCCATAGGCAAAATCACCAAATTGTTGAATTAAGCCGAGATACGAAAGAGAGAAAGAAAATAATTTGGTTTATTATAAAACTGGTCCCCGTTATCTATGTGTAAGCCCTTCAAAACAACATCCATACTCCGCCTCCCAATACGATACCTAAAACGCACGCAGTCAAAACTGCGGCACCAACTTTGTCCTTAGAGGTAATTTTCAAGTCATTTTGTGACAATTCTTTGGTTGTTGTGGTACCAGCATTGTTGTTACCTTGAGAAGAACCACCAGTGGAATTGGACAAAGGCACAGCAGAACTTCCGCTTGAATTCGTGGTCTTATTCTCTGTCGCTATAAGACTCGTTAATACCTCCAAAGCAGAAATTTGTTGACCCAAACCGGCATCATCGTCGTATTTACCTTCTAACCAAGACTGACCGCAAGCGTTGTTACTGCCAGTGCATGATTTAGCCGCTGCTGCGGCACTAGTTTTCAACAAAGCACGAATCTCATCGTAAACATCAGGCACCAAGACTGCAGCTTGGGCCAAAAATCGCGAGAAAACTGATTTGAATGATTTCTGATCGTTATTACAAGTGTTTGCCTTTTCGCAAGCATACTCAAACATAACGCCGTTTTCAAAGAATTTTGTTTTTGCGGTGTTCAAAAGTCCCTGAAGGTTTGTGAGCCAGGTACCGTTGTTTGTGTATGAGTAAAGATAAGCACATCCCGAAATCAATAAACCGTAGTTATAAGTCCATTCGTATTTCGTCATAGACTGACAACTAGTCTCAATAGTAGCACCGTCATAAACATCGTAGGTATCACCATCAATTTTAACGAACGAAACCTCCACGAGCCAAGCCCACACTTTTTCTGCAATCTTGACATAAGTGTCGTTACTTGTGTAACGAGCCAATCTTGCTGCTAAGTGGAAAAGGCAACCATTAGAAACGGTATTTTTATAGTTGTAACCATTGTTCCACGTGAAAATCTGCCATCTAAGCCCACCATTACAACTGTCAGTGTCCCATCTGGCATTCATAGTGGCCACAACTGCCTGTGTAAGTGCAAGCCAGCCCGGCTCACCCAGTGGCGGATTTGTAAAATTACGCTCGGTGGCCTCCATAGCGGCAATACCCCAAAAACCTTGATCGTCATTACCTTCACTTGTGGACTGATTCAGTGGGATGTAGTCGTTGTCGTCACCTTTTTGGTGCATCAAACTAGCGTAGATCAAATCTTCCCAAGTGTCGTTTTTGCAAAAATACCACACATTAATCAATCCACCCCAAGCTTCACCGGCTTCCCACCAATAATATGGTGAAACAAACATCCCAACAACACCACCAGGTCTGTAACCATCGTAGTAACTGATTGTACCTTGAGCCACTGTGGTCAAAGCACTACAAATCGATTCTTTGCTGTCAAGATCCACATCAAGCGGGCACACGCTTGCAATCAACGTTAGTATGAACGCGTAAAATTGTATGAGTCTCATCTTGTTGCGTTGTTGTTGTCTTTTCTTGCACCCAAATGTTTAAAGTTGACAATTGTTTTTTGAGCCGCTTTTACGTAGAACTTTGAGTTGATGGTTTTGTTACCCGGTTGTACCGAGACTAGGGAGCAACCAAAGCGTGAAAATTGAAAGCCCAGCCCCAGTATGCACCGCTCTCTCAAACTTTTTTCTGCAACGGCTGTACCTTTGTATTTAAAACCCTTCACAATAGGCCTTTTTTTATTGTCTATTTAATTGCCAATTAATAGGTATTGTGCCTTGCTGACTTTTGCTGTTTTCCTGGTGTTCGCACCCTTGTTTCATCGTCTTATTGTTTCCGCTCTGTTTTCTGTGCTTTTGCGGCCTTTGCCGTGGCTTGGTTTTTTTTTGTAGGCTATTTTTAGAATCGGTGTGGAGTGTCACTTGATAGGCTTTGAGCAAGTGACACACAGTGCATCTGTATACATTATATGTTAGATAAGACGATGAGCTGTGGAAAGACACCTCGGGGACTTTTTCCTTTGTAGTTTTGCTGTTATACGGTTGAGACTTTTGCGTATATTGCCTAGTGCTTGCTGAATTGTCGTGATGTAAAGGAACACAGTACAGCGTAGAGCCTTTCTCAAGTCAAAAGCATTGCGCCTTACTGTGGCCAGATATCACGATGTTGGGGCTGTACGTAATGATAGTACAGTACTTAAACTTTTTGCTATTAGTTTGTCTTTGATGGATTTAATCGTTTGAGACGTCGTAGTTTGAGCTCTGCCCCAGACTGTTGAAAGAATTCTAAGGAAGTGTAGACCCGGATCTTGATTTAAAAAGTCCGTAGTTTATCTCGACTACATGCTCTATTCATTGGGTTTGCCACTACAAAATGATCCCTAATCTACGCCCACAAACACTTTCTGACAAAACTGACTTGATTCGTAATACAACGCCCGGTAAAATCCGCTGTAAGATTTATTTGCCTCAATGTCACCCACATTTTGTATAACGGCTATGTACAAAGCTGAATACTATGGCAGCCTCGAAAGGGCCCACCAATCAAACAAGCTAAAGCACTCAAAGGAATTCACGGGCTTAACAAATCCCAAGTGAATACTGTTCATTATAGTCCGATATGCCCGAAGTTTGCTGGGTCAATGTCGAAAATCCATTGCAAGATCCGATATATTCATTCATACGGTCCGAAAATTGCCTCTCGCAAAATCTTGAACCATATATAAAGCCCGTCACATTGGCTCACAACGGAGAAAAATCAAGATTAAACACACGCACATAAACACAGCAACTATACCATTTAATCAATATGAGAGTCTTTGTTACAGGAGGATCTGGCTATGTTGGCACTGTCACAGTGCCAGAACTCATTAGTCACGGCCACACAGTGCTTGCCTTGGCCAGATCAGACACTGCGGCGGCTAAAGTTAAAAAGCTTGGTGCAGATGTCCTTCGCGGGTCTTTGGAGGATTTGGAAATTTTGCAAAAGGCGTGCAAAGAGACTGATGCAACGATACACATGGGTATGTTGCACGACCTTGCTGAATTCGATAAAAGTACGATTATGGACCGTGCAGCCATTGAGGCTATGAGCGAAGCCCTAAAAGGTTCTGGAAAACGGTTGATTATCACTAGCGGCACTTTGATGTGTCAACTGCCAGATGGGACTCAATTGGACGAGACTTGGGTGCCTGGTGTAAGTCCAGTGTACTTTTTGAAGTATCGTGCAGAGACCGAGAAACTCTTTTTGCTGAAAAAGTCTCAGGGTTTCAAGCCCATATGCGTGCGTTTGCTGCCAACTGTTCATGGGGAAAACGACGCTGCTTTTATTCCAGCACTTATTGGCTTGGCAAAGCAAAATGGCACTGCTTATTATATCGGAGACGGCAGCAATCGGTGGTCCGCCGTTCACAAGAAAGATGCAGCTGTCGTATACACATTGGTTCTCGAAAAAGGCGAAGCAGGTGACGTGTTTCATGCGATCTCTGAGCTAGTTACCTTGAAGGAGATCAGCGAGGCCATAGCCAAAAAAGTGGGCGTCGAGGCCAAAAGCATTTCAAAACTGGAAGCCGCAGAAAAGCTTAGTTTTATGGCTGACCTTGTTGCTTTAGACGCACCAGCAAAGTGCGAAATTACAAAGAGTAAGTTGGGATGGACCACCGCTCTTGGGCCTGGGCTTTTGCAAGACATTACCGAGAACTACTAGTTTAGAAGTTTATAATCAAAATTGGTACGCGCATGCGTGCTAATCAATGAGTGGGCTACTTTGTGTTTTAATGTGTAGAAAGAGCTCCCTTTTGTGATACAATGAAGAGGGGGAGGAGGAAAGACTGACGAATTTGGCCACACAGCTCAACTGCTCCGTAAACTACAAGAGACATCCCATTAGATCGTTTCAGTATTACTATAGTACACTAATTATTCTTCTTCCACATTTGCGCTCTTTGCAAGAATTTCATCATTTTCTCATTTGCCACCTCGTCGTCCGGGAACTTGTATTCAATGTCGCCATTATCGTTCTTCACCATCGTTGGCATTCTCTTTGTCACCTTCTCCAAACTTTGTGCGTCTCCATAAGCTTCCTCAAACTGTTTATACCCTTCAAACAACAAAACCCTTTCATTAGGCTCACTTTTATAGTATTTGAGGCCATCTTCAAATATCTTTCTAGCATTCTCCAAAGACTCCTCACTGGGCTCAATTTCAATGTCCTCTTCTTCATTCATTTGCTTCAACTCCTCCAACTGTTCCTCTGACGGACATGAAGCCTCAAAAATTGCCCAGTCAATCCATAATCTAACGGTCTTCTTATCGAATTCCTGGAAAAACTTTCTGGCTTCCTCAAATTTGAACAATTGCTTTAATAGATCAACATATTTCAGAGTGATTTTATACACGTCCTGCTCGGTGAAAAAATCGTGTTCTTTGTGCCATAACCCAATTAGTGTTTCAAACAATGCTTCTGCTCGTTCAGTTTCATCCAACTGTACTTCAAAGTTTATGTACTTTAACCAGATCTTGCAGTTTTCCGGGTTTTTCATTAGAAAACTTTCATATAGTTTTCGAATTCTGTCAACTTGCTTAAAATCACTCTCCAACGACAAATAGAATTTGAATACCTCATAATCAAAATTTGTTTTGCCTAAAGCAAGTCCTAAAACCTTACGGCAATCATCTAAACTCCCATTTCTGATCTCAAATTTGGCAAAACTTATCCAGATGTCCTCAAAAGTGAATCGTTCATGTGGAAATATATCATTTGCGAGCTTCTGGTATAGTTGCCGCGTGCGAGGAATATTCTTCATTTCTACCTCCATATAATACAAATAGTACTTGCAGATCATGTCGAATTTTCTCCAATTAATTGATTTTGTAGAGTCAACCGGTACGTTCTGCAACACTTGCTCAAATGTTTTAATAATCTCGTTTTGGTCATTATTGCTGCTTATCAAAATGTTCAAATATTCCCAGTATAGATCGTAATCAATAATTTGCGACTCTTGCATCTCAAGTTCTATGGCTCTTTTCCGTTTGTCAACCAAAAGGGTGTAAAACTTGTCGGTGGTTCCTGAGAATTTCTTTTCAAACTTCAAGTAGAAGTTGAACAACTTGTTTGTGTACTCTTTCGGTAATTTCTGTAACCCAAACTCAAATAAGCCTTTGCATCTTTCAAACTCTTCGACGGCCAGCTCGACTTCAATCCATGCTATCAAAATGCTCTCCACCTGTTCAGGCTTTTGTAATTCAAATAAAGTGTCAACCGATAACGCAAGCACTTGCCTGGTGCTATTTAAATCACCATACTTGTCTTCAAAACTAATCCATTTGATCCAGGTCTCGCTCTCGGGATGCACAACAATGAATCTCTCAAAAATCTTTCTAACTTTGCCATAATCAGCTCCTCTGCGCAATTCGAACTCGATATACAATTCGTAAATTCGCGACTGTGGCTCGTATATCAACCAATTGTCATAAATCTCTCGCACTTTGTCGTAATTTCTTATAGACTCCTCCAACTCCACGTATAAAAACCAAATCTTGTTCTGGTACGGCAAGATTCTTGTGGCCCTCTCTAACAAGTTTCGCGCGTGATTCACGTTCTTGTGTTCTATCTCGGTTCTTATATATCTCGTCCACAACTGCACACTCGCTTTGTTGTGTGTCAAGGAACGCTCAAATACAGATCTTGCTCGGCGCATGTCCCTTTGTCCCACTTCGAACCTTGCGTAGTTTGTCCATGCTTTGATATTGTGATAGTTTTTTCTCAACGCGTTCTCGAACTCGGTTCGCTTTCTGCCCTGATACTCGTCAACTTCCTCCAATTCGGCCATCTTAGCCTCCAAGTGCTTGCGATCTAACACACCTACAGGCGCCTGCAGCTCAAACGCCTCTTGGAAGAGCGATTCCGAAGTTACCTGTAGTTCAGCCATTGGTGTACTGGTATATTTTAAATCCGCTAAACAAGTTCTATAGGAGATGTGAAAATAAATTTATTGGCGATGAATTACCCGGTCATAGGGTACCAATGCCAATGCCAGTGCCAGTGGTAGTGGTGGTGGTAGTAGTAGTAGTGGCAGGGCGTGTGAATTGCAGCAACAGAGGTTTGCAAGCTCAATCTTGGTGTGCAGGATGGTGTTTATATTGTAATGTCTGGTTTTGAATGGCTGATTAAGATCCAGACAATACATTAATGAGTGTACGGAGTGATAAATGATTTAAAAGTGTGAATCCCAGACGAGCCATTCCTCGAGATCTTGCCAAAAAAGAAAAGAACATGAAAAAATCAAAGAGAGAGAATATTGAAAATATTGAAAGCCTATCGAGTGAAGTCATATAATTGCACTCTTGGTGAAGTGGGCAGCACTGGCACCAAAACCAGAAGCAGCAGCATCGTTACACCCATACCTACGATCTAATCGACGCACCGGCATTTTCTGGCACCTTGGACATCCGTGCACCTTTTGGGACGGGGAATATTTCAGCAATTTGGCAGGTGCACCCGCAGAAGAGACTCCAGATGATACTATTGAGCACACCAAGAGTTGGACAGTTGGACTCGTTGCTTCTTGACCATGAGATCTACTCATTGTTGTTGAGCCAGCTATTAAATACTCTCAATGAGTACAACAAGTCGTTTGTGGCGAAGTATAGTAAGGAAATCAAGCTAGCTCTCAATACGTTGTTGTTCAAGTTCACGGTCTGGGATAAGTCCAACAGCTACGGGTTTTTGTTACTGAATTTGCGCTTGGTAAACGGGGCAAATGGCATACTGCCCATTAGCAAATCACAAAAAATCAAGTACTATTTACTTTTTGTGCTAGGAGAGTATTTGTTTGACAAGTTGAGTGGGAGGATACTTTCGATGGATGAGGATGAGATCAAAGACGAGATCAAAGAGACAAAAAGCAGCTTATTAGTTTTGAAGCTCAACTTGCTCAAAATCATGAAACCTCTAACTCTCAACATGTTAAACTTGGTGAAGTATTTGGAATTGGCTAATTTTGTACGGTTTTTGGTTGATGGGAAGTATGTTTCGTGGAAATTTTACTTGCTCAACATCACGACAAAGATCAATTCGCTCAGCTTTGAAAAAGTAAACAAAGGTAACGTGAACTATGAGTTCCAAAACCGTCAGATTGTGTGGAATACGCTCATTGAGTTTGTGCTTTTCCTTTTGCCAATAATGAACAAAAGATACGATACAAAGAGTCTCAAAAAGCTCAAGGATGCGTGGAAAAACTCAAAATTTGTTAAGTTTTGGGACAAGTACTACACTGGAAATTTGCAAACAGATGCTGATGATGAGAAAGAGTCTCTAAAATCCAAACCAAAGTTTGGACACTTAGACGAATCAAAATGTGCGATATGTGTGGAAAACAAGAAAGAGAATTGTACAATAGTCAATGCCTATGTGGCAAGCTGTGGCCACGTTTATGACTATCTTTGTTTGTTGGAAAAGTTAGAATCGCACTCGGGCAACGAGAAGAATATGTACAAAAAGATCCAAAACAGCGATGATTTCTGGAAATGTTTACGCTGTGGAAAGCCGGTGCACTGGAGCAAGCCATTTAACGACTGTGACATTAGTAAGGTAGTGGAAGCGGATTTGAGCAGCAGCGACAGCTACGACAGCGATTAAGTGAAAGTAACTGTCTCTGTGTCTCTCTGCTTTTGTTTCATGTTATTATCATTGTTTTTTATACGTTATATTCCGCTCTGCTGCATCTTATTAATATATTTGATTATATAATTTTAAATTATACTCTCAATATTGTATTACATAAGCCCTTACATAACAAATAGCTTTCCCATGCGTGAAGACAATGAGCTGCATTACGTAAGCGCGGCTTTGTAAGGACACGATTTTTTCAGCACAGCCAGCTACTTTCTTTCATCATATCACAAGCATGGAGTTGACAGCTACACTAGTCGTGGGCACCGTATTGGGACTTTTCTGCGCTGGCGTGATAGTTCTTTATGCGGTGACAGCAATTCTAGCCCATCATCCAAGAAAAGCCCTTGAGTCTGAGCTTTTTTATTTAACAAACAAAAACGGGAACAAGGAAGAGCAGCGATTACCCAACAAGAACGAATATAACGCTGCTGATGGAATTGAGCTTAGTGTGGTTGTTCCATGCTACAACGAAACTCAAAGAATCGGTGCCATGTTGGACGAAGCTATTGTGTTTTTGCAAAAGGAAATGCCTAACAAATACGAGATATTGATAGTGGACGATGGCAGTAGCGACGACTCGAGCGGATTCTCGCTAAAAATTGCCAGCAAATACGGCTTGGAACCTGGCGTTTTCCGTGTAGTGAAATTAGCCAAAAATCGCGGTAAAGGCGGTGCTGTAACTCATGGATTGCAGTACACGAGGGGCAGATACTCGATTTTTGCAGATGCCGATGGAGCATCCAAGTTTTCTGACGTAACTAAGTTGCTTCAAGCAGCAAAAGATGTGGAGTCCAAGGGTAAAGACGTGCCAACTGTGGCAATTGGGTCAAGAGCTCACATGGTCAATACAGACGCCGTGGTTAAACGATCTTTTATTCGCAACTTTTTGATGTACTCACTTCACACGTTGCTCTACGTGTTTGGTATCCGCACAATCAAGGACACACAGTGCGGATTCAAGTTATTCAACAAGGCAGCAGTTGAGCAAATTTTTCCGTTCATGCATAACGAAGGCTGGATCTTTGACGTTGAAGTATTGATATTGGCAATTCGTAAGGGTATAACCATAGAGGAGGTGCCAATTTCATGGCATGAGGTGGGTGGTTCTAAAGTCGACTTGGCCGTTGACAGTGTAAAAATGGCGGTGGATTTAATTGTCATCCGTTTTGCTTACATGTTCGGAATATACAAGGATTTCGAAACAAAGAAGGACATTTAATGAATGACTGACAATACTGAATTTGTAGCTAGCTGTACGTGATGACCTCCATCCAATATCGTTCTCGATTTAATTTGTTTTTCGTTTTCTTATTTCTCGTGTTTTTTTTTTGTGAACAAAACAGGAGGTGTTTGGCTTTTTTTTTCCATGTAGAAGCCCGTGCACCACACTGTACCAAGTGGCAAACAAAATTCCCAACCATCAAAACTCAAACACACTAGCAACTGATAAATATGAGCGAGGACATTGAACTTCCAGATATAGTGGATGAAGAATCCAGCATTTTGCAAGAATTCGAGTCAAAGTTTGACATTTTAACTACGGCGTCGAATAATTCTGATTCCAAATTGGTGTTAAAAGTACTTCGAGAACTTCCACCATTGAGAAAGAAGTTGAGCTTGAAGATCTTAGTCAAATTAATTTCTGAATACTACAGTGAAAGTGATTTCCAGTTCAGCTATCTAAGCAAAATCTTGGATACAAAGATTGAGATTGACTCAGAAAAGGTTTCAGAGAAGCAATTGACGCCGGAGATTGACGTTTTCGTTCATTTATTATCACAGTTATTTTTGATTGATCACAAGCTTTTGAACAAATGTCAGAAGTTGAATGAGAAAATTATTGAGCTTTTCAAGTCATACAACAAGAGATCTTTGGATTACTTGCAAGCTAAATGCTGGTTTTACATTCAAAGAACTTGTGAATTATTGGACGCCAAAAATGGTGGGTTCCACAATTTGACCAAAATTTGCCGCGAGTTATTGATCTCATTGAGAACTGCAACTTTGAAGCACGATTTTGAAACCACAGGATCTATTATCACTTTGCTTTTGAGAAGCTACATTTTGACAAACGAATTGAATCAAGCAATTAATTTAGTGTCGAAAGTGGACTTCCCTGAGAACTGTGGTAATAATTTGACCGCAAGATACTACTACTATCTTTCCAAAATTAACACAATCCAATTGAATTACACCACCGCACTCAATTACATCATCAATTCTATTCGTAAAGCACCTCAAAACAAGTATGTGACTGGATTTTTAATTACGGCAAATAAATTGAGAATTTTGATTGAGTTGTTAATGGGAGATATACCAAGTTTGCAAATATTTTTGGACTCAACTTACTCAAAGTCTTTGAAACCTTACATGGAAATCACGAAGGCTGTCAGAACTGGTGATTTAAGTTTATTCAATAAGAGCATCGACAATTATAAAAGCATTTTTGTCAAAGACGATAATTTCAGTTTGATTCTCAGATTGAGAAAAAATGTCATCAAAACTGGTATTCGTTCAATTTCTTTGTGCTACAAAAAGATTTCAATCAAAGACGTTTGTATCAAATTGAAGATGGATTCTGAAGTCTCTACGGAATACATTTTGAATAAACTTATTAAAGACCATATTATCGATGCCACCCTCGATTATGAACACTCTTATATGCAGTGCAAAGAATTCAACAACGTCTATGACTCTGAGATTCCTAGTACAGAATTCAATAACCGTATTGCTGTTATCCACAAGGTCAACAAAGGATTTGCACAGGAAATGAATTATCCAGAGACTAAAAATAAGCTCGACAATTCACCAAGTGAATACGACGAGGAATTGGAGTTGCTTAGGGCTGAAGATGGTTTTGATGATTTATTTTAAGGCAACAAATACATGCTAATACACCTTAATTGCGTACTTTACCACTTTGCTTTCCCAAATTTAGCATGGTAAATTAATAATTCATCTTGGTTCACCGTAAAACCAGCGTAGATCGACGATTTTCTGGACCTGTCCCACTTATGAATTTTTGTTTCCTAATAGTGCGCATAGCAAATTTGTGTCCCGGTATGTGGATGGATGGCAATCATGATGGCAATTTGCATATTTAATCTCATTGGTACCTTGAATAGATGTCATACTTCAATGGTGAACACGTATCTGGAAGAGTGGTGAATTTGGGAGCCTCGAACTCCCAATTATCAAAGTCTTCGGTTTTGCAAAAGGCTCAACTACAAAGAGAAAAGAGAAAAATGTTGAAACAACGAGAAAATGCGGCAAAAACTCTTCAAAAGCACATTCGATCACATTTGATATTGTTTCTGATAAAGAAATACGAATGTGAACAACTAACCAAAGATTTAGAAGATTTTTCAGTACTTCAAGAATCATATGATATCAACCAGATCATCTATAGATTCACTTTCACTCAACGATATGCTTTGAAAAACTTGTCTGATTCTGAAAATCATGCTCGTTTCAAACAATTGTACCAAATACTACAGAATGACTTGCAAAATCTAAATAAGTATATCTTCAAGTTGCTTTTTCAAAGCATCGGCGACTCTTTTGAGTTCTATGGTTCTGCTAGCTCCGAATTCCAAATTCTTTTTAATATTGTGCAACTTATGTCCCATTATGAATCACTGGAAATCAAGTTTGATGTTTGTCGAGTTTTGTTAAATTTTTGTCCACTACCAGACAATATTAACACTGAAGACGCTCAAGATGTTGAGATTTCACTACGTTTACCCAAGGATAACGATGCTCTTTGGGATCTCGTGGGTGAGCTCCAAAAATTTGATCCAAAAACATGTGCACTAATCATACTAAATCCTTTAAAACTATTTTATGAGGGAGAAGAACTTACAAAAGCTCAAACCAAAGCAGTTATTTCTATTGCCAATAATGTTGACTTCTGGGTGTCTTTCTCGGATTCAATGCAAAACGAATTGGCAGTATTAGTGTTGAACCTTTGTCGTATTGCTGAAACAGGTACAGATCTTACAACGTTGTTGATAAGTTTAGTGCAAAACATAGATTGTCTGCTTATAACAGATGAAGAATACGATGATGACGTTCTGATGGCATATAGTGACGATGACGATGACGAATTCGAAGATTATTACGAAAATGATTCCACTGACAAGAAAATAATTTTTAGTGCGCCAGATTGTTCAACATTTGTGGTGCCTCCAGAACTATTGATACCATTGCATTACTTGTACTCGCCGAAATTCATGGATAAGGCTCTCGTGCTTTTCAACAGTGGTGTGATATCTGAAGAAGCTCTAGGGAAATTTTGGACATCACTTTTGAAGTTGCGACCAGACTTTAGTGGGGAAATTCTGAATCTTTTCATCTACATTCAAACTATCCCAGAGTGGGTGTCCAAATTTTCAAGGCTCATATTCAATGAATTTAACGAATCTGATTCAAATAGATTGGCTCAAAATAAAAAATACTTCAACTGGATTGTTGGTATGGACGAAAAGGACGTCATAAGAACTGACAATATTTTATTTTTGAGTGTTTTTGATGTGGCCTCTGCTAGTGAATTTAAAAAGACTCCAAACTTTCAATTTTTTTTTCAAGATCTTTTGATTTTTTTGAAGTTTTTCAATTTCTGGCTATTTATATCTACGGATCATGAGATTGTTTATGATGCAGACACAAAGTTTTTGAATCGGCAACAAATTGTACAAGTGAGTACATTTTTAAAACACGTTTGTTTGTTGTTGTGTTGGAATAGTGTTTCTTTGGACAAAAGGTTCAACGAATTGAAAGCCGAGTTGTCATTTCTAGAGAAAACTTGTATAAACTGTTTGACGCAAATCAATTTACTTGACTCAAGAGTACATATTTTGCCAAAAGACTTTTGGAATGTTGATGATGCAAAACTCAAGCAAACGAATGTATTTCTTGGAGTTATAGAAAATGAAGAAGTGGTGCGCTATACGAACAATACCATTTATGTTAATAGCAAACACGAGCAATTGTCTGAAGGAATTTTGAAGCTTTATCACAAGTTACCGTTTTTGATCAATTTTGAGAACAGAGTTTTGATCTTCAACATGCTTAAAGATTTGGACAAAAGATTTGGCAACTACAGCTCTCAAGATGGTTTTGAGACTTCACAAAGGACACCTGTGAATGTTCGCAGAGATCACGTATTAGAGGATGGATTTGAAGCCTTGAAGACTATTGGTGATTTCACCAAGCTTCTTTCCATAGCATTTATTGACAATTATGGCAATGAGGAACCCGGTATAGATGGAGGAGGACTCACCAAAGAGTTTTTAACAGCAATGGTTGCGGAGGGCATTAAAAATCCGAAGAGTCGCATGTTTAAATCGAATCAAGAAGCTCAATTGTATCCAAACCCCGATATTTATTTGAATTTGTATTTCAACGAGAGCGTCAGAAAAAGCCCAGAGATTCGAAAATTTGAAATGCAGAAATTAAAGCTGTTTTACTATTTGGGTTTAGTCATTGGAAAATGTCTATATGATGGGATTTTGGCAGATGTTGATTTTGCACCATTCTTTTTACAAAAATGGAAACTGGTGAGCAAAAGATCAAAGTTTGATGAGCTCATAGATATTGAGAAAGAATTATATCAAGGCTTGAACAAATTTGTCAAATTGGATGATGATTTCTTTAAAGATGCCGATATCACTTTTAACATAGAAGAAAAGGTCACTTACACTATTCCAGAAAAATGCGAAATAGATGTGGATACTGGTGAGACAATAATTGAACTAGAGAGAAATATGAGTAAGATTTTGCTGATTGAGTTGATACGAAACGGAAATGAAACCTTGGTAACAAACTTGAATAAATCACAATATATCAACGCCATCGCTAACTTCAAGTTGAACAAGTGCTTGAACTTACAGACAAAAAACTTTTTAGATGGATTGTCTAGAGTTGTTTCCTTGAGATGGCTCAGCATGTTTAACCCTGCTGAGCTTCAAATGTTAATCAGCGGTAAAGAAAAATTTATCGACATTGAGGACTTAAAAGCAAACACGGAATACTTAGGTAAGTATCACGCTACCCACATAACCATCAAGTTGCTATGGGAGTGTTTGGAAGAAATGAACTATGAGCAAAGACTGAACTTCGTTAAATTTGTCACGTCTGCATCGAGAGCTCCTTTGCTCGGTTTTGGTGCTTTGAAGCCAAAGTTTGCAATCAGGGACTCTGGTGATCCTGGAAGATTACCTAGCGCATCTACATGTGTGAATTTGCTCAAATTGCCTGACTACAGAGACAAAAAGTTGATGATGGAGAAGTTGTTGCGCGCCATCAACTCAAACTCTGGATTCGAGCTTTC
Source organism: Saccharomycopsis lassenensis (assembly GCA_031125475.1). NCBI lineage: Eukaryota > Fungi > Ascomycota > Saccharomycetes > Ascoideales > Saccharomycopsidaceae > Saccharomycopsis > Saccharomycopsis lassenensis. The sequence goes on from JASTUK010000018.1 coordinate 65,721, forward strand.
CTGAGGAATATTTGAATCTGGAGCAAAAAATTGGGTAAAAAAAAAAAAGTAAATAAATAAATAGAAGAGGATGTAAAAACGTCCGTACTGCTGGTATATAAAAAAGTAAAACCTCTCAATGAAATACTACAGTAACCTTCACGTTTTCGCGTTTAAATATTACCTGCTGATACGTCAGACATCAAATTTTGAATCCGGACCTAGTGTTCATCATGTGTGAATTGCAAATATCGCCCTGTTACACAGCCGCTCGGGCTTCTATTTCGTGTCATTTCTTTGGTATTGGTTGAAAATTTGTTGTTAAACACCACTGGCATTACGCCCAGACACCAAAATGCCACTTTTTAGCTATTTTTATTTTGCGTTTTGAGAAAATAAGAATTGAGTATAAATAAAGCGCAATTCCCGTTGTGAAAAAATCTAAAAAAAAGTAGTGTGCATTGCAATCCGAAGACAAGAAAAACAAAATAAATATTGAAAATTTGAAAAACAAAAATTACAAGCAAATCATATGTCGAGATTAGACAGACTTGTTTTGTTGTTGGACACCGGGTCCTCAGCATTTATACGAAATACAGCAGCGGACCAATTGTCGGACTCTGCTAAAAATCACCCGGAAGAAGTATTAAATATCTTGACCAGAGTTTATCCATATTTAAAGTCGAAGAAATGGGAAACGCGAATTTGCTCGGCACGCGCTTTCGGGGGAATTGTTGGAAATATACCTGTGTGGGACCCCAACGAAAATCAAAATGATGTCAAAATGGAAGTCAAGCAAGAACTAGGCGCCGAACTAAAGCAGGAAGACGATGTGGAAATGAAACAAGAAGATGAAGAAGAGAAAATAAAAGTTAAGGCCGAGGTCAAGGAAGAAACAGAAACATTGGAGAACTTATTGGATCTCAGTGATAATATCAAACTTGATGAGTTAGATTTCGCGAAACTCATTGCTGACTGCCCTAAACTCGTAAGCAGCGGCATACCGTTGGTAGACATGAACAACGACAAAAACTTGATGGAGAATTTGAAACATCTAAAACAGCTATTGAACGCAAGATTGGGTACTGGTGACCCTCAATTGCTCGTCAAACAGGAGCAGGAGTTCAAGCGCAAAAAAATGGAACAAGAAGCCAAAAAAGTGGAGCAAGAAAAGCAAGAAGCATTGAAGATGATGGAGTCCAAAAACAATGTGCAAAAGGTCCAAGATACCTCAGCGCAGGCAACAAAAGGTTCTGCCGCAAGATTGAGAGCCGCTGCAAGGAGAAGAGCTAAAATGGCTGCCAGTTCGTTACAGTCTAAAAGTAGCCCAGTCAATTTGACACAATCTTCGTTGCACTCCACTATAGAGTCTGAGAATGGTACCAGTAACGGTGGTGACGATGGCACTGGGTCAGTAATGAAATCAGAGCCCAGCAAATTCGAATTGACCTCCCAAGCCGATGCCAATACATTGGTTTTGGAAACAAAAGTTTCAAGCATCAGTTTTGAAGACAGTGCAATAAACGATAGAATATGGATTTTCCAAGGGTTATATGAGCTTTTGTTGTTTGACTTATTTCATCCAGATTGGGAAGTCCGTCATGGCTCGGCTTTGGGCTTGAAAGAGTTGTTAAAAAATCACTCCAAGCTGATAAATCGTATAAAAGGATACACGCTTGAAGAAAATAATAAGAGAAATTTGGAGGCCTTGGAAGACTTGTCCGTGAAAATTTTAACACTTTTTGCTCTTGATAGATTTGGTGATTACATATCTGACAACGTCATTGCGCCAGTAAGAGAATCAACAGCTCAAGCACTCGCTGCACTTCTCAACAACATTGATGACAAAGATATATTTCAAAGACAGCTTTTAAACCAGATTTTTGCAAAATTACTTGAATTGGTAGAACAAAAAAGTTGGGAAGCTGCACATGGTGGGATGCTTGGTCTTAAGTACGTTGTCTCTATAAAATCAGACTTCATTTTCAACGATAGCAAAGTTTTTATGAATGTTATTCAAGTTGTTCTCACTGGACTTGCCAGTCATGTCGAAGAAATACAGTCAGAGCTGGCAGCCCTTTTAGTGCCTATCATAGACAAAATTTTGCCTCATGAAAAATGGCTCATGAGAATTGTTGAAATCATATGGTCTATATTGGATACTTTACAGGATGATTTGAAATCCTCTTTGAAAAACTTATTGGCATTGATCAGTGAGCTTTCGAATCACTCTGAAGTACTAAATATCATGAAGATAATGAGCCAGTCGCTGGAAAATGACTACTCATTTGAAAACTTGGTGCCAAAATTATATCCATTTTTGAGACATTCAATTCTGAACATTCGTCGTCTGGTTCTTCAAACATTTGTATCGTTTGCGAGAGTTGAACCAGATATGGAGGAATCTGTTTATTGGTTTCAAGATCCTCTTTTAATGCGCTTGGTATTTCAAAATTTATTATTTGAACAACATGAAGACATTTTGGAACTCAGTGAAGAAGTATTTGTGACTCTTGTGAGGAAAAATAAATCTTTGCAAAGTTTTGGCCCTCATTTGCAAAATCTTTTAAATCTTATCATGGTACCTTTGGGCGTGAACAGAGTTAACTACCACATGAACAATAGTGACGTTTTGAAACCAACTGGAGAGCCTTTAGCTTTACCGGAACAGACTGTTAACAGCACAGATAACGGAAAGCGGGGTCGTAAACGTAAAACTCCAAACAGTAACAGCATTGAGGAAACGGATTCTTTGCATGTCAATATTGATGCCCCAATTATGAAGGGCGATTTAGCGCTTTTGGGTTCAGAGGTATTCATCAGAACAAGGCTCATGGCAGCCAAAAATTTCGGCTTGGCTTTATCTCAATTCAATGCTGACAGTGAGTTTGTGGACGCTTTAATGCCAAGATTGAAGCTGTATTTAAACTCACATTTTTCTTCAACCAGAATCTTTACAGCGCTTATTTTGCAACAATACTTTACGCACTGCGGCCCTGAAAGAATGAGCTCAAAATGGGCTGAAATATTGGAGCCAGTACTTCTTAAGTATTTGAATGAGCCTGACGGAAAGTTGCCATTTTACAGAGAGTTGGTTCCTTTGCTCAAAAATTTAAGAAATAGTTGCTCTGAATTGTTCTTAAGATTTGAAGAAAATGGGCAAATTCCACACTCAAAAATTCCGTTGTTGCCTGTGGTAGTTCAAGGCGAGAAACAAGCTGGAAATAACGCATTTTCAGTAGCGGATGCTGAGAAAGTTGTGACGTATCATTATAACAAGTTGATGAAAAACCTTAGTGGTGGCACTAAATTCACTTTAGCTGAAACTTTGGAAACGTCTAAGCAAACCATCATCAACTTGAGTGCAAATTTGGTCGAGTTGAGAAACTCAAGAAATGTTACAGTGCTTGGTTTCTACGCTTCGGCTGCCTTAGCTATACGAAGGGCTGTTTCCAATAGTTTGCCACCAAAACTTAACCCATTTATTCGCTGTTTAATGGACTCGGTGAAGAGTGACGAAGCCTTGTATCAGAATTTTACTTGTCTTGTCGTATCTGATTTGGTTAGCCGTTTGGTAGAAGCTGGAAAGATGAAGGTGGCTGACAAAATAGTCAGAAACTTGAGTTCTTATCTTTGCGTGCAGTTCCCTGAATTTGCCCATAATCAACAGACACTGACTATTTATACATTAGAAATTCAAAAATCTGTTGCAAAAATCAAAAATGAAAACGCTTCAATGGCGAAAGTTTTAGGTTCAAAGGCAGTATTGGGCCATTTGTTAAAAAAATATAAACAAGACGTTTTTGACAAGCTAACGGTTTTGAAAGACTTATTGTTTGAGCCAAGTAAAACTCTTTTGTGTGGTGCTGTTGAAGAGGACAACGTGGCATTTGATGAAAAGCAATCCCAGACTATCATAGATTCTATCGGTCTTTTAGAAAGTTTGGCTTCTGATTTACTGCAAGAATTGGTATTTGACAATTTCGAGCTCATAGCATTGTTCTCCTGTTTGAAGGCAAAACACTCTGTTCTCAGGTATGCAGCTGCAAAGTGTTTAGCCACTTTAGCCAAGTTATATCCGGAAAACACCATTCCATTTGTGGTCACTCAAGTACTACCGTTGTTGAAAAATTCATCTTTTGTACATCATAGACAAGGTGCCATTGAAACTGTGTATCATTTATCAAGCATTATGGGAAACACAATTTTACCGTTTGTCATATTCTTCATTGTTCCAGTGTTAGGTAGAATGAGTGACAGCAATGAAGATGTTAGAGTTTTGGCTACTTCAACATTTGCATCTATTATCAAATTGGTTCCTTTAGAGGCTGGAATTGCTGATCCAGAAAACATGCCAGCAGAGTTGTTAGCCAACAGGGAAAAAGAGAGATCATTTTTGAAGGAGTTGATGAATCCGCAGCTGATTCCAGATTATGAACTTCCCGTTGCTGTAAAGGCCACATTGAGAAGTTACCAAAAAGCTGGCGTCAATTGGCTTCATTTTTTGAACAGATATAATCTTCATGGTATCTTATGTGACGATATGGGATTGGGTAAAACACTTCAAACGATTTGTATTGTTTCAAGTGATCATCACACTCGTATGGAAAAGTTCAAGGAAACACAGCTGCCTGAATGGCGTAGATTATCATCACTTGTTGTCTGTCCTCCATCTGTTATGGGACACTGGGAACAAGAAATTGGTCAGTATGCTCCATTCATGAAGGTTTTAGTCTATGCAGGTCCACCAAGCGTTAGACAACCTTTGCGCAAATTTTTCTCGGAGAACGATGTTATTGTAACATCTTACGATGTTGTCAGAAATGACTGCGACTATTTGTCCGAGTTGTCTTTTAACTATGCAGTTTTAGATGAAGGACATATGATCAAGAACTCCAGCTCAAAATTGGCCAAACTGGTCAAGAAAATACATGCTGAGCATAGATTAATTTTGACCGGTACACCTATTCAAAACAATGTTTTGGAATTGTGGTCATTGTTTGATTTCTTGATGCCTGGATTTTTGGGTACTGAAAAGTTCTTCCAAGAAAAATTTCTGAAACCAATTGCTGCTAGCCGTAGTGCAAAAACACTGTCAAAAGAGCAAGAAGCTGGCGCATTAGCTTTGGAGGCATTACACAAACAAGTTTTACCATTCATGTTAAGAAGACTTAAATCAGAAGTTTTGAACGACTTGCCACCAAAAATAATTCAAGACAGATATTGTGAACTTAGCACTGTTCAAAAGGCTATGTACAATGATTTTGCTAAAAAGCAACGTAGTGTCGTTGAAGAATTGGGAAATGAGCCACCAGAAGAGGAAGGAAAGGGTAAACAGCATGTTTTTGAAGCACTTCAGTACATGCGAAAACTTTGCAACCATCCAGCTCTTGTTTTGACGAAGGATCATCCAAACTATGCACAAGTTCAGCAATACTTGGAAAAATCAGGTCAAGACATCAATGATATTAGAAACGCACCGAAACTTTTAGATTTGAAGAATTTGTTGATAGATTGTGGCATTGGAGGAAATTCAACTAGTGTTATTTCGCAGCATCGCGCATTGATATTTTGCCAACTTAAAGAAATGTTGGATAAGGTAGAGACAGATTTATTGCAGAAGCATTTGCCACAAGTTACATATATGCGTATGGACGGTTCTACGGAACCTCGAGCACGGCAGCAATTGGTTACAAAGTTCAACAGTGACCCTAGTATCGATGTGTTGTTACTTACTACTAGAGTGGGTGGATTAGGTCTCAATTTGACGGGCGCAGATACTGTTATATTCGTTGAACACGATTGGAACCCAATGAACGATTTACAGGCTATGGATCGTGCGCACCGTTTAGGACAAACAAAGGCTGTCAACGTCTATAGATTAATCACAAGAAACACATTGGAGGAGAAGATCATGTCATTGCAACAATTCAAGGTCAACGTCGCCAGTGCTGTTGTAAACCAGCAAAACAACAGTTTGAATACTATGGAAACGAGCGAGTTGTTGGACTTGTTCAGTGTTGATGACGAGGAGAAACCGGAGGCTGCAGAGAAAAAAGACAAAGAAGAAATTGACGATCTTGGACTTGGTGGAAAAGCTAAAAAGGCCATTGGTGCGTTAGGAGATGTGTGGGATGAAGGCCAGTACGAAGATTACGACGTGAGAAAGTTTGCAAGTGAGGTCAAAAAATAACTGTACAATTCAATTTTTTATAAAAAATGCATTTCCATTATAATCTCTTTGTACATTTAAACTATTTACAGTAATCTATGTGGTCTTTTCTAATGAACTTTTTTGAGAAATCTTCTTTGTCCTCAAATGCGCTATCTGGCTCCCACAAAACTATTTCTTGGTCAGTACTTTTCCATTTTTCTTCTCTGAGTCTGCCAATATCACTCAAATTACGCAACACCTTCGTCAAATCATTTCCTTCTCCATCAGACTTTTTCTGCCACGAAGTCCGCGCTTTTTCTCCTAAATACTTTCTATAAAGTTTTTGAGCTTCGTCACTATCAAGCTCTTCGAATTGGTAATCTAATGAAATAACATCGTCCACGGAAGTTGGGAATGGATATTGGGTTGTGCTTTTCTTTCCGTTGAATAACAACTCTCCACTTACTCTAAAGCCTTTCACTCTACCAACAGTTGAGTCTAGGACAGTTTTGAAACACTTTTTCTGAGCAGCAATACGTTGCTCGAAATACTGTGGATCCAATTTTTGTTTCACTGTCACATTACGATCATTTTTCTTGGTTTCGTCCTCGATTTGTGAAAGTAGAAGCTTGTTTAATTCGTCCGCACTGTTTTGAATGTTTTCAACACATTGGTCGTCCAATCCCACGTGAATAACATACAAGTAAGACGTATTGTTCTCTGTTTTTGCCTTTACGATAAGCCGTGATGATTGAATACCATTTTCAATATCCAAGTCTCCAGGAACAATTTGATTTAAAATATCTTCCCATAATTTAAAACTCAATCTAAACTCCGTGTCAGCCATGTGGCTTGCTAAAGATTCAGTCTCATGGGTAATGCTTTGTTTAATCAGGTCCAACTCTTCACCGGTAGGTAGTTTTGCAGGTTCAGATTCTTCAACTTGGTAGTGAAAGTATTGGTCTATCCAGGTCAATGGCAAGTATTCAAATCCAAATATTTTTTCTATATTGTGGTAACACACAAAGATCCCATCCATATTACCAATTCTGGCTTGAAACGAGTATTTGAGAAGAGCAGATCTCAACAAATCGTACTTTTCCCTTTCGTGACTTTCGAAAGTACCAAAGTTTTTCACAATTTGGTATCCATTAGTGTTGTTCATTTTAGTTTGAATATGGTCAATATCGTATCTAATAGCGCACACAGCTCTTGTTTTTAAATCAAACGTCCCTGAATTCGGAAGCCGTGGATCGTAGCAATCAAGCTGAGATCTAAGAAGAAACTTGCCAACCTTGGCAAAATGATATGTCTCCGGTAAATCATTTTTGTTTTTTTCAGCTATCAACTCTTCTTGACCTCTGCGAAAAGAAGAAAATTCTGACTCTTCAGTTATCAAAAGTTTTTCCAAAGGATGTCCCAAAATTGACAAAATCATATCGTGGTCTGTCGACTTGTCTGCATCTATCGAGCAGTACAATTCCTCATTCTTGCGTTCCCTCACACCTACAATGACTGAAGCAGCTTGTAAAGCACTTGGGGAAAATCTAGCAGGATACTTGCTGAACCCTGGAACTGATGACATATTGGGAGGCCGGCCTTTTGACAAAAAATAGTGGATTTGAGACAAAACACCAGTAACCGAAGAGGTAGAACTAAAAAATTCCACCTTTTGCTCGTTTGTGTTTGCTTTTTTTTCAAAGTTTTTGTTGATATCTTGAGCCATAGTTAAAAGTGTTTTGTCCTTTCCAGCAGGAATAAACTCTCCGGTCATATTAAAATTGAAATCCTCAACTTTTACAATATTTTGTAAAAAGGGAGTAAAATTATACACTCTAGAACGAGTATCTTGTAACTGATGATACATGCCAGGCTGAAATAGAACCCTGGATAAATTGTGTGCTAACCGGGGAACAGGAGCCTGCTCAAAAGCAGGTTTCACTGACCTATACCTTATTTTCTCATCCTTGCTTGAAACATTAGATTGTAAAATTAGTGGATAATCTTTTGCAACTTGTGGTTCACTTCGGTATAAGTTTTCTGAATCGTTGTGGACAGCTTTGATACCCTTAAAAGAAATCTTGCCTTTTCCGCTGTTTCCTTGTTCCTTAGAGAACTTAGTGTTAGATCTCGTTTTCACTGGTGTTGTACTACTATTGAATCGAGGCTCAGGTTTTCTGTTTGGATGACTTTGAGACTGTTTGAATCCTGTCTTGCCGTTTGATTTGGTGTCAATCGCTTTGTAAACAGACCTTTTCTTTTGGTCCTTCAGAAAGTATTTCCAAACGGGCTGTCGGAGATACCGCACCTTCGTGCTAGTAGATCCTTTCACGTTTACCATTAATATTATATTTTTGAAAAATTTTATACAGTTTTTATTTAAATTATCGGGATTCATCGGGTTTTGAGCACTGGTATGTATAATGCTTATTTTCAAGGAGCATTTAATTGACTTAGAAATAGAATCATAATCTAATGATATTGAATCAGAAATCAATTATGTGCTAACCTGGGAACAGGAGCCTGCTCAAAATACTTGTTTAGCAAGCCGGGTGCTAATATGATGCAATTATCCAATATTGTATCCAAGGCTCACTTAAATTACATTTGTTTTGGGGAAAAGCTTTTTTTTTCTGTGACCAACGGAAGAAGTTGTGGTACAAACCCAAAATAAAAACCACCCAGAACCATAACCCCGTATGTACAGTGAGTCAATTTATTGTCCAAAGCATCTGATACTTTGTTCTACTGTAATTTCCACGTGCTCGGCTATATCTTATATAATGATAGTCACTTGTTGCAACTGCTTTGATTTAAGCGGTGTCGTATAATGCTTTGAACTTGCAAAAAAAGCTGAAAATTGAATATGTAGATGAAGAAAGATTTTGCTGTGTACTGATATACGAAACGCCTGTCAGTGAGGCTATCTGAACCGTTGAACGAAGAAGTTACAGAGACTAAAACTTTTAAATTAATATTTCGTGTGACTACCCAAATAGGCAATCTCAACACGTTAGAAGATGAAACGACGCGTCTGAAAAATTGGTAAAAAAATGAGCAAAAAATTGAACGGAGAAGATTTTTTGTTTGGCTAAGTTTTTTTCTTTTGTGTTTTGATAATATAAACATACAAATGTCTAATTCACAATCACAGTCACAGTCACAATCAAATGGGGCATCTCTGCCGCTCTTTTTTCCATCATCAAATCCGTCCTCTGATGTGGGTGGTCACAGAGCTTCTTCGCCTATAAATTACTCTTCATCGGTGAGACAATCATTGGATTTAAGAAGTGACTTAAATTCTGATTCAAACAGAGGACGTCGCACCAATACTCAAAGAGGTGATTTAAACTCTTTAGATTCACGCAGATATTTTTCAGATGAAACGGCTCTGAGTCGTTTAGACTCTGATGCCACAATAACAAACAACGGTGCCAGTAATCCAAATGAGCCAGTTAGAGTCATTTGGGGTACAAATGTCAGTATTCAAGAGTGTTCTAATAACTTTCGGAATTTCCTCATGCTGTTCCAGTATAAATATCGTCGCAGGCTTGATGAGGAGCCTGAGGATGTTCATGACGAAAATTTGTACTATGTCTCTATGCTCAAAGAAATGAGGCTTGTTGGAAGCACTAATCTTAATTTGGACACTAAAAACTTGTTAGCTTACAAGCCTACAGAAAAATTGTATCACCAATTACAAAATTACCCACAGGAAGTCATCCCGATTATGGACCAAACTGTCAAAGATTGTATGATCTCTTTAGCATCTGACTCTTTGCAAAATGTTGAAGACATTGAGACAAATGTGTATAAAGTTCGTCCGTTCAATTTGAATAGTGAAAAGGGAATGCGCGAATTAAATCCAAGCGATATTGATAAGTTGGTCACTGTCAAAGGACTTGTTCTTAGAACAAGTGCAGTAATTCCAGACATGAAAGCTGCTTTTTTCAAATGCAGAGTCTGTGATCATACCATGACTGTTGAAATAGACAGAGGTGTTATTCTGGAGCCACTGAGGTGTTTGCGGTGTCAAATGTCCGGCGCAATGGCGATCGTGCATAACAGGCTGACGTTCAGTGACAAACAAGTGATAAAACTCCAAGAAACACCAGATGCCATTCCAGCTGGTCAAACTCCACATTCAGTGGCACTTTGTGCTTATGACGAATTAGTGGATAGTTGCAGAGCTGGTGACAGAATTGAAGTTTGTGGTATATTCCGCCTGGTTCCTGTTCGATTAAATAGCCGCCAAAGAGCTGTGAAAAGTTTATTCAAAACATATTTGGATGTCGTCCACGTCAAGAAAGTTGATGCTAAGAGAATGGACTCTTTAGAACTGGCTGTCAGTGACAAAGTTGAACTGAGCGTTGAAGAGAAACGAAAGCTTACTGAGGAGCAGATTTCACAGATCAAAGAGGTGGCTCTGAGAGCGAATGTGTATGAAAAATTAGCATTGTCGTTGGCGCCTAGTATTCACGGTTTAGAAGATGTCAAGAAAGGACTTCTACTTCAACTTTTTGGTGGAACAAACAAAGAATTCCTGAAAGGTGGGCGTTATCGTGGGGATATCAATATTCTACTCTGTGGTGACCCATCCACCTCTAAATCTCAACTATTGCAATATGTTCACCAAATTGCACCACGTGGGTTATATACTTCAGGTAAAGGCTCATCGGCTGTTGGTCTTACTGCATATGTCACTAGAGATACGGAAACAAAGCAGTTGGTTTTAGAGCTGGGTGCTTTAGTTTTGTCTGATGGTGGTGTATGTTGTATTGATGAATTTGATAAAATGAGCGATAACGCAAGATCTGTGCTACACGAAGTTATGGAGCAGCAAACTGTAAGTGTGGCCAAGGCTGGTATTATCACCACTTTAAATGCTAGAACATCAATTTTAGCGCTGGCTAATCCTATAGGTTCTCGATACAACCCGGACTTGCCAGTCACAAAGAACATTGATTTACCACCTCCACTTTTGTCTAGATTTGACCTTGTGTATTTAGTTTTAGATAAAGTTGATCCAGAAACTGACCGGGAGTTGGCTACGCACTTGGCAAGAATGTACCTTGAAGATGAACCAGAAACTGCAGCCGAGACTGAAATTTTTCCAATTGAGTTTCTTACTCGGTATATTGGGTATGCCAAAGAGAATATCAAACCTGTCATCACTGATTTAGCCAAAGATGCTTTGGTCAAAGCTTATGTCGACATGCGCAAGTTGGGTGAAGATGTTAGAGGGGCCGAAAAGAGAATTACTGCTACCACCAGACAATTGGAAAGTATGATCAGATTGAGTGAAGCCCACGCTAAAATGAGACTCTGTCACAAAGTTGAATTGCAAGATGTGGAGGAGGCTGTGAGACTTATTAAATCTGCAATCAAAGACTATGCCACGGACCCTGTCACTGGTAAGATTGACATGGATTTGGTTCAAACCGGTAGATCAGTTACTCAGAGACTCATGAAGGAGGATTTGGTCAAGGGAATTGTTGACATATTACAATCTGGAGATATGACATATAATGAGTTGGTGAGAAAAGTCAATGAAAACGTTAGAGTTGAAAACGTTGAGTTGACAGAAGCTTTGAATGAATTGCAAAAAGAGAGTAGGGTTGCCGTCACAGGTGAGGGTAGCAGAAGAGTTGTGAGACTTTTGAATGGTTAAATAAACGGTTTTTTTTTATTACTTTTTAATCCAAAACTTAAATTCAGCTCCTTGAATTTAGTATCGCTCTTCAGTGAAACAAAACAAACCCAAAACTGTTGCACCTTTTAAAGAGTGGGTAGAAGCATAAAATCAAAATAATGCTTACAAAGCGTCCTCATTACGTAATCTCTTTAAGAAATTTTACGTGCGTTCTCGTGGCCCAGTTGGCTAAGGCGTCAGTCTCATACTGTCTCGAGAAATCTGAAGATCGCGAGTTCGAACCTCGCCGAGAGCACTTTTTTTTGTTGTCGGGGTTTTCGCAGCACCTTAACGTTTTACTTTACTGGCCTTAACGCTATAAAACTTACACCTCACAAATTTGTCTTTTAAAATATTTTAATTAGTATACAAAAACCCACTAAAATAGCTCTTCCAAAAAGTCATCATCATCGCCATTTTCTGCTGCACCACTTTTATTATTCTCATCCTCTTTATGGTTATCTTGTTCCAAGAGTTTCATCTGCTCATCAACACCCAAATTAAGATCTAAATCATCCTTCTGAGTTTCGGACAGAATGAGATTTTCAACGGGTGCAGACTCCGCACCGTCATCATCAACATCTATCTCGTCATCATCTTCTTCTTCTTCGTCATCAACTTCGTCATCATCTTCGTCGTCGTCGTCAACAATTTCATCGTCGTCATCGTCATCTTCCTCAAGGTTATTATTACTAGACGTTCCCCGTTTTTCAACTTCGCCTTTCTCCTTTTCTTCTTCAGTCTTCAACTGTCTCTTCTTGATTTCTAACTCTTGCTTCAATTTCTGCACGGCACCCAAAACTCTTTTACGTAAAATGTGATTATTAATTTCTCTGCTTTTGAGTTCCTTTTCCCTGATAGTGGCTTCAAGTTCGGTGATTTCCTCTTTAAGAACTTTATTTTGTTCACTCAGATCATCATAATCTGCTTCATCCTCATCATCTTCGTCGTCATCATCATCGTCATCATCGTCGTCATCATCATCATCATCGTCATCATCACTATTTCCGCTTTGCTTTTCGAGGTCATCCAAAATTTCTTCCAAGTTGATATCATCCAAATCCCCATCTCCGTCAACTTCAACCTGTACTTCCTCACCGTTCAATCCTTCATCCTCCATTTCTACATTGCCCAATTCAGTTTCGTTGTCAGCTTCATCTTCAGTTTCGAGTGCCATTGGAGTGTCAATGTTTTCTATATTAATACTTCTTGAGTGTGAATGTCCGAAAGTAGAGCTATTCAAAAGCAGGAAATTCAGATTGTTCGTGAAATCATTTTCATTAAGCAATTCTAGCTGTACCAGTTCAGCTTCTGCATCTAACTTCAACAATTCTTCCACTTTACTCTCAATTTTACTCACAGTTTTTAAATTCAATGTTTGCCTGAATCTTGTATTTCTCACGTTTTCCATAGGTGCCAGAACTCCACTGTTTGAAACGTCTGGAATCTGTTTGAACCATTGCTCAATTTGTTGCGATACCAGATTCAGTTTAGAATTGCCAGACTTCCCGTCATTATCATTTTCATCATCACTATCAGCATAATTGAAAAAAATGTCAAACTCTTCATGTGAAATCTTTCGGAAAACATACAACATCTGACACACGTCAATTGTCTTAAAAATGTTCTTTTTGTCCACAGATTTTTGACACTCGAGTATTGTAGGCAAATCAACTAATTTTGCCAAATAGTACAGCTTGTTCAATATAACACAAGCTCTTTTAGAGTCTTTCCATCTTATATGAATGTTTGAGAAATCACCAGCTTCAACACTTTGGCGCACATTATCAAGCTCTGCGTCATTCATGAGTCTTACAATTATACCCTCCTCCAACAATGGTTCTTCTTCTTTGTCGGGCGCCTCAGAGTCATACCCATCACCGAGGACTTTAAATCTGAGTTTAGGAACTATTTTGACCTTTGGCTTTTTTGTTTGCTTAATTGTAGAACTATTGCCTCCTGAATTAACATCTTTATTAACATTATCATTTAGTTTAAACTTGATGGTCTTGTTTTTACTGGATTTTAACTTGATGGTTGCTGATTTTGGACCATTAGAACTTGATGGACCGGCATTCGAATCAGAAAAGTCGGTTTTCAAGCTTGGAGGTTTGATCTTAACCTTGAGCTTTTTTTTTGGTTCTGTTGCGTTAGGATTTTTAAGCTTGAGCTTCACCATGTTTACTATATTAGTTTGTGCCCGAACAAAATTTGAAGAAAATTAGAGATAATAAAAAACGGGGGTGGAGCAGCACTTTTCGTGTGCGTTGAAAAAAGACAAAAAAGCTCAACATTTTACACTCAATGCTCACAAGAATACACACTCAGTACAGTTTTTTTTTTTTATTTAATAATTTACAAATATCTTTTGATACTACCATACCCAATTCCCATTACTATTGCCTCTATCCCCAGATTACTCGGCTAAATTCTTTTTGTGTCTTTTTCGTCTGTCATCGTCTGTCTCATCTTTGCCGCTCTTAGACTTCTCGTTCAACACATACACTATGTTTTGATTTTCTTCATTTGGCTTATTTAGGTTCAAAGGCGTTTGTTCATCGCCCACTATATCTATCATTTTTTTATAGTAGCTTTTTAGCACTTGGGAACAGTAAGCTATGCCAATTGGCCTCTTGGGCACCTTCTTAGAAAGTTCTGTTGAAGAGTTGGAGCTCGAGCCAGACTGTATTGAATCAGTTGAATTTCTCCTTTTGTCAATGTCGTCGTTGCTTTCTTTTCTCGGCACTATTCTCCAATTGACTCTTTTCAAAAACTCCATTTCCAAAAAGTTCAATTCTTGCACTTTGATGCCTCCAACTTTTGCGTAGTGCTCATTTCGACAAAAGTGATCGCTCAAACCTTTTGAAGCAACTACTGTTGCCGTTAACAAAAATCTGTGAACCGTCAAGGAGTTCAAATTGAAGTTCTGAAAACTATTTGTCAACAAGTCTATATAATACACTGCTATTATCAATATTGAGTTTTCCAAAGTGTTATAACGTGCAAGTCTCATCAAGTAATCGTACACGGAAATTGACGGTGGTTCCCGAGAGTGAAACCTCGTCAAGTTCATTGAGGTCAAATCTTTTGTGGGTAAATATTTGTCGTTTATCTTTATCAATGAAATCAACATTCGAGTTATTAGCACTATCAAATCGTGTTTTGGACACTCGAGAAAATCCTCCGGTAGCGTTTGGCGCGGCAGTAGCTCTTCTGTTTTAGCATGCTCCTCTAGCTGTGACATTTGGGACTATCTCTATGCTGGCCATGGAATTGTGCTGCTCTATTAGTAGCCGTAAACGTTAGATACCCTGGAACTATTTCCACTGTGAAATATATTTGTTTTTCTGTATATCCTTGCTGATTAAGTATTATTGCATTGATAAAAACAATGTCTACTTTTTAGAAAAATTTCCCGCACGTGGGTCAAAACATCATTCCGGAAGAGAAAAAATCAGTTTGCCCAGACACCCTACAACGACTAAGACTACTAATGATGAAAAGTCGGACTATCACGCATGGGATCACGTATTTGGTTTATAAATGAGTGGCGTGTCTCTGATGCGATTGATGCGGCCATTATATTGAACTTTGTGGGTCTCTCTGGAAAAAGCGGTAACCAATATCATGATCCTCGTACATGTCTATCCAGTATATTGATGTTCCAATGATCAAATTTTATTTGACATTTCGAATAAGTTAGTTTTCCGTATACTCTTTTAATACCATTTGTGCAGCTTTATGAATTATCGAAAGTTGTTGATAATAGCTTGTGATTAGCAAACCAGAAACTTCCTTGTTTAGTATTTAGTCTGACGTACCAAAACCATATTTACTCAAAATGCGAGTCTTTCTACATCAAAAGAGACATCAATACCATTAGATTACAAGTTGAGACAGCGTAAGCAGCAGCACTAATCAAGTCAAACGAAAGCATAAAAAAATCAAAAAAAAAAAAAAAGAAAAAAAAAAAAGAAAAAAAACTATAAAGAAAGTATCTAACCTTTATACTTACTTCATGACTCCACTCTATCATACATAAGCGTCCGCTGGTAGATTTCCACGACTTGTCTCGAACATTTGGAGAGCATTTTCGTAGTTCCAGCCACTCAGCTCTAAAAGCATCCCAGCGTAGTTTATATTCAACTTTGTAGCCATAATCACTCTAATCAACGTTTCTTGCTGCAATGGCGACAAACTGGCAGCAATTTCTGGAGGGATTTGGACTGGTGCGCTTGCAGCAGGAACAGCTACACTTGGAGCTACATTTGGAGCCACTGGAGCGGCTCCTAAACCGGAAACTGCTCCAGGAACTCCAGGAACAAAAGCATTGGGGTTCCAAGCCCCATATCCAGCATAAGGTCTCACTACCAACATGTCACTGGCAACAATGTATTGCAGACCAGCAGAAACCAAAAGCCAAGTTCTGTCAAAAGATCTTTGGGTCAAAACCGTGTTGTATGTGCTATTCGAACTGGTGTTATTGTTGTAACCGTGTCCATACTTTTTGGGACCTTTAGGAAGCATTGGTTTCTTGAAGTTGTTCGGTTGTGCAATCTCTTCGTATTCGCCGTGCAAAACTATCATGAATGAGTTGTTATTGATTGTCCAACAGTCCAGACTGTACTTCTCTGGATTTGTGGCAATGGAATGTTTCGTATGAGGTATTTTCTCAAACAACTCAAAAATCTTCTCTTGTCCCAAAGCTAATTTATTTTGCCTAACCTGTTGTGTAGTCACTTTCGTCAAATTTCTTGAGTTAGTCAAATAGTAGCCCCATGACGAGGTATTGGCATTGTTTTCTTGTTCTTTATGCGCACCACCAACATCAACAGACATAGAAAACTGGGAATCCGGAGTGTATAATTGAATCAACTGTTGCCTATTTGAATCCCACGAGCTCAAAAAGTTCAGAATGAAAGACGCAGAAAGCTCCTGCAACTGGTCGTTCTCAAAAAAGAATTGCTTTTGAGGGGCTGGAAACCTTGAAATTCCTTCTAATTTCTTCTCGTCTCTAACGATCTGACCATCTAAATTGACTAATCTTGGAAAAATTTTCATAAGCTCAAACTGGTACCCATTGACGTTTGTAAGTGGATTTCCAGCCAAATGAAGTTCCCTCAATCTAGCAAACTTATATTTAAACGTCTCCAAGGTCTTTATGTTCAGAATGTTGTTCATATTTAATGACAAATTACGCAAATTTGGAATAGTTTGCAGGATCATTGTCAATAAACTCAGTTCACTGATGTTGTTTTCCAGTAAATTCAAACTTTCAATTTGCTTAACGTAAGGCTCATCTGACAAAATTGTCATCAACGCCATGAAAATCTTGTTTTGAGTACCTTGTCCAAATCCAATATTTACAATGTCTGGATCATTGAACAAGTTGGTCAAATCGAGCATTTTCAGAGGTTCCATATATCTTTTTCTTAAAACGTTTCTGAGCAACGCTACCGTGCTTCCCTTATTACCACTTGAGGCAGGAACAATCTCAATTTTGAGGGTGTCCTTTGCAAATCTTATACCATTGAATGCTTTCAAATGGTCAGCATCTTTCTGGGAATAAACGTACCCTCTTATTACTGGACCCATAACTTCAGCATCTCTGATTGCAATTCTGGCTTTTCTAGAAAGAAAAGACAACAAGTCGTCTTTTGTGGCGTTTTGCCAACCTTGCACTTCAACGTAAACCTTGTTGTTGTTGTTGTTATTTTTGTGGTTGTTGAAACTCATTGTTTGAGTGGGTTAGTTTGAAAAAGTCGACTAATTTTTTTTTTCCAAAATTATTTTTCCTTGACTTGAATTCCAGATAATCACGTGACTATATATTGGATAATTATCTCACTGCAATTCACGTCAACTACAACAGCTATTACAAAAACTTAATATTTATTCAGTTTGATTGAAAAGTTTCAGAAGATTATATCAACAATGTTATTCAAACTATAAGAAAATTTCAGCATTAATTTCAACAACAGATACAGCGTATGGCAATCCGAAATTAGTGCAAACTTTTGGATGCAAAACCCCAATCTCACCAACCTTCACTGGCTCAGCGTTTTCTTTCTTGAACATGATATCAGCGCCTCTTCCAGGGAAGTAAGTTTTACTGTGACTAGCCTCGACAGTCCAGTATCCTCTCTTAGCATTGTTAACCTCACCTGTCTCTAACCATGGTGTTCTCATGGTTTGCATAATTTTTCCGAGCAAACCTTGTAAGTACTCAAACCCAGCAGTCTTTCCAGCGTAAACTGCGGCCCAGTTACGTTGATTATAAGCTTTTCTCTCCAATTTATCATTTTTAAAGACAACATCACCAGCTTCGAAAACTTTGATTGGCATAGAATGTTTCTGATTCTCCCTTACAGTTTTCAATAATCCTGGAAGCAAAGAAGTTCTGACAACCTGGTATTCAGCAGTTTTTGGGTTGGCCAATTTCACAGCAGTCTTGTTGTCATCTTCACGGTTTAAAAACTTAAAGTTCTCGTCATGTGAACACAAGGTCAATGGCATCACTTCCAACCATCCAGACTGTGCTGAAGCAACTCTCAAAATGTCTGCCACTTTGTTTATTGGCAATGGCTTGGCAACTAATGACGTACTACGAACCTTTGTCTTTTTCAAGTTATTGTAGCCGTATGAGATCGCCACATCCTCCATAACGTCACAGGCGTGCAAAACATCAGATCTAGTAGGTGGTACAGAAATGTGAAGTATATCTCCGGATTCTCCTGTGACAATCAACGACATTTTAGCCAAAAGTTTTGTGATTTCTTCAGCAGAAAGTTCCAAACCAACACAAGAGTTAATATACAGTTTGGACACCTCGAATTTTCTATAATTCAAATTTGGAGTCAAACGCAGCTCTTTGTTGTGTGGTGAGACGACTTCAACCTGTTCAACTTCAAACTCATTAGCGCAATATCTAGAGAACATTGTGACCAAAATTTCAACAACAATCTCTACTTTTGTTCTATCTGTACCTGTAACTTCAATGAACACGTTTTTAGTGTCTAAGGTAATCTTAGAATGTTCAGAATTGATGATAGGCGGCATAGAGCCCACTTGTCCTTTACTATCCAAAATCAATGGGTAAACTGGAGAATCCTTGATGATATGCAAGTATTTGCCCAAGTTTTTGTCGTGCTCATAGAACAGCATCATTCCCTCACCCGTGAGAGATTTCAGTTGGTTCAATGGAACAAAACTGAACAGCTTAGGATCTTTTGCAGTGTACACAAATGGCGGTGTCAATTTATCAAGGTCGTGGGTACCCATAGCAACAAGGGTTCTATGACGACACAAGTTTGAGTGCAACTTGTCTTGCAATGCAATAAAAGAGTTGTAACTTCTTTCTGTAAATTTGATGTTACGTAAAATTGCACCAGCTGCATAAGGTCTGACTTTGCTTGTTTCTTCTTCAATTGTCAAGGTGTACTTTGGTGGCAACGTCTTGTACACAGGTGTCTTGCTATTACCCAAGAACTCGTTCAAAGATTGTGCAATTCCTTCAATACAAAGCATATCGTAACGATTGGCACCGATCTCAATTTTGAGTTCAGGTCTTTCACCTGGCAAGCAGTCTTCTGTGGTGTCTTCATCGAGTTCAATTCCAAACTCAAAACACAACTCATCAAATTCCTTGGTTGTGTAAGAGCGACCCAAGAGCTTGAACAAATCTTCTTTATCAACTGATATCGTAGGCATTTTTTGCTTTAGTCTTTATTCTTTTGATGTGTAATAATCTGTTTCATTTTTTCTTCGATTTTTTTTTCTGAAAATTGTGCGCCGTTACCCGGGTTGGATAAAAGATAATCATAATCAGTGCAGTAAAAAGTTTGTATGTAAGATCTGAAAATTTAGGAACAAAAGTAAACTTAAATGAGTTAGAATTTTTACTCAATGTTGAAGATTTCTGAGCTACACGCATGAGATATTCTCGTACATTACTGTCGTGCCATGATTCAGAATGTCTTCAAATCAAAATTTCTTTTGGCTGTATCATACCCTCAATTAAAGCAATTTCTTAGTGACAAACTCGTTGTACAAAGAAGCACCCAATCTGGCTGGTGACTTTTCGACAATGACACCAGCAGATTCCAAAGCCTTGATTTTGCTCTTAGCGTCACCTTTTCCACCAGCAATAATAGCACCAGCGTGACCCATTCTTCTACCTGGAGGAGCAGTCAAACCAGCAATGAATGAGACAACTGGTTTTGGAACGTCTCTTGTCAAATTGTATTGCTTCAAGAATTCAGCAGCGTCTTCTTCTTGACTTCCACCAATTTCACCAATCAAGATGATTCCCTCGGTTTCTGGGTCGTTCAAGTACAAAGTCAAAGCGTCAATGAAGTTTGTACCTGGGAATGGGTCACCACCCATACCAATAACCAAACTTTGACCCAAACCGACCTTTGTAGTTTGGTCAACAGCTTCGTAAGTCAAAGTTCCAGATCTTGAAACAATACCGATTTTACCACGCTTGTGGATGTGGGATGGCATAATACCAATTTTACATTGCTCTGGAGCAATTAAACCTGGACAGTTTGGACCAACCAATCTGGATTTAGATTGAGATTTCAAAATGTCTTGAACTCTCAACATGTCGTGTTGAGGAATACCTTCAGTGATACAAACAATGAGAGGCACTTCAGCAGCAACGGCTTCTTCAATTGCACCTGCAGCAATAGAAGGAGGAACAAAAATTCCGGAAGCTGTGGCACCTGTGGACTTGACGGCTTCTTCAACAGTAGCAAAGACTGGTTTTCCCAAGTGTTCAGTACCAGCTTTTTTAGGGTTGGTACCACCAACAATTTGGGTACCGTACTTCAATGCTTGTTCAGCATGGAAAGTACCTTGCTTACCGGTGAAACCTTGAAAGATAACTTTTGTGTCACTTGTAACCTTGAGGTTAGGAATTGTGTCAGCATAAGATCTTTTAATTGCACTGGTAGCAAAGCTTCTAGATTTGGCTAATTGTCTGAACATTGTTGCTTCTCTTGTTAATTTTCAGAAAAACTATGGCTTTTTTTCTCAAATTGAATACCTTATTCGATTATTTAAAATAGTGTATTTGATTTCGAAAGAAAAAAAATGTAGTGATTTGTTAAGAAAACCTCCAATTTGTTTTCAATGTGTCAGGTGATAAAAAAGTCCATCACCAGACTGAACGGAGAATCCCCCCCACCGGGGGGTTTTTCCTATGCCAAAAGAACAATTTTTGTGGAGGGCGGGGGTGTGTCTAATCGAGATCGCATAAAAGTTGCAGTTTGTTCCGGTCTTTAAATAAGTGCTTTTAACGGGTAGAGGTGTAGTGTGATAATTTCAGTTTACCCATTTATCGCACAACAGCGAAAATAACAGCTTACAAATTGTATTCCTTTAGTAGCTAGAGCTTTCAAGTGACGTTTGGAGATTTTTTTGGATCAAAACACTGGACAAATATGATAAAAATCTCGAAATTGTGCAAAGTTGATTGCCACTATTTTTGTTATGCACTCGTCTCGTTGCCTGATAATTTCTACTTTCCACTCTCGGGCTCGGACATATTGGCTCCATATTAATCTAACTTTATTGTTTTGCGGCTCCCATTTTTCTTCTACTTTTCCCGGGTTCTTTTTCGTTTTCTTGCAACACTCCAGTCCAGCCGGGTACCCCTGCATCTCATCTCGAATTTTCAAATATTTTTTTTTTTAATTTGAATAAATTTTCGAAGCTTAATATGAGTTTTGCAAAGCTTGGAGTACCAAAATGGCTTTGTGAAGCTTTAGAATTGATGGAAATTCGCAAACCAAGTGCGATTCAAGCAGCAGCGATTCCAAAAATTTTGGCTGGCGAAAATTTTATTGGTGGTGCTAAAACTGGTTCAGGTAAAACATTAGCGTTTGGAGCACCAATGTTAACAAACTGGTCTGAGGATCCGTGCGGAATCTATGGATTGATCTTGACGCCCACAAGAGAGTTGGCCATTCAAATAGCCGAGCAGTTTTCTGTTCTTGGTTCTGTCATGAACATCAAGATAGCTATCATAGTGGGTGGTGAGGACATTGTACAGCAGGCGTTAGAATTGCAGCGAAAGCCACATTTTGTGATTGCAACACCGGGAAGACTAGCCGACCACATTTTAAACAGTGGACCTGAAACGATGAGTGGATTGAAAAGGGTGAAGTATTTAGTTTTGGATGAGGCTGATAGACTTCTCAGCTCTAGTTTTGAAAACCATTTGAAAATCTGTTTGGATGCAATCCCAAAGCAAAGACAAACACTTGTTTTCACTGCCACCATGACGGACGATGTACGTAATCTTCAAAAAAAATTGGCAGAAACAAACAAAGTCACGATGCGTGAAGTTGATGATTCTGAAAGCGTTGCTATCCCAAGCACGTTGTCGGTAACATATATCAGCATGCCACAGCACGTCAAAGAAGCATATTTACACAGCTTGGTAAGCTCAGAAAAGAACAAGAAGAAGGGTGTTATAGTTTTTGTGAATAGAACCACCACCGCGGAGCTTATCAGAAGAACTTTGCTCAAGATGGGCGAGAAAGTTACATCTTTGCATTCAGAAATGAGACAGTCGGAGAGAATCAACTCTTTGCACAGATTCAAAGCCAAAGTGTGCCGTATATTGATTGCTACTGATTTGGTGTCTAGAGGGTTGGATATACCGACTGTTGAGTTGGTCATTAACTTTGATTTGCCTACGGATGCTGATGATTATATTCATAGAGTTGGTAGAACTGCGAGAGCTGGAAGATCAGGTGAGAGTATTAGTTTTGTCACGGACTCGAAATTTGATATCATGAAGGTGTTGAGAATCGAGAAAAGAATAAACAAGAAAATGGACAAGTACGATGATATTGACGACGACACAGTGATTAAAAACTCTTTGAAAGCTGTTAGTCAAGCGAGAACAGAGAGTATGATGGAAATGGACAAATTAGGATTTGGGGAGAAAAGAAGAATTAACGAAAAGAAACACGGTAAAAAGAAGAAGGTGAAGCAGTGATTAGTAAGTTACACTGTATTTTAAATAAGCATAACATTAGTTGATCATTTACGTAGCAGCATTCACACGGCCAAATAACTCTGGTCGTCGAGACCAGAGTAGATTTTTGCTTTCTCTTCCAAAATTTGACATTGCTCCATGACTTGGTTTAAGGAGATATTCATTTTTTGCTTGATAAACTCCAATGGCACACCATCAGGCATTCTTGGTGTATGTTGTTTCACAAAGTTGAACACTTTTTCACTCAAATCCAACTCTTCGTCAGCTGGTTTTGAAGCAAATAAGGCGTCGCCGTTACTGCTTCCGTTAGCAGCACCAGGGGTCCCACTCTTGATTCCTTGTGCTTCTACATGGACTTTCACAACACTTAAAAAATGGTACAAAACCTGGTTGTAATCGGTGATTTTCTTAATAGTTGGGTATTGCAAATTCTTCTTTTGATTGAAATCCTTGAGCCATCCAGTGACATATACATATTTGCCAATTTGAAACTCACCGGTACCACTTTCATTTTCTTTGCCATCTTCATCCATGGAGTCTTTCGTCATTGTCTCGTCGTGCCATTTTCTGAACTCAAAATTTCCTGTACCATCTTCTACTTGTATCATCAAATTGCTGCCATTGTCTACGACGTTTCTGATGATTCCAACAAAGCTGACCAAGTTCAATTCCACGTTATTGATATTATATGGTCCATCAGGAACCAATTGTTCAGATTCTTGAATTTGCTTAATGGTTACTGGTGTTAAATGTTGTCTTGTACGCGATTGGGAACTAGATACGCCATCGTTGCTATTATTGTTGTTGCTGGTGCTGTCTCCGTTGTTGTAGAAACCGCCGGCTCCTGTGTACTCGGTTTGGTTGTACCCTTGGTAGTTTGACATTATTTATTTTTCTAAGCGAAGAACAAAAAAAAGCTATAGGAAATCAAAATATGGCAAAAAAAATTGATGGGTTTTTTGATTTTCGCGACGCGTGCACCATTGCAGCGGGGCTCGCAACGCAGTAATATCTGCTTTTTCAATCCGGTTCTTGATTTCAAATACAGTTCCTTCGAGCGTAGTCTCTCTTGAGTTCAATAGTGTTGCAGGATTCGCTGTCTGCCAGTATAGCACTCTGCGTTCAAATGCTTCTTTTGATTTCCAATTAAACGAATTGATAGATCATCGATATCTTTATACTGGTGCACTGTACATCTATACTCAGCAGTAATTACCCGCCTCAAAAGTTTCGGCCGGTTGCATTAATGAGTATATAGAAATATACCTCATCGCCCATTGATAGATCAATTTTAACCAGTGACAAGGTATGATGAAGCACGCTTCCACGTCGTTAAACTTGCAAAATAGTGATTTTGCCCGACTTGTCGACTTTTTAATAAACTTTGGAGAAACCAAACACAAGCCAAAGCCTAAAAATTATGAGGTGCGCCAAGAAGTTATCCCCATATTATCTAAATGCTACAAACATGTCTCAGAGGGCGTGAGTGACAATGTTGAGCTCTTATTTGAAGTGTTGTCGAGCACAGAGTTTCTGGCTAAGCCGATTGAGCATAAATTTTATAACGTCCAGAAATTGAGCGATGACAGTTATAAAGTGCGGCTTGACGGACTTCAAATTGTTGATTACAATAAAGATTTGAAACAAAGCAATAAAATTGTGGTCAACTCAGATTCAAATATAAACTACAACAATCTTGTGGTGAGGAAGAAGATCAACAACAATGTTGTGGACTTGTTCGCGTTCGACCATGTTCCTGAGGGCTCTAATGAGTTAGAGTTTTTTGAGTTGGCGCCATCAATACTTAAAAAAAACACTGGTTTGAAACTAGAGTTTCCAAATCTTGAAGTCATTTTTACAAGGACAAGCACAGCAGTTAATTATAAGGCCAGTTTGTCGTATTTGATTCTGGTTATCGATCAATTCGATTTCATGACCTTGAACGTGAAGATAGTACATATGCTCAGTCTATTGTTGTGGAGCAACGAAAAGAGCAATTGGAGGCCGTGCCCGACATACTACCAGCATGGCTATGAGTTTCTTAACGACGTTGAGCCAATAGGTGCCCAAAATATGTCTTCTCAAGAGTTCAAAAAATACTATAGCGAGCTTTTCAGTAAAAGAGCATTGAAGTTGAACAAAGAGGTATTCAACAATATTGATGCGCCAAATGTCAAAATTTTTTACACACTATTAACGGAATACGCTACAAAACTCAAGGCACTGCCACTTTTGACTCACGAGCCTCCTAAACTTTTGCAGCAGGATAAGAAAAGACGTAAAGTCAGTTACGAACAAAAGTTAAACTACAGGTACCCATTGAAAATTCCAAGCCTTGGTACAACGTTGTTCAACTTTCAAGTTGACACTTTATTATGGGCTTTAGACAAAGAGAACGTGAAGTACAATTTTGAGACTGGAACAGTGGAAAATAGACCATTTTTTGATATAAAGTTATTTTACAAACCAAAGAGAAGCAAAAAGGAGTTTGAAGAATTTGATATCACCAAGGAAAATAAGTATGTATACAATTACAATTACATCAGTAAAAAGATTGACAAAATACAATTTGGATGGACGAGATTTGTGAAATCAGAGGCAAACATGCAGGATTATGACTACCAGTTTGAATTATTAGACGTCGAAGATTTCTTTGAAGATATCCCGCCCTCTATAGTTATATGGGTCAACAAGTATACTGGGACCATTGTATCCACAATAGCGTTGCTAGCGTATTTGGAAACTAACTATTCACAAATTTTACCGAACCTCTTAGACAATTCAGGGTCTGAGAATTTTGATAATCTGATTTACAATAATTTGCCCATCTTTGCTCAAAATATGGTTAATGAAGAAATGGGATTAGGGAAAACCATTGAATTGTTGCTGTTGATGTTACTAAACAAAAGAAAAGATTTCAAGCAAGTTCAAATTTCGCAAGACAAAACTGCAAGTCTGGTTGATGACAACAATTATGCTTTCGATACATTGCTGCAGAGATACGTCTTGAAAACAAAAACCACGCTCATTGTTTGTCCTTCTGCCATTTTACACCAATGGATTCAAGAAATACAAAACTTTGCACCACATTTAAAGATATTCCATTATGAAGGGCATAGTAAGTTTTTCAAAAATTTGGTGAAAATGGACAAAATTATCGAAAAAGAGAAACGTATAATGAAGCCAAAGTTTGTGGTAAAACTCAAAGTCAATTTAAAGAAGTTGGCGCCTACTAGGAGTGACTTGCTGAAACTGATTTTTTTCAATTTTTCAAGTTTCCCTGTTGTGCCCAAAATGTCATTTTTACTGATATTGAACAACGAAAACGCTAATGACTTAAATTTGACTGAGTTCGATAAGACTAGTAATGTTACTTTTGAAACTACTCAAATTGGACGCGACTTCATCATTTTGCCGGTTATTTACGGTGTAGATGATCCTAGAACAAAAAATCTACAACACTTTGATCATTTATCGACAGAGTCACATTTAAAGTCTTTGAGGGAGCTGATTTTGCAGAGCAGCACTTTGAAAAACATTGAAACTGGGCACAAGAAGGTCGCGTTTGAGTTGTCACAGTATGACATTATTGTTACACTGTATGATGTTATTACTAATGAATTGCACAGCGCACAGTTCAACCCAAACTCTAGACCTACAAGAGCTGCTGCAGCGAACGCTAACTTGATTGATCCAAAAGTTCCCGTGTATGACAAGGTGGAACGAAACTCCATAACTGCTGGTGGGTTTGTTCTTTCTCTGAATAGGCAGGACTACTCCCTGCCTTTGGCTCTAATCCAGTTCTGGAGAATCATCTTGGATGAGGTGCAAATGGTCTCAAGTGAAATGTCGAATGCTGCAAAGACATGTAAAATATTATCGAGATGTCACTCTTGGGGTGTTTCCGGTACACCAATAAAGCGAGATTTGAATGATTTAATGAGTTATTTTCAATTTTTGAGATTTGACCCGTTCACTGCAGAAGGAAGGAGTTACTATTGGTCACAGTTACAAAAGCTGGTATCTGACTTCACTAAAATGATAATCAACTTATGTATACGACACGATAAAGTGATTGTGAAAGATGACATTAAGTTACCAAAGCAAAATCGAATTCTTATCACTTCAACATTCACGCCTGTGGAACAAGACAATTATACAAGTATTTTCAACGATTTTTTGTCCCAAACGGGGCTCAACGAAAAGGGGGAGCCTATAGTTGATGATTGGACTCCAAATATAGTGTTGATGCGTAAATACTTGGGCATTTTGAGAAAGACTTGTTGTTATGTAAATTTAGCAAATAGAAAACTGTTGAAAGTGGGTGCAGCAATGTCAATGGATGCTATTTTGAATAGACTATTGGACGACGTGAAATCCAGCAAGCATGAGCATGAGAGAGAAGTCTTACAGCTCAATATTTCTTTAGCAGAGATTGAAGAAGCAAAAAAAAATCCTTATGGATTCAAAGAGATTTTGCTCAACCATGTTCCGGAGGTTCTCAAGAAAATCAAAGAGTTGGAGAAGGACATTGCAAAAGAAGAGAAAATAAAAGAGATAACAAAGGCAGAAGAAGCCGATAGTGATATAGAATTCATCGATGGAGACGATGAACCCGATGAGTACAGAAAGTCATTGAAAACAAGACTTCGGACGTTGTACGAGATATTGCACAAATTGTATTTCTTTATTGGAAATGCTTACTTTCAAATTTCAAAAAAATGGGAACCAGAAACCGGACACTCTCTTGAAGAATTGGCAGCTAAAGTAGAAAGCATAAAAGGCAAGTTTGATGCGAAAGATATATACGATCGCAAGTCGCGAGGGCCTCTCGAGAAATATCTCAAAAACAAAGTGCTTGAAACCGAAATGTACAAAAAGGCTGATAATCTTAGAAACAAAATGTTAAAATCATACTCTAACAAAGTCCAGGAAGCGATAGATAATTCGGAAGAGGAAATGATAACATTTCAAAAAGTTGTGCCTGTGTCAGTTGGCTTGGAAGATTCTGATTCGTTAAGACTATTATCTAATTTCGACTTGAAAATGTTTTACAACAATTTGTTTACAGTTGTTGATGAGTTAAATGTCCAAGCAGATATAATGAACGAGTGGCTTCTGGAGTTGACACAGATTTTGTATTCGCTGGTTCTTTTGGCAAATGATTCCGAAGGTGAAGAATATGACACTACAATTGTGAACCAAGATAAAGCTTTTTATTTGGTGTCAGCTCTTGAGATTGGTGTCAGGTATCGCGAGTTGTTAATCAATGGAGTTGACGAGAACTTTTCAGGTACCTCTATAGATTATGGTTTTGGCTCTTTAGATCAAAAATTTCTAGATGAGGAATATCTATTAAAATTACAAAACGCAGATGCTAGTGTTGAACAATTGGAACTATTAAAAACCCAACTCAAAGACCAAATCACGGAACTCAGACCTACGTTGAGCAAAGAGTTTTCAAGAAATTTGTCACTTAAGCATTTGTTAAGCAACATGATCAGACCGGGCACAAGTGGATTATTGAGTTCCGAGACGAAGTTGGCTCAAAAGACGAACAGAGAGTTGCCCAAGTTGATGAAAAATTTAACCAAAGAGATTTCTACTTTCAGTAAAAGAAGTCTTCTGGCAATCAATAGTGTTTACAACGCTAGAACTGCTTATTTCAAACAGCTCCAAAATTTATCTGACAAAGTGCAGTCCATAGATTTCAACAAATTTCCAAAACTGGTGGAAGATGTATATGAGCTTGAGCCTGAGGAGTTCAACAAACACTTGGACTTTTTGAGTGAGAAATATTTTAAAGCCAGAATCACCAGTCGGGAGCATGCAATTGCGAAACTAAACAGTCGCTCACTTTATTTGGATCTGTTAAGAGCTAAAGATGATTCGAAAAACGAAAAAATTTGTGTTATTTGTCACTGTCCTATAATCTTAGGAGTCCTCACCGAGTGTGGACATCATTTTTGCAAAGAATGCTTACTGTTATGGTTCAAAACAGCTGCTAGTAAACGTTGCCCATTGTGCAAGGCGAGTATTAGTGATCAGACGGTTTATGAGTTTACGTATACGAAAGAAGACATAAAGATTGGATTGATCCACGAAGATCATAAAGATGAAAAACAGGAAAGTGAGAATTTGCACAAACAATTCGATAGCAAGTTTCTTTTTTATAAACCATTGGACAATGTTGAATTTGGGAAAATTAGTAACATGAAGCTTAGTTCTGATACAAAATATGGAGCAAAGATTACACTGATTTTGAAGCTAGTATTGTGGATCAGAAATTACCAGAATACGCAAATTGTATTATTTTCTCAGTATAGTGATTTCTTAAGTATATTAGCAAAGGCTTTAGAGGAAAATCAAGTTAAATTTGCGGGTGCCAGACTGGATAACAAGAGAGTAGAGACACGCGATATTGATAATTTCAAACGGGACAACTCAATAACTTGCTACTTGCTCAATGCGCACAAGCAGGCAGCTGGATTAACTTTAGTCAATGCTACGCACGTTATTTTATGTGAACCGCTTGTTAATACGGCATTGGAGTTACAGGCCATCAATAGAATTCACCGGATTGGGCAGCAATTTGAAACAACTATTTGGATGATGGGTATTGCCAACACTGTGGAAGAATCCATCATAAATCTATCCACTAAGAAAAGAATGCATCAGTTAACAGACTTAAAGCTGGATAAAAGCGAAATCTCCAAGCACTTCCAACAGGCAGTAGCGGACTTGAACGAGAATTTGAATGATGCCAAAATGGAAAGCAACCAAATGGTTGTGGACAGTGTGGAAATGATGGGTAGAACAGACAATTTGATAGAAAGAGGCGGTGAAGTAGTGGCTGTGGACGAGTTGTGGGAAAGTTTCTTTACAAAATGAACAATCATTAGTATTATTTTTTACAAATTTGGGTATAATACTTGCCCAATGAAAGTCCTTCCTTCAAAACAATGCCCTGGCTGTAAGGAACAGTGTTCGTTTCACTAGTTCTCAACTTGCTGTACAAAAAACGAGCTTGAGACTTTTCCTCGTCAGTTTCCACATATCTAGGCAATGGAAATCTATCGGAAATGATCTCTATGGCCAATTTGCGGGCTCTGGCAAAGTAATCAAATAATTTAACATAGTCAACTTCTGGATCCACTGTCAACTGTGACATCTTTTCTGCGACTTCCTCTATGCTGTAGTCTTTAAAATCAAACAGTGAGTCTATCTTTTTGTAACTTTTCCGTCTATATGCAAGAGAGTCGCTGAAATGGATTAACAATCTAAAGAAATCGTCGAAAATGAGAACGCTGTCTTTATTGTTTATCAACGCGTTTGTGTCCAAAGGAATTTCCTGAATATCTTCACTGTTTAACTCTAATCTTAGCAATCTCGGCTTCACCATGAGTTCCAAATCTCTAATATTATTTTGTAAAAAATAACTGTTATAGTATGCAGTTTCGTCAGGTGATATATTGAACTTATCAAGCAAGAAACTGCTTTTTATGTGGTAGAATAGTATTGGTAATTTGGCAAATTTTTTGTTGAGTGGCACCAAGTTATGTTTGCCGATAATTTCAAAAAAGCTCTTCAACTCTTGATCCATGTCAGACTCCTTCAATTGATCTTCTATAAATATTCTTCCGAAATACATCACCAACTCTTCCAATACAGTGTCCATTTCCTGCAGAAAGTTTTCAAACTCCAGTTTGAGCTCAAACAAATTTTTATAAAGATGCTGTTTCATGAAATTCATAGTGAATGTCACGTAATCGAATCCTAGCACTAACTCCTGGTATGTTTGTCCAATATCTTGTTTGCACGTTATAATTCTTGTTTTGAGATGGTCGTCCAGCTGGTACACAAACTTGAACTGGATAAACGAAGGCTTCTTATCAAACTTTTCCTGTTGGAAGTACAAGGAAAAATTTGTATCCCACAAGACAGTTGGAATTACCCATTTGTTGGTCAACGACTCACCAATACGCTTATCTGATGCGTACTGCGAATGGTTCTTAACAGAAATTCCAGGACCTATGAGACCTCTGACTTTCAAGTTATCGCTTGAAGTAATAAACAACTTGGTGTTGGTCGCTTTGTCGTCTGACAAGCACAAGTACAAGTTTTGTTTAAACAAATTGCTCTTAAAACTGTCGCACAAAAACATATTACCCCCAGTTCTGAGGCACAAATTTTGCATTTCGAACAAACCTGACTCATCCAAACAACCGCTAAGAATATTTACTCTCAAAGCAACTTCGCAATTATTTGCATACTCCTCGTTTTCTATGTCTGTTCCGTACAATAAAGGGACGTTATCCGTTGCAAGGCTCGTATAGTATTTGGCTGCCTTAACAGAAGTCCCGAGGTCATTTAAATTTTCAAAAGTGTGATGATTTCTAAAAGTATACTTGTAAGAGCTGTTGATGATTTTGCCAGGCCCTTCAGTACATGGGCCTGAAATGAAAGCTAAAATTTCTGCAAATACCAATGACCGTGGGCTCAGACTAGGGTGGCTCAACTTGAAGTACTTTAATATGTTTATTGCCAACTCTAATGCTTTTCCCGTCACTCTGGGCTGTCGTTCTTTCAGCAGCTTTTTAACTTCAAACGTCTCAATTTTTCCCAAACAAAGCTCGAACTGTGCAGGGTCCAGCAAATCGAAAAATGCAAAGTTGGGGTTAGGAAGCTTTTTCTTCAAGTTATCAAGCGTTACCTTGTTGAACTGCCATACTCCGTTGATTGTGACATTTGAGTTGAACCCAACAAGGGCAACTCTGCAATTCGAGTACAAATGAATCATCGATTTTAGGCTGGCTTTTAGTGTCACCAACTCATCATTGTCTGTTGCTAAATCTATAACAAATATTTTCAATGGCTTTTCTTTATGTGCCAATGGTTTGGTAAACTCCAACACATTGTCTTTAGATATTTGAGAAACAGTAGTTTGATCTAAACTTAGATTGTTTCTAGTTTTGCAAATACAGCAAGTCCAAAATTTTCGATTGTCGTCCACATCACACAACGAGTTGAATATTGAATTACACCCGAGATTTAAGCATTTCATGGGCTGGTAGAAACCTTGTGGCAACTCAGAAACTGAATCGCATTCCAATGGCGCAAAAGTACAGGAAATGTCTCTAGTAAGAGATTCAAGCAACTTTGTGCTGGGAAATCTGTTCCAATTGAATTGCACAGACATTTCCTTCAAAATTGTTAAAAAGTGAGAGAATGTATATAAGTTTGAACTGAGCTCTGTAGTCACAAAGAACTACTATTATTGGGTATGGAGATTTTACATTGAGGCACAACAAAATCCCTCTGTACATTTTGTAGCATCCGTGCACCACCAATGAGTTGCACCAGTGGAATTTTGTCACTCATTTAGTGCGATGGTCATGCATGGTCATGCACCGGCTCAGTTTCTTTTCTTTATCTCATCTCCAAAGGCCTGTATAAAAGGGCATCGGCTCGTTTCGAATCCTTTAACTTTTTTCTGAACACCCAGCAAAAAGAACCAAAAAAAACCACTTAAAAAGAAAAGAAGAGAAGGGAAAAAAAGGTTGATCACTTTTTCTTTTTTTCAAGTTTATAAACATTCACAATTCAGCAACTATACAATCATAACAAATTAAATCATTTTACAATGAAGGTATCCATCAAGACAAGTGCCGGAGAGTGTAAGTAAACAATTTGCCACATTTTTTTTTGTTTCGATGAAGCGCAAAATACATGTGCATAAGAGTTGTTGGTGATAGCTACTAACAATAACAGTCTACCAAATCACTATACCAGACAACTCTACAATCAGTGACTTGAAAGCTACCGCTATCGTGGCATCAAACACATTGAAGAGCTCAAATTTGAATGTTTACAGTTTATTTTTTAAAGGCATCAAGTTGGATTTGCTCAAGACGGTATCTAACTATGGTATCGCTGAAAACGACACTATAGTTATTGGAAGCAAACACCCAGAGGACAACATTTTGAAAATGGATTGCAGACAATCTGTTTTGGCAGAGTGTGATGTGGAGATTGCGGAAAAGCCAAAGATTGTTGTTCAGACAAACAGTGATGAAGCGGCCACACCAAATAGCAGCAGTGCGACAAGTTCATCACCTAACAGTGCCATCTCATCTGCTACGAGTAGCCCAATCTCCAAAAAGAAGAAAAATTCTAAGAGTGGCAAAAAGTGCAATTTTGCTAATTGCAACAATGCCTATTTAAGAATAATCGGCAACTGTCTGGACTGTGGCGGTAATTTTTGCACCAAGCATAGACTCATGGAAAGTCATCTTTGCTCTGGATTAACTAATATCAAGAAACTTGCGTTTGCTAGAAACGCCAACAAGTTGCACCTGGAGCAGACTGTGAGTCAAAAAGTATGAACGGGATAGCCGATGTCCTTATCTACGATTAAAGGGAGGAAAAAGAAAGCAACAACAACAACAAAAATGAAACTGGAAAAAAATATTGGATTGGGTCGGGAGGGCTGTGTAATGTACTTTTGGATATTTTCGATAAACTTGAAATTGATACTATACAGCATTACAATTAATGATCATAATTAATAATAAATGGTAATAGAAATTGAACAGGATTTTAGCTCTCCGTGACATTATGTCCGACAACACCGATATGAGTCTTTTTTTTTTATAAAATAACGGTAATTGTACAAATTGCGGGCCTTGGAACCTTAATCGTGTTTAGTTTGCTACAGTGTGCTACTAGGACAGCAAAAAAGGGTGCTCAAATACGGTTTAACTACTGAAACTCTGTGCTCTAGTAACCGTTAAGTTCGCTACGTTCCATTCATTCCAACTACACGAGTAATGAATGCCGAGCAGAACAAACTGAAAACTGACCTGGGGTCGCAGTTTGAACGATCCGTTTCACACAGTAGTCAAAATTGTGTAACAGGTCACGTGTTTTGGTGGCCTTGAGTAACGATCATCGTTTATAGTGCAAGTAGACAAACAAGTACTTGTCGCTGATCCTGATCAGTGTGCAAGGTACGTTTTCGGCATTCAGTGATACCGTATGGGGCAGTTTTCAACATTCAGTCATGAATACCCGGCACGTTTGAAAAAAGAAAAAGTCGATGGGTTGACAATAACAAAGCAGAGGTTCCAAACGGTGACTAAATAGTTATAACGTTTTTGGAGACCGCCGAGGTGCTCATGTCCCCATGGTTGTATCTTTGTCTAGACTGGTGCTGAAAGCAGCTGAAAGCAATAACTTGGTCACTGGTGCTGCATATTTGTGGATTGTAGAACAACAATGATGACAAAGCAGGGAACCGTAGTACACCAGAGCAAAACTCACACCTGGCCCAAAAATCAAAGGGTACCACTGAGGTACTGTCAAGCTATCAGCCGTGGCAAGTGGCAAGTGGCAGCGGTTTGCGTTTTTTGAGTACCGTGGTGACAGTCGTCCCGAGTGTCATGTGAAAAATTGAATCAGATCGCATGCTTTTGACTATTCCGCTTTAAATTAGTTTTTTCTGCTCCGTGATTGCAGTCCTTTTTTATTGAACCAATGCAGAAACCAGAGATAACGACAGAGGAGCCCCCAGTCAACGACAGACAGCTCACCTTAGCAAACTTCTGCTACAATCTCATAGTATTGTTTGGGTACTTGGTGTCACACATCTTTTTCCGAGAAGTCGAAGTTATTGGTATTGAAAATGTGCCTAAAAAGGGTCCGGCTTTGCTAGTATGTGCACCACATGCCAACCAATTTGTGGACGGCGCAGTGGTCTTTACGCCAGTGAAATTGCTCAGAGGCCGAAACACCAGCAGCATCATTGCTGAGTCTTCATACAAACAAACTTTGATTGGGTTTTTGGCAAGAATGGCCAACGCCATCCCTGTCCCAAGAGCCCAAGATAACTTGAAACCTGCGAGGGGCAAAATCTTCTTGAACAAGCAAGACGTTGGCTCAAGTGAGCTATCTGGCGAAAACACAGATTTCACACAGTTTGAGGCCGGTGGGCTTATTGGTCTACCACAGAAGTTAGGAAATTACAAAATCAAAGAGATCATTGATGAGACACATTTGGTTTTAGCGAAGCCGATTTCCTCGGAGAAAGCAGTCAAATTATTGACTTCAGGTGAACCTCAGGGATTCACATACTGCAAAAAGTTGGACACCCACGTAACATTTCAAAGTGTTTTCAATTTATTCTATCGCCAAGGTATAATTGCAATTTTCCCAGAAGGCGGCTCACATGATAGAACAGATCTTTTGCCTTTCAAGCCAGGTGTCGCTATAATGGCTTTGGGTTCAATTGCTGCTATCACGGCCAAAAATCCCGAAGCAACTTTACAAGTCGTGCCTACTGGGTTATACTATTTCCACAGACACAGATTCAGATCGAGAGCCGTTCTAGAGTTTGGTGAGCCTATAACTGTGGGGAAAAAAGACGGCGAGGCTTACTTAAAGGATCCACAACAGGCTGTTTCGGTATTGTTGGAAAGGATCAAAGAATCTATCAAAGCGGTGACCATCAACGCGCCGGACAGGGAAACGTTGCTCACAATACAGGCGGCCAGAAGGCTCTATCAAAGCCCTGCAAATCGCCCTATGGATTTGGCTACGGTCAACGAAACGACGCGAAGACTTTTGATTGGGTATAACAACTACAAGGGCAATGAGAAAATACAAAGTCTTTTTGAAAAGGTGGCCGCATATGATAAGGAATTATACAAAATGGGTTTGAAAGATCATCATGTGAAAAATAAGATTTTGAAAAAAAGCAAAATCAACGCCTTAGAGGTATTGCTACAAAGATTAGCCAAAGTCATTATTTTTGGTACGTTGAGTTTGCCTGGTATCTTGCTTTTCTTTCCAGTGTTCCTTGCCGTGCATTTCTACTCAAAAAAGAAACAAAGATTGGCGCTTGCAAAGTCAAGTGTGAAAATTGAGGCTAAGGATGTGGTAGCTACTTGGAAAGTCTTGGTAGCAACAATTTTTGCTCCTATTTTGTATGTGTTTTACTCGGTTGTGGGTGTAAAACTAGTGAGATACTACGAATTGGGCATAATAAGAAATAGTGTAGTTCTATTTGTTGGATGGTACTTGATCTTAGTCTTTACAACTTATAGTGCTTACAGAATTGGCGAAGCAGGAATGGATTTAGTGAAATCGTTGCCTCCGTTGTTCCTCCAAATATTGAGCACAAAGAGTTTGAAAAAATTACAGGATTATAGAGAGGTTTTGTCTGCAGAGGTCACAGATGCGATTAACGAGTTAGGCCCTGCTCTTTTTCCAGATTTTGACTCATTTTACCAGGAGGGAGCTTCAACGTTGAAAAAAAGTGTTTCTGTTAGCAGTTTGTCTAATATAGCATTTTTCTCGCAGGATTCTGATGACGAGTTGCAAGAAAGCACAGATAGTGATAACGATTTGGGAAGCTCTTACGAACATGTGGACTCACTACAGGTTGGTGGATACCAAAATGAACTAAGACACCGAAAAGTTTGAATTTATAATGAGGAGTTAAAATTAATTACTTCAATTATGACACTACAAAGATATGTTTTATGATTTAGGGCAATTTATGATAAATTTAGATTACCTTTCGTAAGTAACTCATCCAGTCGCTCCTCTGGTTTTTCTTTTTGGCCACGTCCAACAACGAAATCGAATAGGGAAATGGAGCGTAAGATACATCATGTATAGGCGGAAGCTCCGAACTTTTAGCAAACTCCAATATTTCAAGTATCTTGTCTTTGAATTGTTGTTCTAGACCTTTTTCATTCATCTCACGAGAATAATAAACTCTAAACTGTAAGTGCCACCGCTCCCAGCACAACTCTTGTAGGTCCTTTTCAGTTTCGTGGTTCTCTGTGGCAAAATTTTTTAGAAAAATCCAGTAGTTTTCAATGTGTCTGTTGTGCATCATATCTTTGATGACATCCCTGGTTTGTTTCTTACTTTCATAAAAACTAATTTCGATAACAAATACTTGACTATCTCCCATATTGTCACCTTTGTTCACGTCGATAATACCAAACGAGTCCGTTGAGGAGTCTGACCGAACACTAAAAGATGGATCTTGAGACTCGATCACTTTCTCAACGGTGTTAATCTCAGCGTCTACCAAATTTCTCAACTCACTGATTTCAATAAATGGGTACTTTACGCTGATGAATTTTCCACAATGCGGATATATCTGTCCGATGATCCTTTGGAACAAGACTGTCCAAACTAAACCTCTAGCGGCATCTTCGAAGTGCTCTTTGTCTGTATCAAATTCAATTTTATATTTTATCATCACAAAACATTTTTGACTAATAATTGTGGGTGTGGTTTTGCCTTTTTGCTCCTCAATGACCCGGACTACTGGCACCTGTCAAAATGGAAATTAATTCTCAAGTACCTAGAGGCACTACTGTCACTTCGGTCACACCGGTTACTACGGGACAAAAAAGTTTTTTTGAGTGATCTAATAAAGTGTATATTTTTTCTACGTCTACAAAACAAGGTTCATACCAACAAATACCGCAAAAAGTGTTGCAAGTAGCTTTGCAATTAATAAGTCTTTGCTGACTGCGCTTTTTGAGCCAGAGAAAACTTTTAGAGACGCAGCTGTTGTTGTGCCAAATGGACCATCCAAAGTTGAATCTGCCGCATTTGATGTATACGTAGCGGAATAACTCACTGCACTAGTTGCTTTTGGTATATCATCGTAAGCACCAACAATTTTGATGTCACTTTTGCTGTTGTCAAAATTCGTTGGTGCCAATCCGATCTGGTAGTTCTCCAAGTCGTAGACAATGTATAAGCCTCTCAAAAGAGAATCTCCTGCAAGTATGTAACTATCGTCAGAGGATGTCAATTCCAAGTAACAAAAGTCACTCTTGTCAATGGAAGCTGGAATACTTGATGACAATAAATCATTAGACACGGCCTGAGGAGCAGTCTCTGCAAGTGTAGACAAAGGTATTGTCACTGGTACACCACCAAAAACCATTTCCAAGTTGTAATTCTCTATCACAGAGCACCGGCCCATAAAGCCTACTAATTCCTCAAAATAGTAGACGCCTGGAATGCTGGCAATGTTATTAAATATTTGAGTAGGCAATGATGTTTGTGATGTGCCTGAATCCAACAAAATAGGATGCTTGGCACCAGTGATGGTGTAGTTATGCGACGAATTTCCTACTTTCATTGAATCAAGAGTCACAAGCATAGTGTAAGGCTGTCCACTATTCTTATCCAGTTTGATAAGTGGGACGATCACTAAGTCGTTATTGAATTTGCTGGTGTCCACAGCACCAAACAAAATGCTTCCTGAAGTTGCATTCTTGTCATTGAGATACAAAGAATACATGTATCTGTTGATCAAACCATCATTCACTAGTCTCAAAGGAAAGTTTTCGTATGGATCACTGCTTTCCAACATAGGGAACCCAATTCCAAACACCATTTCTGTAGAACTTGCCAAATTTGCTAGAGCAAATGTGTAGTTTTCAAGTGTATACTGACCCCAAGTCAAAGTGTCTGTGGACATTGTGCCTTTAGCAAATGTTTCGTCAGCGTATGACAAATAAAATGACTTCTCCAAATTTTTAAAACTCGATGATTTTGATTTGTCAAACGTACCACTAAAATCACACGGAAGTGTTGGCTTTGCTGCTTTTGAAATTAATGAAGTTGGTATTGTTGAAGCAGTTGGAACTGTCAGAAGATATCCAGCGAGCTTAGATGATTTGTCGGTGAGTGTTGTGACAGATCCCTTGGAATTGGAATTGGAGCTAGCAGAAGACAGCTCAGAGGTTGTCGAAGTGCTTGAACTTTCCATTGAGGTGATAGTAGAAGAATCGCTTTTAGATGTAGAGCCAGAACTGGTCGAAGAGCTGGACTCAGAGCTGCTATCCAAGTTTGTACTGGTTGCTGATGATGATGATGATGCTGTGGCATCGTCAGAACTAGAAGTAGATACCACATTTGTTTGGGTGCTGTCATTGTCATTGTTATTATCCGTGGTAGTAGCTTGTGAGTCAGAACTTGACAGATACCCAACACCATAGTCGCTGTAAATCACATCAAACATACTATCTCTCTTTTCCAAATTATTGTCATATCCGATGCCGTAGTCATTATGGATTATATCAAATGCGTCGTCTCTCTTCTCCAAATTGTTCTCATGCTCAATGCCATAAATCTCGTTGTCTATATACTCTCTTTTGGCGTTCTTCAGACAGTAGGCGTTGTCACTGGAGTATACCCATAAGTCCGAAGATCCCGTGTCAATCATAACCTTCATTTTCTGTCCTGGGTTACCTAAAGTAATATCGACGTAAAACACTTTTGTTTTGTTGTTTGCGAGAGGTAATGGTTGGAATTTGCTGTCGTCTCTTTTGTTTAAAGCATTTCTCTTCACGACCTCCTTGTTTATGCGCTGGTATTGAGCATCTGCCTCTCTTTTTTTGATTATGTCTCTCAACAGTAAATCGCCGTGATCATACTCCGATCTTTTTTTCAAAGACCCATCTACGTGGTGTCTGTCATAGACATCGAAGTCGAGTTTCACAAAGTTTGCAAGTGAGACCGCAAGAACCAAAAACACAGAGTAATTCATCTTAGAGCTCTATGAATGTGTAAGCGGAAATTTGCGCATTTATAATTACATTACCATTAGGCACTCACATCCACCATTTACTATGAAACAGTGTTGGTGAAACATTAGTATTATTGGATCTGCAAGGCAATGCAGTGCCTAAAGTGCCTAAAGTATCTAGTTAACTCTTTTGGGTAATGGCCGTGAAAAAAATCCCCAGTCCGTCAGTTTGTACCCTCGGAAACACATAATTTATTTCTGAACGACAAATGGTATTTCTTGCCAGGATCGATGAGAATTTGAGCATAAAACTATTTGCTTTGAGCGCCTATAGATACGATAAACAAATACAACACATCTGATATGGTCTAATCTCTTGTATCTTTGATAAGAAAGATGCTGCTTTTCACATTATTATCTTTGTGTCACACACTTCGCTTCTTTTTTCTGGATTATGAAGCAAGTAATTCACATTTTGCCGAACGGAACCAACTACTAAAATAATTTTCTGTCTCAAATACGTAGCATTGCATAACCCAGCATTACATGCTCTGATTAAAATTCTGTCTGTTCTATACGAGAATTGAGATTAAGATTGAGATTAAAGTTGAGATTGCTTTCTGATGGTAAAAACTACAATACTGTGTGTGCGGTAAATACTTCATTCATTCTCACTTGATGTTAGAAGATTCTTCACTTGCAATATTGGTAATAGTTAAAAAAGAAAAAAGAGAAATAGTATATTTCAAATGAAATTGAAATGCATACGCAATTTGCTAGCTTTAGTTGCTCAAACTAAGAGCTTTAAGTTTTTACGACCTTATCTGGGAGTCTTTGAGCATACTCAGTCCACAGGCCATCGTAGACTTTTAAATTCTCAAACCCTGCCAACTCTAAGGCGGTCTTGGTAACGCAAGCCGTTACACCAGTTCCGCACATCACGATAATTTGCTTTTTTTCATCAACTTTAGCAGTCAATTCTTGTAATCTTTCTTTTGGTAAAAACTGTTTAGTAGTTGGATCCAAAACATCCACAGCTGCTATGTTTATAGCACCTTTCACATGCCCAGAAGACAATCCAGGACGTGGTTCAGGGTCTGTACCATCAAAACGCCCTTTAGGTCTTGCATCGATGATTTGATAACTATCGTTGTCAATTATTTCTTGCATCTGTTCAAACGAAACACACTTGTCCAACAGCAAACTCTCTGGCAAAGTGTAAACGCTACTACCCAAGCTGCTCATATCTTTCACTGGCGTTGTATCAATTGGTAGCCCTAACTGTTTGTATGTATTAAAATTGTCGAGCAAGTAAATATTTTTGTGATTGAACACCTCAAACATCCAGTAGCCTCTTGGAGCCGAGAAGTTTCCAATCTGATCATAGAAAACTAGAGCGTCGGTGCTTTTCAAACCAAGCTTTGAGACAGCATCGCAGAATTCTGCTGGTTTAGGCAACATATGAGGATATATCGACTGTTTATCTTTCACTTCGTCGATATCTAAAAAAATTGAACCTGGAATTCTACTTTTTTTGAAAGTATCAAGTCCAAGTTTTTGCAAGTTTGGTAAATACCAAGTGCAGTCCACAGGTACAACTCTGGTCAGTGATGTTGACGCTTTCAAAAGCTCTTGAAATGTTATTGGATTAATCAATTTCATTTACAATGATAGTTGGTGAGATAACAAGCTTTTACTTTTTGTTGATCAATTACAATATATAAATTTGAAAAAAAAAAATTGCAAAAAATACTTCCCCACCAGGATTCGAACCTGGAATCCCTCGATTCCTCTCAAGCCGTAGTCGAGTGCCTTAACCATTGGGCCATGAGGAACAGTATATCTTATTTTTTTCAGTGCGGAACAGTAAAAGCAAACCTTACTGGTATTACCCGATCTAAAATACTGTTCCATCATATTACCGCAAATAGTACCCTTAGAAATTACTGTGTTACCCGAATTGTTTTATTGGAGCAACGCAAATAATGCATTGTTTGGCATATTATAAGTCCCAACGGAGTCACTAAGCTCTCGTTATAGTGCAAATCTTTATACCTCGACGATTTCGCTAAACGCGGAGTATTTGATAAAATAACAAAAAAAAAGAACACCCGCATGCCTTTAAAACTGCAAAGTATTGAAAAGTGCTCATCACTGATAAAGACTTATTCGTGGCTAGTTTTGAATCCACAAGCTTGTTTCTGATGTGTTCACACACAAAAACGAGTGATTTGGTGGATGGGTCTAATGAGTCGATAATTGGTCTTGTTTAGAACTCCGGCGATTCTAGATATTGCTCGAGTTTCTTTTTCGTTCTTAGCCTACACACTAGCCCACTAAGGTTTGGTTATTTGCAAAACTTCCGTGCTACCATCTCCACATTAAATCTTCATAATGAGTAATTGTAATTGCACTATCCAGGTGATTAGACCAATAGACAATCTCATTCGTTAATCAATTAAAAACTTTTATTGCTCTCAGAAATAAAAATTTAAGCATATAAAAGACGTATATGTGCTATACTAGATAAACTAATAACACGAAGTACAAGGACATCATGAGCGAGTTAGAGTCAATTGCCAGCATCGACTCACTTTCAAAAGAAGACCTTGTTGATCTTAACCCAAAGGAGCTCAACGATGATAGAAACAGTCTAAGGCTTAAGAACACGGTACAGTCAACGGGCTCTTTTGTGAGCACAGATCTTCAAAGAAGCAAGACTCGGCAAACTATCTTGTCAGTTTTATCTGCCCGTGCCAGCGAACAGGTGAATTTGGTTGATAACAGTGATATCGAAAACGTGAAACTTCAATCGTCACGCACAGCAGAATTTTTTCAAGAAAGTGTTCATACTCAGCAATTGCCAACCAAACAGGATGGTGAAGAATTTCGCAGCATTGATCCTGAATTGGTGACGTGGAATGGAGAAAATGACCCTCGATATCCGCGAAACTGGCCTAAACCTTTGCGCCTATTTTTGACAATATTGTTGTCATCTTTTACATTCATTGCACAGACAACTCCAAGTTTAGGTGCTATTGCTATGGGGAAGATTGACGAAGAAATGAACATTACTAATTTGTCTTTCAGCGCTACTATTGTGAGCATCTTTATTCTTTCTCAAGGATTAGCAGGATTGGTAGTGTCACCTTTGAGCGAATTATACGGTCGTAAAATCGTGATGCTATGCTCGCTAGGCACCTTGCTTTGGTCTAATTTAGGTTGTGCCTTGACACACAACCCGTACTCTTTTCTTGTTTTCAGATTTTTTGCAGGTGTAGGTGGTGCGGCACCATTATCTGTTGGCCCAGGAATATTGGCAGATATGTTCGATGATTTTGAAAGAGTGAAATATTTTTCAATATACAATGTTGGGCCTACTATTGCACCAACATTATCACCTATTATCGGTGGGTTTATGATCAAGCAGTGCGGTTGGCGGTACCTTTTCTACTTATTGATAGCGCTCGATGGTTTCGCGTTGTTAACGTGTGTTCTTGTTTATCGTGAGTCATATTCACCAGTGATATTGCACCGTGATTGTAAAAGGTTGAGAAAAGAGACAGGAAACCCACACTTGAAAACAATTTATGACATTGCTGAGGTGAACTCGTCCAAATCAGAAATAATATGGATTAACATTCAAAGGCCCGTGTCGTTGTTGATACATCACCCAATGGTTTATGGATTGGGGGTATTTATGGCATTTTTGTTTGGATGTTTTTACTTGTTGATAACATCATTCCCTAAAGCCTGGGGTACGAAATATGGTTACTCAATACAGCACCAGGGTTTGATGTACTTGTGCATTGGAATTCCAGCCATGTGCGCTATCTTTTTTTGGGGCTGGTTCGCACAAAAGCAGTACGAGACATTAGTCAAAAAAAACAATGGGACTGGAAAACCCGAGTTCAGAATCCCATCATTATTCATTTCTGGAATTGTTTGCCCTATCGGGGTTTTGATTTACGGTTGGACTATAGAGAAGAAAACGTTCTGGTTTGTGCCGTGCATCGGTATTGGATTGTACTCGTTTTTTTATACTGGAGCTTTCACGTTCGTTACTATGTACATAGTTGATATGAATCCCAGATACAGTGCATCGTCAAATTCAGCACTCTCTTTGTTCAGATCAGTGCTCGGATTTGTTATGCCTATTTTTTCACCTGCTATGATACAAAGCATTGGATATGGATGGTCCAATACAATATTTTTTTTTGTTGGAGCCATTTTGGGGGTTCCGTTTCCATTTTATGTATACAAGTATGGTGAGAAATTGAGAGAGAAAGCCAATAAAAAGTTTGAGAAAAAACAAGCACTAAGAGATGCGAAAAAATTGAAAAAGTTGGAAGAAAAGGCTAATCTGGAGTTAAAAAGAGTTCAAAGCAGCGTTAGCAATGATTTGCGAAACGACCAATAATCATGAATTTAGTCACACTTTATACTCAATAATCAGTTAAGGTAACGCTGTAGTTTCTTATAAATTCTGACACAAGTGGGTGCGCATGTTAACAAAAAAAAATTTGAAAACCAGCAAAATGAAGATTTAGACAATGCAAGCGATGATTTATAGTGGGCCAATAATTTTTAAGCTCAAATTATACATTAAAGTAATCAAATGATTGTTCGGTAGTCTTATAAAACTTTATACACAAGACTAATACATGTGATTTTGTTACCAAAACGGCGCGACATCAAATTTGCATAATTTGTCCCAACGTAATACATCGGGACACCAATATTCAGGCACTAAAAACAACTCATTTATCAAGGTTTTGTCTTTGATTTTTTTTTCTAGGTTACCAAATGCAACTCAATGTGAATATATATCACTCTCGCATGCTTTGCGTAATATGACAGAATACAAGCATCACACTAGAAGACGAG
Organism: Saccharomycopsis lassenensis; assembly: GCA_031125475.1. Lineage (NCBI taxonomy): Eukaryota > Fungi > Ascomycota > Saccharomycetes > Ascoideales > Saccharomycopsidaceae > Saccharomycopsis > Saccharomycopsis lassenensis. The sequence continues at coordinate 110,008 of JASTUK010000018.1, forward strand.
TAATCGAATTGAGTAGCATACGCTGAACAGACTAAGAAACAAGTTTACACGCTTTCTTGGGTTTTGTAATAGGCAAACATTCCTGTTTCTGATCGCTCCACTTGCTATGTTATTGTTTAAAGCTTTTTCCACAATTTTTTTTACATTGCCTCAATTCTGCAAATTTGCATTTACACACGGAAGTTACACGTATAACTAACAAGGTACGGTTTTTAAGCTCTTTTTGACTTTTTTTAACCTTGTCCAGAGCTGTAACGACTTTTTTCCTGATTCCTACCAAAATTGTCATTTTTTCTCCCAAATTCCGCTATGAGTTGCTAAGAATAGCTCGCTAAAAACCGTTTTTTTTTTTTTTTTATGAACGAAATGGTCATCCATTTAAAACGGCACGGAGACCTTGGGACAGTACAAAAAAAAAGTAAAAATAAAAAGTTTCAAAAATTTTCTCATCTCAAAGAATCTTTGTTCGAAGCATTGCTGAAGACATTATGGGCCAGCTAAGAGGGAAACACATGGAAAGACTTCGACTCATACACTATGTGTGCCCAGACTGTATATACAAGACTACTAATGAGATAAATTTGAGAACACATCTTGAAACAAATCACCACGACATCATCACATGTCCGGCTGGAAGCTGTGCAGGTACAAATTTCAATACCATCAGTGAATGTTTCAATCACATTGCTCAATATCATGGCAACGACAGCAGATTGGTGCACGCGGTAAGAACCTCGTTGAGCAGGCCACATTCACGAATTTTTAATTACAATGCGTATCAGTATAACCCGACTAAAGAGTACTACTTTGAGTTCATGTCTAACAACTACTGTAGGAATTTTTTCGGTTACTGATTGTACTATATTTGAGCCGCTAGCGCTTTGTCATATTAATCCATATATTATATACTACAACAATATACTATACTCAAGACACAATACTTTGTAACTGAGTCATGGGGCAAAATTAGTTGCTACTGCACTGATACGTGCGTTGACATACTTTACAATTCAGTCACTCGTGTAAGTTTCGTACGAGCTTTTGCAATTTACAATTATAAAACCAATTATGTATTACATTTTTAAAATTAATTTTATCTATAGCCACATACTCTAATCGTTTTCTGCGATTTTGAGTTTTAGCCCTGTATTCTGTGTGTTCTTCATTTTCAATGTAAAGCTGCTGTATGAAAATTAACAAATCACCAGCCCGCACTGAACTTGCTCTTTATTTTTGATACGAGCGACGAGACCATTCCCTTACTGGCACCGTCCGACTCAGCTGCATTATAATCCGTTTGTTGCACAGTGCTGCTTGAGTTACCGACTTCTAGGGTTCCATTGAACGTCAGGCCACTATGACTGACTTTTGAAGAGTCACCTGCATAGATTTTGCCATTCCAACAATACTCTTGAAAGCACTTTTTGCACGTCTCCGATTGCGCCTGACTCAGTCTTTCTTGATGACGTCTCACTAAAGCGCACGAGAGGCATGTGGCCCAGCTCTTGTCCTCAGTGAGATTGGCCATCGAAGCAACCTCAAACCCGTTTTGGATCATTGAGTATTTTTCCTCGGTATCATATTCCATCTTGAAAGTTGATGTATTTGATGCGTAGCTGATTTTTCTGTTGGCAATGTACACTACTAATGGGGGCACATATGAGCCGTTGGCTGCAACTCCACCCAAAGAAGTTAAGTTTTTGGCATCACAACCAAAAAATACTGGTCTTTCTGTTAAGTTATGCATCACAAATGTGTCAATGGATGGAACGTATGGAAACGAACCACGCACTCCCATGGGACCAAATTGTCTCTCATATGTTCTCACCAAAGATTTTCCAGAAGGAAAGCCGTTTATGTCGTTTGAATTGTCAAATGCAATCACGGCGTCTTGTTGTCGCAATGGTTGAATAACGGGCAGAAGTGGCACGTTCTGTCCATCTTCGCCTCCATCAACCAAGTAAAGCGTTTCCAGCTTCATTATGGAGCTTGTAATATTGTCTTGTTTATAAACAAAGTTATAAAATGGGTTTGGCTTTATCAATGAAGTGTCCATGTAACGTTCACTCAATGAAGACAAAAATTTTTTGGCAAAATCCTTAACTAAGTTTGGTATTTTGGCATACTTTTGTGTGTTGATAGCTGCCAAGAAAGAGTTGAATAACGACAGCGACGTACCCATGATAAATGAAGCAGAGTCGTAACCCTCTATGCACTTGGCGTTACCTTTCAATGTGCCATTGTCGATCTTCGAGCCTAAGTATTTTATATCAGCAAAAGCTGCCAAACTTGGATCCCAAGAGCCAAATTCGAAAGGTGTGGCCTCAAAATTTGTACTGTTCAAATTCACAATGGTCGTGCCGGGGTATCTACCGTCCGAAAGCGAGATAGGCATTGGCATTTCTCCTTTCTTGAAAACATCAAAGTTGCGGATATCGGACCATGTCTGAGGCGCATAGTAGTCGAAATTGTCGTTGAAGAAATTTCTGCTCAATGCACGCGCCCAGATGTCTGTTATGGTAATGTTGAACCCTGCTTTGGCTTTGGTTTCCGCTTCTTTTAGTATCTGGTGTAACACTTTGTACGACAGCAATGAAACACCTTCTGGCAAAAAGATTGAGTGCTCCAAGTCCCAGATCTTTCCCTCGTCCAAGATCTTTTGCACACTCGTGAAGTTATTGATGGACAATGTTCCGACAAGCCAGTTGCCGCCAGAAAGTCCGGCAAGATATGTAGAGCTTTGGAGCAAGCCGCCAAGCCCATGTTCAGCACCCACAGTTCTGTTGTCCAAAGCACTGATCTGACCAGCTCCACAAAGCATAGCGCGGTACCCACCGCCCGAAAATGATAAACTAAACGGAATGTATGGCATGTTTTCTATTTCAGACTCGCTGAATGTTGTTCTCAGTCTCAAAAAATCTTTAAAATTCTGGGTGACCACTGATTTTCTTTTCAGAAGCCAAGTGAGCTCTTTAGAGTTCAAACCATCTGCACTTCTCACTAGCGTACTTGGGCACAGATTTGCCTTCGCCGGAGCATAAGAGTTGGTGAAACTCCAAGCCCGAACTGTGCAAAGTAAAAGCAACAAATTCCAAATAAAACTGACTCTTGCTGACATTTGTATGTGATTCTAAGTCCAGACTGCTTCTGCTTTTCAGGCACTCTGAGTGATGATTTTTTAGACCCAGGAACCATACTATTTATATAAATCAATTTTTTGACAGCTCCGTGTCAAAGGATTTTTTTTGAAAAACCGTGTTTTGGGAATTAAACTCAGATCTGAATAACCATGGATTTGACGAAAATTGCGAAACTTTTCTGCAAACGGAAACAGAAACTGGCTTACACAAACGTGGATTGAATGAGAGCTAATGTTATTTGTCTCCACTATTCTAATTTAACAATACTTTCGGTACTTTTTCAAACACACTTTCTATTCAACAAACTGTGCTGTATGTTTCACAATTTAGCTTCATACCGCGTACAGCCAATTTTTATAATTTTCCTTGCCGTACTGAATATTCGAGATCCATTCTTGAAGTTGCTTTGTAAGAGCGCCATACTGCTTCCCTTGTAACAACGGCACTTCGATGTCTTTACCTTTCCATCCTATCGCTTTTATAGGTGACACTAACGCAGCAGTTCCAGATCCAAAAGCCTCCAACAATTCACCTTTTTGTGCCCTCTCTTCCACTTCGTCAATGCTGTAATATCTTTCACTCACGGTCCATTCCGAGGGGTCGAGCCTATCTCTGGCTAAAGTCAAAATCGAGTCGCGCGTCACGCCTTCTAAAATAGTGCCGTCCAAAGGCGCCGTGACCAATTCTTTTTTTCCAGTATTTTTGTCAATAAAGGCAACAAAAACGTTCATAGAGCCCACCTCAGTGATATAATTATGTGGTCCAAAAAGCCAAAGATTTTGCTGGTAGCCTCTTGAGGCTGCCTCCTTTTGTGGTAAAACGCAAGGTGCATAATTAGCACCCAATTTTTTATCACCCACACCACCTGGCCAAGCTCTTGTAGCATAGTTTGTGGCCTCTAACTTAACTGCTTTGAATCCTGTTTTGTAATAAGGACCCACCGGGGACATTATAACGTAAAGCAAAGCCTTTTCTGGTACAGAGACTCCCAAAGTTTCGTCTATACCGATCATAGTTGGACGAATGTACAATGAATAACCTTCACCTTTTGGAACAAATCTAGCATCCAATTTGACTAATTTGGCAATCAATTTGATCAATTCAGAATCGGGAAATGTTGGCAAAGCAATTCTAGCTGCTGATTTGTTCATTCTTTTCATATTCATATCTGGACGAAACATAGTCAATTTGTCATTTATATCGCGGTAGGCCTTTAAACCTTCGAACAACTCAAAACCATAGTGGAATACAGAGCAGCTTGGTGACAATGAAAGATTTTCAAAAGGTTTTATCTCGGGGGTTGACCAGCCTTTGTCAGCCTCCCACTGTACTGTCAACATATGGTCTGTGAAAGATTTACCAAAAACCAATTGGTCATTAGGAAGAAGAGCTTTCGGGCTCTGACTTTTGGTAATTTTCAATTGATCTGCAGCCAATGTTGATAGCTTTCTATATGAAATTTTTTGAAAACTTCTTATCATGATTACGTGAACACTTTAGGACTTGATTAAGGTGTGTGAGTACAAGAAAAACACGACAATATTAGAGAACAGAATAATCTGAAAAATTTTAGCAAATGATAATAATTCAGGTTAAAACCCAATTTTTCAAGTGTCGGACGATGTATTTTACTAAAGTTTGAAATTGTGATTTTATCAGTAAACAACAAAAACAAAAACTCAAAAAAAAAAGTTAGAATCACTATAGCCACAATCACATCTTCAATTCATGCACTCAACAGTGGTTATTTGCCTTAGTATTTTTAAGTGTCTAATAAACTCACATGAATCAATTAGGCGATAGAGTATTGCTAGCTGCCTTGAGACTTAAATTTAGGGAAAAACTCAAAGTCTTAAAGCAAACAATAGAATCTAAATTACAGTAAACTGAACGATGGGCATGACAGTTTCTTCTCGGAGACCAGGTCGCGGCTCAAATTACTCTGAAAATTGCGTTAACGCCGGTATACGCGTGTGCTCCGGTTCCGTCATTGAGATTATTATCCGAGTGGGGGCGATTGAAAAATCGGTCCCCCAAATAAATCATTTGCACCTGTAAATTCAGTAGACAGAACCTCGTACGCTATAGCTTCTACACCTGTGAAATCCGATTCAATTGCTGCGCTGAGAAAAGATATGGAAGTTCACAGCTTGAAACGTTTTTAATTCTTTGACCTATCAGAAACCCACTATATACAAATCACATGAAATCTGTCTTTCAATTGCTTTTGAGATGTAGAACTCGTAATTTTTTAAATTGAGCCTCAGCCATTCTTCATTATCGTTGACAAAAAACGCAAATACACTTGTCTGTATTCTTTATGCCCAGACCCCCCGCTCCCGGGTAACACATTGTCCTTAAGAAAAATATCTCAGCATTATAACAATCTTCTTTTTTCCTACCATACCACTTGCCACAGATTAATCTAAGAGTCACTTAATCATTTCCATAAGAGACTCACTGAAATTTCATTAATTGTTTACTGTGATTGTTAGTAAAGCCTTAGCATTAATCTGTTTAACATCTTGCTTCATTTCAAAAAAGTAGGTGTTGATAAGAGGATAATTCAAGCCACTGCCATATTTGCGAGCAAACAAGTAACTAAAGAAACAAGATTCGGCTACAGTAAAGCAATTGCAATCAAAGACTTCATTTGGCTTTCATTTTCTTTGCGTTTCTTGCCTTTAATTCTGGTTTCTTCTTTGTATAATTAATTGTGTTTTTATCTTATTTTAAAGCAAATGGGTAACTCATCATCAAAGCAAGATCTTCCAAAATTTACTCGTCAAGATACATCAACTTCACAAAGATCTGTGAGACTGAGGCGTCTGTTTCGCAGCACTAAAGACGATGATGACGCTGCTTCTTTCAAAACTGCCTCTGAAAGTCACAAGTTTCCTTCTAGTCCGCTAGTTCTGAGAAGAAATTCGTCTGTCGATGTTAACTCCAATAATTTAACATTGAAGACAGATTTGGACCAAAAGTCGAACACGATTCCAGAACCAAAGACACCAATATTGATCCGTAAGGACAGCACAGAGAGTCTGTCACGACTTGCCAGTCGACACAATAGTTTTATCGATGATAAGAATCCGAGCATCCCGGAAGGAAGTGCCATAACTGGAGATGAGACACAGACTAATGGCAATGGTAGTTACACTCATCAAGGCAATGAATTATTGCTGCCGGGATTTCTGCAATTGAACTCAAAGCTTAGCTCAAACTCGAATACTGTTGATATAGAAGACTTGATACAAAGGCTCTTGGAGGCTGGTTACTCTGGTAAGAGAACAAGAAACGTTTGTCTCAAAAATTCAGAGATTCAGGTTATTTGTCAGACAGCAAGAGAATTGTTTTTATCTCAGCCGAGTCTCTTAGAACTTCTGGCACCCGTGAAAATTGTAGGAGACGTTCACGGACAATACAGCGACTTGATCAGAATGTTCACCAAATGCGGATTTCCACCATCAGCGAATTACTTGTTTTTGGGAGATTATGTGGACCGGGGGAAGCAAAGTTTAGAAACAATCTTGTTATTGCTCTGCTACAAAATCAAGTACCCTGAAAACTTTTTTTTGCTTAGGGGTAATCATGAGTGTGCTAACGTCACAAGAGTATATGGTTTTTACGATGAATGCAAAAGAAGATGCAGCATCAAGATATGGAAAACATTTATTGACACATTTAACACATTGCCGATTGCTGCTATAGTAGCAAACAAGATTTTTTGCGTTCATGGGGGACTTTCGCCAACTTTACACTCTATGGACGAAATCAGAGACATTCAAAGACCTACTGATGTACCAGACTTTGGATTATTAAATGATTTACTTTGGTCAGATCCGGCAGATACTCCGAACGAGTGGGAAGATAATGAAAGAGGGGTTAGCTATTGTTTCTCTAGAGTAGCAATTGACAAATTCTTGGCCAAATTCAACTTCGATTTGGTTTGCCGGGCCCACATGGTGGTCGAAGATGGTTATGAATTTTTTAATGACAGGTCTTTAGTGACCGTTTTCAGTGCACCAAATTACTGTGGAGAATTTGACAATTGGGGTGCTGTTATGAGTGTGAATGATGAGCTTTTGTGTTCTTTTGAGTTGTTAGATCCATTGGACCCACAAGCTTTAAAAAAGTTTATGCGACTGCAAAAGAGATAGCTGATGTTTTTGTCAGTTTCATTATACTATTCTATTATCATTATAATTTTCATTATTACTGTTTATTTTATGTTAGTTCTGTCATTGTGATTTTTCATTATTCATCCTAATTGTTGTTGCAAGGGCTTTCTCAGAAAGAAAAAGCTGAAAGACTGGGCGAGGGAAAATGGTAAACCATTTTCAAATATTTGTAATTTTATTGGAGTATATGCTGGCACTTTGTAGATCAAAAATGTTGATTATTTAGCAACAAAACAATATAATACCTTAAATTTAACAGTGAAAACTGTCAAAATAAATGATTGTAAGCCATCGGCGTTACTAGAAGTTTTTTTTTATCATATTCCGAAAAGCAAAAAAAAATCTCCTGGGTGTGATTCGAACACACGATCTCAAGATTAATGAAACATTACAGTCTTGCGCCTTAAACCAACTTGGCTACCAGGAGTTGTACGTCAGTTTTTTATAAATTTAGTATGAACCAAATAAAACTAATATATTCTCATTATAAAATAAGCCATAGTTCCATCAATTATTGTCTCAATATACATCATATTGCGGTTTTAAATCTGTAAAGAAACAATTTTATCGGTGTTTTATCAGAAAACACACTTGTTATTAAGAGGTTATATTATGAGGGTAGAAATAAGTAAAAAGAGATAAAGATTATTAAAAGCATATATGATTAATAAACCGTGAGAAAAAAGAAGATCACAGACCATTAATGTATGAAAAGAACTGTTACTTCTTATTGATGAATTCTGGGTACTTACTTGAAAAAAACGATTCAAAACCCGAATTATGTATGACATACTTAAAAGTTTGGACCTCACATGTGGTGATCGACCATCAACCTTTAGCAAACCTTTAGCACCCAGTATAAAGAACTTCTTATTTGATCTTAAAAAGGGCCTCAAATAATATGTCAACAATGACAATGCACACTTCTGGCAACTGTAAAGATACTCTCTTACAAACTGATAATACAACAGACTTTGAGATAAGCTAATCTTGGGAATTACCAATTGTGTTGCGTCAGCTTGTCAATGGACATGTGATAGCTATTTTGAACAGCTTTATAAGCGTGCAACACCATTTTGAACACTTCCCATATGGGGTACCTTACACTCATGCTAATAATGGAAGTCCTCTTTGGGAACAACAATTGGTATGCTCTGGTGCTGAAATGTTCGCGTGTACGTAACAGAATCATTCTGCGACAATGGTATCTGCAAAAGCCACATAGTGGCCGATAGACCTTAAAACTCGTCACCTATCAGTTGTATTTTCAGCATACGTGCTTCCCTACCTCCTTGAGGCACATCCGTCAAAAATGGAAACTCCAACTTCTTCACCACTTTGGCTTCTATTAAACCAACACTTATCGGCCCAAAAGTGTTGCTGTCGATGCTGTGGAACTGGTTGTCACCTTCAACCCATACGTGATTCACAGGAATTTTCACAATCGCTTTTGGATACTTTGGATAGTTTGTTTTGATAACGTCTCCTTGTAGTCCCTTGATTCGCTTGATAAGAAATTTTTCCGGGTTTAAAGGCGACCTTATGTAAACAACATCATTTATGTGTAAATTGTCGATGGCGTTTATGGAAAACAATGGCCATTTGTTGACGAGCACCCTCGTAGTTTCCCCTGGAGACTTGTTGATTGCCGGGCTCATCGAACTCCCATGAACTGTGGTAAGCTGGAATGTGTACTCAGCCAATGCCAACACAGTTGGTAGTGTGAAAAGCGCTACTTTGAGTTTTGTCTTTGTTGCACCAGAAATTTTTGGCATGGGGAAAAAAGATCGGGATCATAATTCATGAAATATTTTTTAATTATTTCTGTCTCTGAAAAACCCAGTATACAACGGAATTATAATTGAGTTGAAAGTTTGATCGTAAACAGCTGGCAATCAAGTACAAAGACCAGCATTTTGAAAACCCCATAACTTGCGAATTTGAATTGCTGGTGCCAAAACATTGCACGTTCTACAGCTACAACTCTTCATAACAAAAATATACAATTTACATTCAATTGTCCAAACCGTTCAACTCTTTTTCGATCTGTTCAAGATCCGCTTCCTCGTCTTCCACCAGCAACTCGTGTACTTTAATATTACTTTCATCATCATCGCCATCATCATCATCAACTTGAATAGCCACTTTAGCTGGTTTCTCTGATTCCAACTTTCTTTTTTTACTAGGCTGCTCAGTGGCTCTACCAGCTAACAAATCGAGGGCTTCTTGAATATTGTCAATGTTTTCAATCAAAATCTTCCAAGAATCTTCAGTTAAAGATATGCCCTTTTTGCCTGGCCTGTTTTCACCAGTGGCCTTATCGACATAGAACTCTCTGATGTCTACAAGATTCACGTTGTTGTATTTTCGTACCGTGACTTGTTTTTTCTTTCCAAGCTAATGTCAGCAATTGTAGTGATATAATTTCAATGCAATTGAGCTACACAAATATACTTACATCAAAAACTGCAGCAGCACTACTATCACCACTTGAAACTCTTTTGAATGTCTTTTTGTATGCCATTTTGGTGTAGTTTACATGGTTGCCTAAGATTCTAACTCAGATATATGTTTGATACCGGGTAACAAAAACAACGGCAAATGAGTTGCACTTGCGCGGAGTGTGTCAACAAGTCAAGCACATTTCATATAAGTAAAATAAATTGAAAGTGCAAATCAACGCATGAAATGTTGATTCAAAACCAGCGGGATCAACAAACAGAACAGTGATACTAGAGCACGCCAATGAAAATCTGAATGCTTGGGTAAAATCTGTTGAGTATGATAAAATTCCCGCGCCATGTATCACGTGATCAAAGAGAATTAGTTCAGCAATTCGGCCTCAATTCTCGTGAGAATCATCATGTCACCGTATTATTTTGTGGGAACAAAGGATTACGCGGAATCGAGGCCGCTGCCGAAACAGAATCTTTTGGAACTCTATGGGCTTTCGCCCTTGGCATTATCTGTGGCCAGAACAAATCCTGATGGATCAAAAGGTGTGAAGTTACGGAAATCGTACAAGAGTCACATTGCTGACTTGCCGGGCAAACACAGCAAGCTCAACACGGATAGAGACTTGTCTCCTATTGTGTATGGAATAGCAGCGCTTATGAATGGTGCTACAGGTCCCGTAGACCCTGCCACAGTACCTGAACCACCTGCAAAAGACACAAAGATTGTGCCGTTGGAGATGGACTATTTGTTAGACAAACTCAAGTTTGACAGATCGCCAGATAGTGGAATTCCAGGATTTGACTCTGCAAATTTGGCAGTCAGTGACTCCAGCGTTGACGACGAGGGAAAAAAACGTAAGAAAAAGAGTCAGGGCGGTGAAGATGCAAAGAGACAGAAAGTGTGAAAGATATTACGCAGTGAGAAAATCCTGATTAGTTTAAAGCAAAAATTAGCGAAATTATGAACAACTTGATGAAATCTGATCAGCAATAAGCAGTGTTCTGAGGATTTATCTGCTGCGGTGCATACGTTGAGAAGTGCAATTAATTTGCGACGAATACGATCGATACATGTCAACGTCAACGTGATTGCTTCTGTTCCATGGTGTTGAAAATTCAACAATGTAAAATAAAAATAACAATAATGATTTGGGCTGCTAGATAGCACCAAGTGCCAGCCGGGTTGGCCTTTAAAGTGTTACATAACATGATAAAGCTGTTTGAATAAATGATACAATAGCTCCAGAGCGCATTGTAGTTGCATAGATTTTCAAGTAGCGTAAAACTAATCATCACTCTACACTAATGCCATGAAAAAAAAAACGCCAAAAATCCTTGATATATATTACACTAGTCCTGCTCACCGTGAATCAAGTTTCGAATGCTGTTTGTTCTTATTATGTTGTCAACAGTGTTTGCTCTCTTTTCAACAATTGGCGAAACGGTTTTTTGACGTTTGAGCGGCCGTTCATTTTGCAAGTCTTCATATAAACGCAGCATTGAGATCTCCACATAACTGATGAGCCGTGTTAAATAGTTCTCTCCAGGGCCTTTCGCAAACTGTGAGTTGCCGAAATTAACAAAATTGAGCCATGTTACAAAAAGCGTCTCAATCTGTTTTAAGTAGTAGCATAACAGTTCACGGTTGTCCAATTTACCACAAGGGCCCGTGTCTGTGAGCAAATACACAATCAGCTGAATAATAGGACTGTTTTCCTGCTCTCCATCTTTGAAACTATAAAAGATCTTAATTAAAATTAAGAAGTCCTCAACAAGCAAATTGACAAAATTTTTGGGTAATTTAAGAAAGTATTTGAGAAAGATCAAGTTATTGTTCAGCAATGAGCCTGCGTTCAAATTGATGAAGTTCATCATGCCCAGCTCAGGTGTGTCTAATTTCAGAGGCAGAAGCAGTCTGATTAAACGGCCAATGAAAAGTAAGGGCAACAGAACTAGACCCAAATTGTTGTTTATCAAAACCAGCAGTTTGCGTGTTGTGACAAACTTTGTGATCTTGTTTACCACGTTTTCGGTTGGAACGTCACGCATTATATCGTGAATCAAATCAGCAAATCCAGAAAAATGATCCGGGGTGTCCCACAGGGCAAAATCCGCATTGGAAAACAGGAACTCTTTGATAGTAACGTAAATCAACAGCCAGTATGTCTCGTGGTTCGGTATGATGATATAATCAATCAAAACATCTTGTATCAACTTGTTGTCGCAATTGATCAACACTTTTTTCTTTAATATAATGATCAAATTGTACACGTTGATAAGATCCTGGTTGATGTTGTTATTTATGATCATGTTGCTAAAATTGTTCACATTGAAAAGGTAATTCAGGTTTGAGTTGATGGTTGTGTTGTTCACAATGTTCAAGTTTGGCTCGTTAGGACTGTGTACTCCATGCGATTTGGACCCAAAACTAGAAACTTTTCTGCTGTATTTCACCGGATTTGCCAGATACGGCGAGTTTACAATCAACGAGTACTGCTCATCTTTTGAGGTGCTTTCCGTTTTATGCTCATTGCTAAATTGCTGGTAGTTGTTGTTTGTGTTAAGCAGCTTATTTGCCATAATGATTGAGTTGTGTAAAGCGTTTTTGTTGTCATTGAATAAGTTGCGGTCGTTAAGCCGCAACAGCTGAAGCTCGTTCAGAAGACCCATTATAATACAATTCTCGCGCAATGTCAAGTTTTTGAAAGCATTTGTAGGGAAAATAGCATTTGTAAGCGAATTTAAGTTCCCTGTCGCCAGTACCAAGTTACGCAACAAGCTGGGTGCCTTGGAAAGACTCATAAGGGCATCTTTCAATGTCTCATTGCTAACAAAATCCAAACTGTTGTTGATATCCACAACTTTGCTGTCACCTTTGATACTTTCAACCTGCGTTTCTGTGGACAATAAGTGGTAATCGTTGTTTGTGGGCAAGATCTTCAGCAAGAAAAAGTTGTGCACTTTTGGTGGTCGCTGACAGAAATTTAACGAGTAACTCAGTAATAAATTGTAACAGTACCAGTAGTTGAACAATTCGTTGTTGACGTGCGGCATTTGCAACAGCTCGGGTACTGGCAATCCGTGGGTTTTGTAGTAGTGTAAAGTACTAAACAGAACACTACCATGCGTTTTTGGCCCCGAGACTACTCCAAACAAAACGTCGTTCAAACATTGGAATATTGTGTGTATCAGAACAGTGACCTGCGGATCTTTGTAGTAGTACAAGTCTTGAAGGTAGTTGAACAGGATGTACGCCAATATCGTTAATGGCTCCACAACGTCTTCTGGGACACCTACTTTGGGACACACAAGTGCCCAGCAAGTATTAAAAAGTGCTAAACAATCTGAGAATTGGCCAAATTCTGCTGCGCCAAATGCCAAAACTGCATAAAACAACGATGATTCAAATACCGAGTTTTTGTCGTCAGTTGCCGAAAGCGTTAGCAACTTGTTTATATTTAGAATCACCGGAAACTTGATGTTGGATATTGTGCCCCATATGAGTAAGTAGTTGGAAATCTCTGGCTCCCCGGGAAGAATCTGTGCTTCGGTTGTGTTTTGAACTAGTCTGCCATTGACTAGGGACAAGCTAGCAAATTTCTTGGAAAGTGCTAATAAAAGAATCAAATTTCTCTCCAGGAGCGAGTAGAAGTTGGACGTGATAATGCTGGAAGAAATGGCAGTATTGCTGGCACCATTGGCCAAGGTGGGATTAGCAGCATTCGGGCCTGTGGCACCATTTGGGCTTGAATCTGTTGTTGAGGTACTCCCAGGTACACCAGCAATATTCGGGCTCAGTTCACCAGGACTTGACCTGGCTGCGGGCAAAGGCAGCGGCAGATGTAACTGTCGCACGCTCTGCTGCTGTCTCTGCTGCATCTCTTGCATTTGCCGGATTTGATTCTGTGCTTGCAGATCTTGGTCATTAGCCGCTGTGTCAGATGGGATGTCAGTGTTAATCAATTTGGACGGGTTTTGCTCATTGTGAACGGTTCTCAAGTGTCGTTGCAACAAGTCTCGGCGCACAAATTTGGCAAAGCATACGCTGCAACTGAATGGCTTCTCGTTTGTGTGCGATCTTTCATGTCTCAGTTTGTGTTCCAGTCTCGAGAACGACTTTGCGCAAAAGGAACAAATGTACCGTCTTGTAGGTGGCATCCTTGTTACCGTGCTGTGTTGATTTCCTGAAATTTTATCTTTGCTTTAGAAGAAAAACCCGGTGATAAAAAAAAATGCCAATCTTATATTTTTTTTCTCGATCAATTATATACAATCTAGATAGTGTACAATTTGGCACGAAATTTCTTAGCTGTGCACAATGTCTGTCCAGTGTATGCCAATGCTAAGAGGTCAAAATGTGCTGTTGGAACTTGCAAGGTCTGCTAATTGATCAACTATATTGAGCCTTTATTTCCTGGAGTTGTTTAATGGAAACTGATCACGTAACGAAAACTGGGTCGCCGTTTTCAATACTGTATATATATGTGTATTTTTTTTTTTTTTTTGCAACTTTTGCTAGGAACTGTGCTTATCCTATGGTCACCTTCGCGCTTAGCTTTCTGTTAATATATGAATTTGTCAGCGGTTTAGTGGATGTTTGCAATAAGCCAGAAACTTTTAGAATCAATTTGCGGCTGTAACTTTTTATCTGTCTTCACGTTACAATTACGTATTTCTACAATTTTTTTTTTTTGGCTGTACTTACAACGCGTGATGCCCCACCATCGCGGGGTGGGACCAAATTTTTTGCACCGGGTACCCACCCGGTTGTGGGGGGCAGGTGGGGATAGGAAAATATATGCCCCTCAAAGAGGGACAACTTTTCTGAGTTTTGCGTACAGCAGCAGAAAACTGAAAAAAAAATTGAAGAAAAAGCACATTGGAAAGGAACAGGAAAAAAAAGTGAACACTCGGGAAAAAATTCAGAAGTTTCTCAAACCGAGGCCCGAGTGTAGTTGTCACATTGCTACCGCATTTCAGGAAAAAAATACGAAAAAAAATATTTCTGCCCTTCAAGTCGTTCCAGTGCGCCGTAGTGCTTTTAGATCAAATTGTTACGGTGCAGTGACTTGTGCCTTTTCGCCGAGTATTGCGTTTATTTATTTATCAATGTGTGTCCTTATCACCTTGATGGCAATCTTCGGAATGCGAAATTGGGTTTTGAAGCTGCGCAGCGTTGCGTCCTGCCCAAATAGCAGCCTCAACTAGTAGAACCGACTGTAAATCAGGTACGCTTCGTCAACGCCCCAGGACTCGAACTCGGCACAGTTGTCTATCTGCTCCAAAGCCTCCTCTATACTGCTGAAATAAGGGTCTCCCAGCTCAGTTTTCTCCACTAGCTTGATTATCTGCGTGTTCAAAAGCTTTGGCGACCTTCTTATGCCCCTAGAGACCCGACAAAAGTAGTTTTTGATTCCGCGATCCTTGTACGACTGAAGCAATTGCTGCAATATCTGAGCTGCTGAAGAGTCGATAGAGGTCATACCATGCAAATCGAAAACCACGTTTCTCGTCATCGAGGCGTATCTCAGCTGCGAAGCGGCCGGGTGTGTATTCAAAGACCCATATTTTTCAAGTCTTTTGATTCTTGATTTTAGATCGTTAGCGTTTGTGAATGTCAATGGCTCAGGGATTTTCACCAACAAGCACCCTTCAATCTCTTCCACGTCGTCGAACGGGAACTCGTCGGCGTTTATGAAAGACTGGTCTTTGCGTGCCAAAATCTGAATTCTTGAAAACGTGCTGTGTTTGATGACTCTCAATAACGAGTAAGTACATCCCAAAGCTATACCCAACTCGATCGAAGAAAGAAGTGTGGCCGATATTGTGATGAAAAACGTAATCAACTCGTTGAAGCCTTTGGCCTGGTAGTGGAATCTCAAGTTTTTTGGGGCCTCTGCCAAAAGCAGAATTCCAATTACCAGAGAAATCACCGACAACAAGCACTTTGGGGTGTAGTAGAGATACGGTAGCAAGCACTGTACCATCAAAAATGCAGCCAAGGCCATAACTGCGCCACTCATTGTCGACTGAGCACCAGATAATGCGTTGATTTTTGATCTTCCATAACCACCAAAAGATGGGAGCGTAGCGAAAAAAGCACCAGCAACGTTGATAGCCCCGAGTGCCACAAGCTCACGATTGGCCAGAACGTCAACGTCAAACTGAGTTCCAAGCGATTTTTGTGCAGTGGCAGACTCAAAAAAACCCAAAATAGCACAAACGTAACCGGCAGTTAGCAAGGACTGGAAAAAACTTCTGTGGCGGTACTTTTGAACCAGGGTGAAAGGCCATTGAAAATAAGCGTGTTGCTCAGAGACTTTGCCAAGAACCTCAACGCCCAACGTGTCCAACTCAAGGACAGTCGACACTACAACCGTTATGCACACAACAAGCAAAATCTCTGGGAAGAAAATGGCAAAGTTTCTCAAGACCTTGTAGAAAACTGACACGTTCCTGCCGTAATTGTTCTTGTTCTTCACTGAAACTCTGTGTGCCCACAGCTTCAACATGCGAAGCACAAATATCCCGGCAAAACCCAACAAACTGGTGACTGCTGTTGCGTAGTGCGCGTTTGGCCAGTTATGCCATAAAAACTCTATTTTGGCCAAAGGAGAGTGTTCGTGTCCCGGAACTTTTTCAAAAAGGGCATGAAGACCCAATTCGTCTATCAATCCGTTGACGATCATGACCACACCGACGCCTGTGATGAACCCACTAAGCAAAGCGCCGTTCAAAACGTTCTCCAAGTATCCAAACCGGAAAAATCCAGCAAAGAGAAGTGAAAGTCCAGCTACAAGCCCTATAATCGAAACAAGATCGCTGGCGTCTGCGCCCTCGTAGTGTTTCAACACGGGCTCAAGGGCCTGCCCAACAATCAACAGAATGGCACTTTCTGGACCAACAATCATTTGTGGAACCGAGCCAAACAACGTGTACACCAACGGAGGCACAACAAGCCCGTAAAGACCGCAAACTGGAGGCACATGCGCCACAGTTGTGGCGTAACTCAAGGCCAAAGGAATCTGGAACAGTGCCAACGAGATGCCAGCTATCAAGTCTCCTCCAAACTGGGCAATTGTGTAGTTTGGAAGCCATCCAAGAATGGGAAGGTAATAAGCCGACCTCTGACGCAACAGCACTCTGTTGTTGATCTCGTATCCCGACACCAACGACGGCTTCAACGTACTTGCAGTTGGCGTAGTAGGCGCTGGCGGAAGTGCCGAGTGGAAGTGTGAATTTTGAGTAGGGTTGAGCCCAGGCACAGAACCTGAAGTGGGGCTCGAGCCAGGCAAATTCGCGTTTTCCATGAACAAACCACTCAGGTTCCCCGAGGGCATCGATAACGACGTGGCCATAGGCACCAGGCCACAGTTGGTGTCACTGTCGTTGGGTGCCAAGAGTTTCCGCGGACGCCCCACACTTCTTGTGGGTGATCTTGTGGCAGAAATCGTACGCACATAAGAACCGGAATTAGCGCTATGATCTGAACCAGCCAGAGTGATAGAATGCTGTCTCGGTTTTTGCGGTGGCGTCTCGGACATGGTGAAGTGATCAGACTCTGTGTTGTCGAGAAAACTTTTTTGATTTTTTTGGTTCGCTGATCAGATTTATTTCCGCTCCGCGACGTGCGATAATGCGAGAGTATACCCAAAAGAGAGCGGATTTAACCTTATTTTAGTCAGCACAAAATAGGCATATCCAATAGGCCACAGAGATCTGGAAAGTTTTGCGAACAAAAAAAAATGTCAGAAATAAAACCACAAGCGAGTTCGAACAAGAGCACGTTTTGCATTTTGCAGACTACACTATACCTGACATTTTTCTCTATGGTGCGCACGCATGTTAATGCACAAATCGTACTGTTTTCCAGACGTATACAAATATTTACGTATGATTGAGCTTGGAAAGCTGCGCTACGGATGAGTATCTATAGTTCATTATTCATTAATTGATACTAGTGTACAGATGGTTACCTCTTCTTGAACAACTTCATGACCAGCTTTGCAAAAGAGTCCTTCAGTTTCCCCTCACGGTTCTCAACTTTCTTGATTTCTTCCTTCAAATTCATTTGGGCCAATTTCTTCTCTTCTTTTTCAAATTTTTTCTCTTTTCTGGAAACGCGAGTCTTCACATTCTCGTTTCGCAACGTTGGCTTCAAATTGATCGAACGCAAACTTTCGGATATAGAAGGTTTGTTTCTCAAAAACCGCTTTTGTTTTGCGTTCTCCGCTTCTACCTTCACTCGTTCAAACGACGACTTCTTGGCCAATGGCTTAGCAAACTCCGAAGAATCCAATGTCTCCGGAGCCTCTGGAGCCACTGCAGCCTCTGGTTCATTTGCTTTTGTTCTCGGGGCCCCGTAAACCTTTGTCTCGGCAGCTCTCAAAGCGTGCTCGTACATTTCTTTCTCACTCATTTTCTTCTCAAGGGGTCTCTTTGCAGCCACCTTACCATTGCCCGCGCCTCTGCCAATAATCTCAACGCCTTTGAACCCAACGCTTTTTCCGCTTTTGATACTTCTGGCGCTCTTGAAACTTCTGCCGGAAACGCTCATTGTATCAGGGTCCTTGACACTTTGAGAGCTAACGGCATCCTCAAAAACATCTTCATTCACCTTAGGGAGGTCTGACTTATTGTTTTCAGTTTCAACTTCGCTCAGAATCGTGTCACTACTATTGACTTCTTTCTTAGAGAACATTGAGTAGCTTTTCACGCTTTCAGAAGGAGATTCTGGGTCGGTGCTGCCAGGAGATATCAGAGGTGGCATCAAGTAGTTTTCTTTGGCATGCTGCTGTGGCTGTAGCTGTAGTTGTGGTGGCGCCATGGACAGCGATTGTGGTTCTGGTTCCAACTGATCGAAGCCGTCAAAATACCCCATTTCGTCCATTTCATTCATTTCGTCCATAGGGTTCACTTCGCTCATATCACTCAACTCGTTATCCAAATTGACAACGTCAGAGTCCACCACTTCGTAACTGCCCACTTTCTTCACCGTTTTTGTCATTACACGTCTGGTCACGCCGTTCGCGTCAATGATCTTGGTATGCTTAACAATAGTGTTCCCACGTTTTTGCATTGTCGTTTGAACCGTCATGTCACTCTGCAACTCAGAGGAAGTAATCAGGTTCAGACGCAGCGCCGGCTTGCGGTGCTCCTCAATGCGGTCAAGCCGCGGCGAGTTCAGAAAACTCCGGAAACTCTGAAGTGAGTGGGTGCGGCCCAGCTTAGAACGCAGCGGCAGAGACTGCGGCGTGTGCATTGGCAGCCGCACGGGCGGTGGTGGCGGCAACATGCTGAGTGCACGTCTGTTCGTGCCTGACTTTGTCGAAAAACTTGGCAGTCTTTGCTGCTGCTGCTGTTCTTGTTGTCGCTGTTCTTGTTGGCGGGACTGTGCCAAAAGTGCCGGCTTGAGCAGTGCGAACCGGGCAGCGTCTGCGCTCAAAGAGTTGGTTCTCAGACCCACCAGCTGCATTGAGCTTCTCCTTGTCACTTGCTTTGGCCGCAAACTCGTTAGTGAATGTGCTCTAGGGGACCCGCTGATCCTAGAGCTAATTCGGCTATTCTGGAACGTGTTGCGTCTTGTTTCGTCGTTGAAATCGTCGATGGGTGTCTGCGTAGGCACATACTGGTCAATAGGTGGCAAAGACGAGCCAATTCCTGAGCCAAAACTGCTTCCAAGACTTCTTCTATTCGTTTTCTTCGTAAACTTCATAGCAAACTAAGCTAAAATGGTATCGATGTGTGTTTGGTACTCGCGCTGTGTTTCTGTTGTTACAGAACTGTGTCTAATGTGCGCCTGTATGGTATTTATATGAGTAAAAGTACTTCGACTTTTGTTTGTTTATATTTCATGAAACTTGCAGAATTTCCTCGTCCTGCTTTTTTTTTGCTATTTGTTTCTTTTTGTCTATATGCAACTGAAATTTCTGTTTTAAACTTTTTTTTTTGTTTGTGTTTTGACACTTTTGCTAGCAACAGAACCCACGTGACCAGGTCCACTCACATAAAAAAACGACAATAATTGCTAAGAGCACGCGGACTTCTGGGGGACCTCAAAGTATTCGGCAGTTGATCAATGAGATTAAAAGCGCAGCCGCGATAAGGTTTCGAGCGTCTACGCGACACCGGGCGGTGCCCTAAGAGGGAGTCTATCCAACCATACTATTAATATACTAATCCACAATAATTTGCAAGCGCGAAACCGCGCCAATGCGTTACTCCCAGGAACTTTTGTAATAAGAATCACTGTTCACGGCCGTACTCAAAATCGCCGTTCCCGAGGCATCGTCGGGGTCTCGCGGGCTCGTATCGTCCATGGGTGCGTCTGCGTCGTTTTTGATAGTCGCCACAGAAACATCTCCGATATCGTTTTGTGAGTTCGCCGTGAACAGGTTCTGTGCGCTGTTGTTGTTTGGGTAGTCGTTGTTGCTGCTGCTGTTGTTGTTGTGCAAGTGGACGGGACTTACCATTGGACTCGCAAGTGGACTCACAACCGAGTCATCCATTATTGCGTCTTTCGTGTTGATCAACTGGGGCTTTCGCGAGTGAACGGCCTTCGAAATCTTGGTGTGGAACAAGGCAGTGCCGTTGGCAGTTTCTGTGGGGTCGCATGCCTCAAAATCCGTTTCAAAAAGATCCGGGTTCAGCTCAAACGGGTCCGGACAGTTCACCAACAAGTCGTCCAAACCGCCGCCCAGCCAGCCCTTGCGGGCAATGTTTTCGTAAATCTCGAATTCGGCCTTGGCCACCGTTGAGCACTTTTTGATGATATTGTCGTTTGTGTCGTAAATAAGCTTGCTGAGAGAGTCGTAGTAGTTGTACTTGAGGGCGTCGATGACGTTGATCTGGTCGTTGATGCGTTTCAACGTCTCCTTGTACGTGATCAAATTGCGGCGTTTCAGCTGCAGCATCTTCACGTTGACCTTCTCCAAGCCACGCAACTTCTGCACTTTGCTGCGGAGCTCGCGGCCAAATATCCTGTCGTTCTGGCGCGTTTTTGTTTTGAACGCCTCGATGATTTTCTCAAAATTGCGGTTGAAATCCTCCTCGACCAGCGTTGCCAACACTTGCTGGTGGTTGGCAATGAGATAGTGCAACCCAGAGCACGACATCAAGTCGTTGCTTTGGTCCTCGCTGGCCTTGTGCCGTGCCAACTTCTCCAAACTGGCGCCAAACTCGCTCGCAGACTTCGACACGTTCTCCAACGACGTTTTGTAGTTCTGTGCCAGTTTGTGCACCTCCTGGAGAATCTGCTGGTAATCGTCCTTGTCCTTTGTCGAGATAATCGTGCCGAGATCGAGCATCGACGGCGAGAGTGACACTGCTGTGTTGAGTGACGTGTGCAGCTGTCTGCGCTCCTTCGAGCCCGTGTACGCAAAAGTGGTGCTGTTGTTGCTGTTGCCAATGTTGGCAACGTTGCCCCCGTTGCTGCCACTGCCACTGCCGCCACTGCCGCCACTGTGTCCGTGCACGTGACCCGCGGCGTCGTCGTACTCGTCGGCGCTGAACGTGCTGTTGTTCTCGTGTTGTGTGTCGTCGGCAGTGTTGCTATCGCTGATGCCGGCGCCGTGTGTACTTGTTTCGTTGTTTTTTCTGCTGTCGCCACTCACAAGCCGGTAAAACTCTAGCAAGTGCGGCGCCTGGGTCTCGAGGACCAGTTCCTGATTCTGCATGGCTATTATGTGTACCGCGGGGTGCCTTTGGGGATGTAAAATTGAATTTTGGAGTGTCCAATTTTTTTGAACAAAAAAAAGTCTTTTGTTGATATTCCTTTCGGCTATCCGTTGGGCATGTGATCTTTTTCGATAGTCAGGGCTGCGAAAACATGCATTTATCTGCACAATGTGCGCTGATAGGTGCATTAACCACCCATACATATACCCATTTTCCCATTTTTGCCTACTTCACTATATATATATATATATAGTTCTGCTTCATACTCAGAGAGCTATTGATAGCCAAAAAAGAACCCCAATTGGTATCCAATATTACTTTTGAGCACCATGTTTCTTGTCAATATCTCTCCACGATTGCCGGATGCTAGTACCCAATTGCTTGCACCAACTGATGCTCCCACAATCTTATTGAGAGAGAGAGAAATAGAGAGAGAGTGTGTGTGTGTCTGACTATCTGTAATAAAGCTAAAATGGCACTGCTGGCCCAGCAGCTAAAAAAATAATCCAACACAGCACAATTGTCGGAGACCAGAACCGCGAGTCTCAAGGCTCAGCAAATACATATCCAATATTTCAAGATTTTCGAGATTCTCCGATGATACTACCCGATATTACTTTCTGGGATAGTTTTTGGGACACTAAACCCAACCATTCCTTTTTTACTTTTTCTCAATTGATTTCACCGGCTGGTGCGCTAGTGTAATTGGATGGACATTATCCAACCCAGTATCCAACCCCAATTGTATGGTCAAATAATTTACTTCCTAGGCCACATTGCAATTTCATTTCAAATTGTAAAAATAAATTCGAGTCCAATTTTCTGGTTTACTCCTTTAAGTTTTGTGCTCTTACACCAGACACTTTAGTGTCAAAAGTATTTGTTCAGTGGCAGTTGAAACATCTGTGTCATACGCAATTTCACATCCTAGCCATAGAAGCGCCCAAACCACTAAGTAGTAGGACAGGAATTTAGCTTTAAAGTCGAAAAAAAAAGTTAGCAATTCTAAAAATAAACTGGTCAGTTTGGAAACTTTACAGAGACTCACTCAACTGTAAAGAAAAGCCTTTCTTCATTTTGATACTCAATCAAGTGCTCAGTTGTACGATGTAACAAGTTGATAATGTGGTTCAGTCTGTTAAACTCAATTTGAAAACGTTGACGACAAGTTAGTGATGAAAACCAGTTTGCATTGCACCTATTCAACTTGATCTAGTTTAACCCTTTGAACGCATAGAACTCCAACTTTAAAAAAGTGCATTTGCCTAGGGAACAAACGAGGAAAAGCCAAAATTCTTTTCTTTTTGAGGTCAGTAATACCTTAAATTCTATTCTGCCTACCAAGTTATGCGAAGTACGTGCGAGCAAAAAGAAAAGAAGAAAATAGAACAGTAGAGAATGGAAAAGAAAAGTAAAGCAGCGTCAGTGAAGCAGCAGTGGGTCTAGCGTCTTTATTATTAGCACTAAAAAAGGTTTGTAAAATCGAAAGCTTAACTTACAATATCTATTTTGCACCTTAGTTACAAATTAGCATAACAAACCCATTGAAGAGGTAAATTTCAACTGGACTCATTATTTTTACGACTGAATTCCAATTAGAGGCGAGAAAGGAGTCAACTGAAACTTCGGATTAGCCAGCCGATTAAAACAAGAAATGGGGACTATACCCCCAAGAGCCCCGCCTGAATGTTGCACTTTGTTGCAATACAAAGAGAAAGAAAAAAATTTGTTTTCACCGTTTTGTTTGAACCTAATGGAGCTTTAGGTAAACAATAACCTTTTTATCAAGTAACCAGCTCCAAAAATACTTAGGTTACCTTTTACTTTAAAACAGTTTTAGGTGCAAGCCATTCCAGCCATTCCAGCCTTGTTGTATTTTCGTTTTACCTATTTTGCTTCAAAAGTGAAAACCCTTGCATGACACCCCCTAAAAGCTTTCCACACACAATTTATTTCTTTACGACCCTCAATGCACTTGTTTTTCGAGAAACCTATTGCACCCTCTCATTGCAGATTGTTTCGCACAATAATCGGAAAGTTGAAGCAATAAAACGGACTAAAAAGAGCTGAACGAAACAAAAAAAAAGTAAAATAGTAAAAGTAAAATTAGAAAAAAAGTAAAGAAAAACTTAGAGACTCGGAAGCAATATACCAGCGAACAAAATTAAATGCTTCTCAGTGTCCATGCCGCTTGTCAAAATTACAGTTACACAAAATACCACAACAACGCACTTATTGTGGTTAACCATATTAAGTTGCCTCTGCTCTTTATACACGGCTTAAACTCGAGATATATTTACAAATGCCCAAAAGCAGACACTTCTATGCAATTATAGTTGTAAGATGCTACCATGCATGTACAGAAAAGTGGAAAAGTCAAAAAAAATTTAGTTAAAAAAGTAAAAATAAAAAAAAAGGAAAAAAACAAAAAAGAAAAAAGAGGGCAAAGTACATACACCCAGAATAATTCGCCCAGCATGCGATTGCTCAACTTGTTGCCTGCTTCGAGTATAAATAGAGACCTCTCTGTCTCTGGCAAGAAATCCATCAAAAAGAAGTTTGAGTATTTTTAATCACCACTAATTACACAAAATGTCTGCTGCGCCAGAAACAATCGCTACACACGAGGTCCCACACGAGGTCCCATACCAAGAACCGGTCGTGGACACCACACCAACCAAAGAAGCCAAGGAAGTCTCAACCACACTGGTTGCCAGTCCTGCCAAAAATCACTTGATTGCCGCATTGGGTGAATTCTTTGGTACTTTCATTTTCTTGTGGGTTGCATTTGTCATTGCTCAAATTGCTAACCACGACATCTTGACTGCTGAGGTCAAGGAGACCACACTTGCTGACAAGTCGTTGTTGGTCAACACCAGCAGAGTCATTATGATTTCTTTTGGTTTCGGTTTTGGTGTCATGGTTGGTGTTTTCATGTTCTTCAGAATTTCTGGTGGTAACTTGAACCCAGCTGTCACATTGTCCCTTGTTATGGCCGGTGCTGTTCCACCAGTCAGAGGTGTTATCATGATGGTTTCCCAAGTCATTGCTGGTATGGCTGCTGCCGGTGCTGCCAGTGCCATGACCCCAGGCCCAGTTTTGTTTGCAAACAGCATTGGAGGTGGCTGCTCTAAGGGTAGAGCTCTTATGCTTGAAGCTTTCTGTACCGCATTGTTGTGTTTGACTGTTTTGTTGTTGGCCGTTGAGAAGCACCGTGCCACTTACATTGCACCATTTGTCATTGGTATCTCTTTGTTCTTGGGTCACTTGATTTGTGTCTACTACACAGGTGCCGGTTTGAACCCTGCCAGAAGTTTTGGTCCAGCTATTGCTGCCAGAAGCTTCCCAGTCTATCACTGGATTTACTGGGTAGGCCCATTTTTGGGTTCTGCCATTGCCTTTGGTATCTGGAAAATCTTCAAGATCTTGGGTTACGAGACCTGCAACCCAGGCCAAGACGACGACGGATTGGAGAGAGCTTACCAAAAGGTGTAAACAGGCTACATTTGCACACACTTATAAATGAATATCACTGATAAATAATAACTAATTAATAATAATAATAATCATAATCAATCGTAGGTCTGCACGTTCCATCTCAAGTGGTCAATGTCAGTGCCAATAACGGACCACTGGCGGGGTCCGCCTCCAAAAGCAAACCTCCACCGTACTGTGCTCAGCTCGTTGTATTGTATACACTCGCTAATGAGACATAAACAATGGAGCCGAAGATAGAAAACACAATCTTAACTGTACAAAGACTCAAAATTAGACCATCGAAAAAAGAAGACTGAAAGCAAATTGACCAAAATGTCAAAACATCACCAAACAAAAGGCCAATTACGGAACAATGGAGATTAAATTTAATAAGTAAATGAAATAGTCAAACCCTGGCGAAGATCCCTGCAATTTTTTTCTACGTAGATCCTCGCGTAAATCTCGCCGCAGATTTTTGCTGCAACTGCGAAAAAATGAAAAACGCACTGAGAACGGAGAACGGAGAACGGAGGGAGTGTGAGTTCGATTCCGACGCAGTGCATTTTTAGTGCACTGGGTGTACCAAGTTTCACTTGCTCACTCTCACTTGCTCCCGAGGTGCTGTGACCGCTTGGTTGCTCAGAGATGTTTTGGGCGTTACATTTTACTGGATTCGAGTCTAATTTGTCGACTGTTGAGTGTACAATTGCTACTTCGAGGCTCGCTGTGGGCGCTGTAGAAGGCTTTGGAATTTATAAAACTTCTACGAACAATCACGAGTTGCTCAAGACACCCTGGTACACTTGGCTTGGCACTGGCCCCAAATTGGCCACAGCACACTGTAGAGCCAAATTTGGCAAATAACAGAACCCGCAGTATACAGCCTCTAGACACACCCTGACACGCCATTCCGCACTGCCCATTGGCAAGGGTTTCCGTCCCAACGCCGGGCGCCGCAGTTTTGGAACACTTGGAAGCACTTGTCACTGTAACAGACACCATGCTTGACACCATGCTCGTTGCAGTCGCCAGATACCAGGTCCCTTCACAAATTTGGCCTTAAAGCCATGGCGTGACGTGGCTCTAAAACTCGTGGCATCGCACTCGTTCTGCTACCGCGTGTTTGGTGACGTCTGCAGAATTTGGCCGTGCCAGTGGGCTCCGACGTGTCACGTGACGATGCGTTTGGCTTCATCGCAAGAACCAAAAGAAGTAATTTAGGATTGAAAAATAAACAGACAAAAGAGCCAGATGTCACTATACGCAGTGTTGCTCGGCTGGGCACTTGTTGTGGCCCTGATATATGTACTATCAGGTGTGCTTGTGGTGATTGTGTCGCCGCTTGTCATTTTGATCAGAAACTTGCTGTACAAGAATGTCACGGTACTGAGATTCATGGTCTTTTGGAACGTTTCAACGAGGGTGCAAGGGATCTTGAACTTCAGTATACGACATTTGACGGTGTTGCTCAATGTTTCTGACTTGACGCGGCGTGCGAAGAAACCGGCACAGAGCCCCAAATCGCAGGACTCTCTGGAAGATCCGGGACGATCAAAAATGAACAAGTTGAAACACTACTTATTGCGGCAGGCGCTTAAGTTATTTCCAGGGGTCTCATTGCACATATACAATACAAATATAGTGCTTAAAGGGCTACTGGACTCGCTCACTTTACAGATTCCAAGATTCAAATTTGCTTGCGACGTACACAGAAAACTATACAAGGACGACTACTACGTTGAAGCAATCTTCCAGATAGACGATGCCCACGTGTTTTACGAGTCCCCCGAGTTCCCAAACACTGAGGCATACCAAAAGTCCAAAAACATTTTGAGAGAATTGCAGTTTTCAGCCTGTTTCCAGGTAAATAAGCACACTTCAGAGATACACAGTGTCAAATTTAATCTCATCAATGAGATCATCAGGCTCCAAGCCTTAACGTTGATGAAATGGATTCACAATTTCATGGAAAACAACGGGTTGATACCTGAAAAAGAGCTGTCTGAGGAAGGCGATAAAAGCTACGACAGTGAAGAAACCGACGTGGAAGGCGCACACGACGCAGATGAAAAAATTGCTGCTTTGATTGAAAAAACACAGAGAATACTGCAAAAGTACCTCGATTTTTCAAAGTATATTGAATCATGCTCTATTTCGTTGTCGCAGATAAGCATAGAGGAATTACATTGGTTTTTCCTTGATTTAAATTCAAAAAACTTTGTTGAGGTGCTTGGATTGTTGCCAGATAACCAGTTTTTGACGCTGGCAAAATTTGGCATGAATATTTCGAAATTAGCAGTCGGTTTTAGCCGGTTAAATAGGCGAACACCGGGTTTTGAGCTCAAATTTTTCACAGATGATGAGCCGTTGCAAGTATTGGGCTCGATTTTGAATCTTCAGGTGATGATGAAACTCGAGGAGAAGGATTTTCAAATATTTTCTCTTCCAGCAGCCAATATCAGTGTCCAGACCAATTTTTTTGTTCAAACATTACAAGCTTTGCAAAAGCGTGCAAACTCAAAAGCCGTTATTCATGTGCTGGGACATGTGACACTGCCTATTACTGAGATGCCCAGCAATGTTCTTGGGTCTTTGTGGCTCCATGCCAAACAAGTCAAACATATATTTGGACCAAAACCACCAAAAGCACGCACTGAGTTGCCAAATCTACTGCTGGTGTGCCACTTAATGCCCATGGTACTGGCAAAAGTCACTATTGAGGATGCGGCGTTTGTTGTAAGATCTGCAGATAGTATAGAGCCTGCTTGTGTGGCACTCTCCATCAATGTGCTCGGTATTGAGACACAAGGCAAAAGATTGCCGTATTCCACAGAGTTCAATACGACATTTAAAAGCTCAATAGATGCATCTGGCGTCCGTGCTCACTACCAAAAGCGTGGAACCAATAGCTTTTCTAGAGATGAGATTTTTATCTTAGACCACTGGTCCTTGAAGACCCTGCTGGATCACGTACCAAACTTCAGAGTAGGGGCCGTGTGCCATTTCCAAACAGCAAAACTAGTGTTTGAGGATGTTGGTGTGCTTCAAGGGCTTCTGAATATCGCAGAATCAACTCATTTGGCTGCTCATGCGGTTTATGAGGTACCTAAGGGGAAAATATCAAAATTGGCCGAACAGGGTTATTCAGAGTTAACTGCACTGCAATTTCTTAATGCGGACGACATTGTGCCGCCACACGCCAAGTTAAGAAAGCGCTGGCAGCAAAAGGATCCTAAGGATTTGATGTACCAGCTGCTACCAGTGTGGTTCAAGTCTTTTGAAATTTCTGGACTGGATTTCCAAGTTATACTTGGTGCTAGGCTGCTTTTAGTACCCCGCAGTCGGTTTAAAGACTCATTTGTGCTGCCACACGATTTTGTGCGTGAAAACCAGCTTCGTGAAACCGTGTTTAGTGCCGAACATTGGGAAGTTCTGCTCAAAGAACCGGAAAAAGAGGATTCACTGCAAAGCCTGGCGGCAAGTCTTTCTGCCGTAAGCACTGATGAGCTGGATGATACGGAAGACACCTCGCTGATGAATGCTGAGACCCAAGATCGCTTTTGGCAAATATCTTTTAAACTTCAAAATTTAAAACTGACGGTGTTGCTGAGTGACAAGCGCGGGATGCCTAAAAAGTATGAATTTGTGCATATACCAGAAACATTCGGTGACTTGTCAGCTGTACAGGAGTGGGACTCGGAAAAGAAGTTCATTTTTTTGGATGTGAGCATACCGGAGATTGTGCTAAATTATTCCATACATCTTCATTTTGTGCATCTTCTGGCTTTCACGCTTTTCAGAAATACGGTGTTGCTGTTCTATGAATCACGAGAGAAAAAGAAGCACAAGCTGCTGTTTGATCTCGTTGTGCAGCTCAAGGTGGCCCATTTTGATTGCACGTTACTGATGCCTCAAGACTTAGAGATGAAGCTTCAGTTTTTGCTGCTTTCCTTGCTCAAAAAAGACACAAATTTGGACTTCAATACCGAACTTGCACGTTTATCGATTATCTCCCCGTCGTTGCGCAGCTACTGGGAACGACTCGTTGTTGTGAATCGCATATGTTTTGTGCTCGATTTGTCCAAATTGAAACAGTTTAAGGACGATAAACTGTACAGCGAAAGTGTGGGATTATTTACGTACACAACATCAAGAATTCTGGTACCATTCAACTTTGTGATCCATAAGATTTTCGATAACGTGAGCTTGATGCACAAAGTTTTGAAACAGCTTCATTACTCTTTTGCCCATAACTCCCCAGAGCTCATTTTGAAGCCAAAACCCGTGGTGAACAGACCTGTGTTGCCAAATATCAATATAAGGGCAAACAAGTTCTTGTTCAACATGGATGATGAGCCGTTTGAAAGCCAGTTGGGTAGTGCGTACCAGGCTGGTAGGTTAGAACAGCTCCAAAGACTTTCAAAAGTTGAATACTTTGTTGACACGTTGGACAAAAAGTACTTTGCACAGTTCTCCGCAACCTATAGTGTCTCAGTGTTTGACAAAAAGTTTGAGTACATCTACCGTGACTCAAAGGTCTGGAAAATGCCTTTGGATTTCCTTATGGGCCCAAGAGTTTGGCAGGAGGCACATAACGTCCATTTGCACCACTGGTTTCAAAAGTTTGAAGTTTTGCAGCGCAACTTGCTGACCTCTTGGATCCGCCGCATACATGTAATCCGCCAGAAGTTTTTGGCAGAGATCCAGAGACATCCAGACTATTTGTGGAAAATGCAGAAAAACACCCAGTTTCCCAAAAACTTCAATACACGCATTTGGGAAGGCACGGGCCATGGCCCGCCGTTGCTCAGTGTGGTGATAGAAGATTTGCTGTTGCGTTTGGGTGATATATTACTTCCTAATCGACTGTTGGGTGACTTTTTATACGACGTGGGAAAAAAGATGCCTCGTGATACCCAGTTTTCTACTCTTGTGCCATTCCATATAGATTTGACCCTCAAGGAGCTCAGGGCCCATCTCAGAGACTATCCTGTGCCTTTGGTACAGCTTGCAACAGCAGAACTGCTCAGAATTCATGGAAATGCTGTGATTGGCGAAGAGTTTTACGCGCTGCCAAAACTGGTACGTGAAATTTGCGTGGACTTGGTGCCACTTGCATGTGGTACCGCAGCAGACGCATATCACAGACTTGTGGTCCCAAAAACACTAGCTCTGGTCAAAACGTTCATAGATTTGGAAGCCCTATTCAGTGGAATAGATGATACAAGGGCTTCTTTCACTTGGGGTACGTCTTATCAACCAGGAATCCAGCAGATCATGCTTAATTTTGACAATTTTACGAAGCCGCCGTTTGACATTTCGGAGAAAGTGGGATTTTGGGACAAGTTACGTGCGAGTATCCATGGACGGGTGAGATGGATCCAGCCGCAGGGACTGTTGGAGGTTTTGTTCAAAGGAGGCCGGGACCCTTACGCGGTACGTGGTCACAATGCAGGTTTTGTGTTGTCATTCCAGCGCCAAATCGAGCTCAAAATCAATGAGGTCGACGATCCAGATAAATTTGTTGTTGTTACAGCCGAGAGTGTGCGTTGGTTAGTACCAAACCTTGTTGCGCGGCCATTGGCTGTTTGGTCTCGTTCCATAGACTATGCAGTGTTTGTTCCTGCCTTGGACACTTTCAACAAGTTGGAATTGGCACACTATTATTTGACGAGTCCCGGAAACATTTTTGATATTGATTTGGAGAAGTTGCGAGATTTCGGCGAGCATTACTGCGAAAAACCAGTGATCAGCTTGCTTGGTGGTGTTCGATTTGAATTTGGCGTGCTGTTTGAGCGAAAATTGGATCCTAGAATCGACCAAATTGAAAGTGGTGAGAATGGCGAGACCAGAAGCTCTCAGTTCATCCCACACTACCAGATTCGCTTGACAAATCCAAAGTATGTGAAACCAGGACTGGATTATGATGCGTACCGTGGGTTTAGAAGTCATTTTATCCATATGCGTTTCCAGCTTACACTGTTGCAAGCCCACGCCAAAAACTCATTTAATTTCACTCCAAAAGTATTCCTACACTTTTTCCAGTGGTGGAAGTTATTCAACAGTAACATGGCTCTTCCTGTGAGACACGGTAAGATATTTGGGCCTTCAAAGCCTACAAAAAAATTCTCTGTTTATTTGGACTCCATTCGGTACAGGTTTGAGTTGGCCAAAGTGTTCATATCCCACATAATCCGGGATTTGTTGGCACAAAGTCTTCAGGATCAGAAATTCCTGTCCCAGTACAAATTTGGTGCTGCTGGCCTCAAGGCATTTTTGGAATCCGTGACAATGGATTTGTTGCAACAAAAACGGCAAATAGTGGTCCACAAGAAGATCTTAAACACCACAAAGAAAATCAGCAAGATGGCATTTCATGTGGGTACAATCAACGTCAATAACGTCGACTTGCGGTTGTTACAGGCTAAGCTGAATGATACTTCTGATGCCGGAAACTGCGAAGATGTAGCGCCACATAGTTTGTTCAGTTTTGACAAAGACTCAAAGTGGCTAGATGTACATGATTTTCTTGAGCTAGGAAGCGGCGAAGCACGTCTTTTGAGTGTCAAGGTTTTCCCTATGGCATTTGCGCCACAATTGACGTACTTACGCAAGTTGAAAATGGACTTGGGCGAAAGTACGGAATTGCACCATTTTAATAACTCATTCATTCTTGAGCAAATGCTTCTCAAGTGGAACCCAGTCAACAGAGACGCGGCTTTCCAGTATATTCACCTATTCAACCTCCACAAATCATTATCTCACTTTGAGTCCGCAAGCGCGCTTTCACAGCTTTCGCAGGCTATTTTGGAGCCAGTTACACAGCTGCAAAACCAAAATAATTTCACAAGCTTCTGTGAGGCCTGGCTGGACTTCCAGCAGTTTGACTCAGATCTTCGTAACGTGCCAAGTTCAAATTACACATGGAAAAACGACTATTTGGTGCAAATAAAGTCTCCGCAAATTCAGCTTACACACGAGGACACTCTGTGTGTTTTGGTTGCCGCGCCAAGTATAGAGCTTAGTGTGGTTTCTATTGCACGCTCCAGAACACTGGAAACATCACTGTTGGAGTATGAAGACCCGATTGAGACTCGAGTTGGGGCAAAATTGGAGAGTGCAAGCATTTTCGCCTTTTACAAAGACTCCCCAGTGGCATCATTTCGCGGAAAAGCATATGGCTCGAACACCCTGTGGCCACCTTGGCTCGAGGGCGATGTCCCAACAGATAATATGCTTTTGAGCAAAACCTCTATGGGTGTTAGATACGACAGGGTCAGTGATTTTGTTGATACTGGGGTATCTGACAGTGACAAGGAGCTTCAGAGACGAAACAAGGTCTTTTTCAATGTGCCAGACGTATCTGTACTGTGTGACTCTCGCCAGTACAGTACGTTGTACTCATTGGTTTGGAATTTGCTCATTTACAGTGAGCCAGGCACAAAGGCCATTCTGGGTAAATTGGAAAGACTTGCGATTGAGGCTACTTTGGACAATGGTATAGAGTTTTTGGTAAAAATTCGTCGTTTACAAAAAGAGATCAAGATTTTGGCCCTGTTGATTGAGCTTTTGAGTGTACAGAAGGAATATACCGACGCGCATAGCTCGGAACAGTTGCTACTTGTTGCGAACGAACAACGCCGGTTGCTGAAGGAGTTGTACTTACTTATGCGGTCAAGAACCCAGAAAAAACGGCCAAATTTGGACGAAATGGTCGAATGGGTTATTTTGTTTGGCCTGATTATGGTCCATGTTATTGTCGACAACGAGCCATTACTCGAGTTGCGGTTCCAAAACTCGCGTTTTGAGCGATTAGAGTCCACAGACGGATCCAATGATAATAGTTTGGTGGTTGGATCAGTGGAATGTGATGCCTTGAGACCAGATGCACGTTACAAAGACGTATTTGGACCTTTCCAAAGTCTGCACGTGTCACATTCGCCGCATAAAGAAGAGTTCAAAGATTTTATCACGGTGAAGTGGTCAATGGTGCATCCGGTGGGTGGAATTAAAACGGTGAAGAACGTGGACATTTACCTTGGGCCACTGAAACTTCAGCTTGATCAACAGCTTGGTAAACAGATTTTTGAATTTGTGTTCAATGACGAGATGAAAAGCCACCAAAAAGACACAGAAAATATTGATAATTTGAGCGACAGCGAGAATCTGGACAATGTGGACGTGATGATCCAGCGACTGAGCAAGTACATGCACATTGTTCAGTTTAAATTCCACGAAACGCAGCTTTGTGTGTCCTACAAGGGAGAAGGGAAACACAAGTTGATCAGCGTGAACAACTTTGCGTTGAAAATACCATTATTGCTGGTTTACGAGCAAGACTTGAGTGGGTACCAGATTTCGACGTTGTTGAGAAAAGAGATCATGGCGTTGCTATTGCTGCACAGCGGGAAGTTGATTGGGAACAAGTTGAAGATAAAATAAGCTCCGAGGCAGCCCGTGGGCGCGGTTTTTGCTGCTCGGCGCATCATTTTTGTTGATGTTATGAAAATATTAGTTACTTTGAAAATTGTAGATATCGGCGGCAGCAACGGCATCAGGAGCTGCTGCCGCTGCTGCCACCCACTACTTATCGGATCGGCGCAACCACTTCTATTTTCCTCCGCGCAGATATAACCCATACACAACCCACAACGCGTATGCACCGCTGGACCGCAAAAAAACGCATTTTCTTATTGTATCGGGTCCAGCAGCACGTGACCCCGTGAAAGTAATGAATTTTTCTGTTTCAGTTACTTCCCAGTAATGGGCAAAGAGTTAGAAAGCACAAAAAGTCTCGAGAAGCAGCTTGCGAGCACGCGTAAGGAGCTAGAAAGATACAAGAATGAAACCGATAAGCTTGGCATGAAGTTTGCCGCGCTTAGCTCGGATTTCCAGGAAATGAGCGACAAATACAATAACTCGCAAAGACTTCGCGTGATTGCTGAGAAGGAAGTCAGTGGGCTTCGTAAAGAAATTGGCGAGCTTAGTGGGGCCTTGTTTTCCCAGGCAAATGAGATGGTCAGCACTGCGCGGCGTAGTGAGGACGATTTCAAGCAGAAAAACCGCCATTTGGAGAACGAGATCAAAGAGAAGGACGAGATGATCGAGACGTACAAACTGCAGTTAGAACAGCTTAAATCAATTTTATCGGAAATAGATACCAGACCGCAGCAGTTTTCCGAGCCTCAAAACGAAGGGTCTGATGGGTCCGAAACTGCTGTATCGGAGGACTCGAGATCGGCTTCTGCGCCGGTGCTGAGCACGATTTTCGACGAAAACAAAATCATTGGGCTCGAAGACTTGGTTTATTCACCACCAGTCCAGTGTTTGCGGTACGATCTTGAGTTGTACCAGTACTTTGCGACGTTTGCGCGTCAGTGTGTGGCACAACAAGACAAAAATGACGAGTCTGGCACCGCGTCGGGTGATGAATTGGCGGGTGACGTGGATATCAAGGAAACAAAGTTCTACAAAAAGATCTTGCACGACGATATCCACCCAACATTGCGGCTCGACTCGGCACCTGGGGTGTCGTTTTTGCAGAAACGGTCGTTGATGAGTGCAATTGTGAGTGGACGCGTTATCATTGAGCCAATTTCGTCAGTGAACGAGAGTTTCAAAAGAAACTCGAACATCAGCACGCCACAGAGACCAATAGCAACACCTGACGCGTGCTCGATCTGTGGCGAAGTGAGAAACGACTCGTTGGAACACGCCAGATTGTACATGTTGAAAATTATTTCTTCAAAGCTCCAAAAGGGCAAAAAAACCGATACTGAGTCTGAAAGCGGCGCCAGCAGCCACAACGGCAGCTCTGCCAGTATTGCCTCAGACTCCGCGGCCTCGGAGTCGATGAACGAATTCACATACATGTTCCCAATGTGCGCGTACTGTGTCTTCCGTGTGCGCAGTGTTTGTGAGTTGTACGCGTTTTTGAGATCACTCAAACAGGGTGTGTGGAAGTTTGACAAGGAGGTGAATGTGAAGAAGGCCTGGATCGAGTGCATTCGTATTAGATTAAAGATGTTCTGGAGCAGACAAGGACTCTGGGACAGCGACAGGAGAATCATAGATAACAAGATTTTCAAGCCCGAGCAAATAGCAATGGATGTTGTGGAACAGGATACGAGTTTTGAGTTCCGCAAACAGACGGAGAACAAGAGACACAGTTATGCTGGGTCTTTGAGCTCGAGGCTTTCGCTGTTGGCCATGGGCCTGCCAAAAGAGAAGATTGACAAGGTGGATCCTGAAGAAAAGGTTGAAAAGAAAGAATCGGACAAGATCCAGAAGATCGACGAGGCCGGAGAGATTCTCAGCCCACGTGAGGAGCAGAGAAAAGTGGAGTTGGAGGCTAAATTGGAGAAAGCGCTAGACGAGGTGCAAAGTACCGAACAAGCGCACGATTCTGAATAGGCTTTTCAGAGTGCTAGAGTTGCTACGAATTTTGCTAGTTTGAGGTTGCTGTGAGTTGCCAAGCTGATTTTGGTTTGTCTAAAACGCACAAAAGGTCGCTGTCCTCCATGTTGAGCTAAAAATCGGTGTTGGTCAGTCTGAAACTGGCTCAGATTTTTGCTTCACAATGAGCTTTCCAGCGCCGAGCCAAGTCGAACTGCCAGGAACCACGTGATGTTGAACGAAAGGAACACTGCACGTCACTCGTTGGTTCAGAACTGCGCGGGCTCTACGTGTTTATTTATTTATTTATTTATTTGTCACATGTATTAGAATTTCCAAAACCCAGAATCATCGTACCCATTACCAAAATTGCTAGCACCGAAATCGTTGGCAAAGCTAGTAGCATCAAAGCTGGTAGGCTCTGCTACCTGACCCGTGATCATGAAAGGATCTATGATCTCTTCAAGCTCTGTCTTTACTGTTTGCCCTGGCTCGATCCTCCGCAGACTGAACAAATTTTCGTTCTCATTTTTGCCAATGCAAGTCTCGCTGCTGCTCGTGTAGCTGCTGTACTCAACCTCGTCGTCACTGAAGAGGCTCAGTGCAGGCGTGTCTGTAGCACCACCGCTGCTCGAAACACTTGACTTGCTGTTTGCAAATAATGAGCCAACATTGTGAGACTCGTACTCCTGCGATTTAGACAAGTCCAAGTTGTCGATGCTCGCCAATTTATTTTTCAAATCAATGTAGTCAAAAGCTTTCAAATTGTCATCAAAGTTACCAAACTCAGTAACATGTTTCTGCACCGGCCAAACATTGCTTTGCGCAAAAGCATTCAGAATTTGCGACTCTGTGTAGCAGTTTTGCGCTTCATTGTTGTAAACTTGCAAAAACTGCGATATCTGTAATTTTTTGTCTTTGTCATAACAGTTCTGCAATCCATGCGCCAAGTTCTTAATGAACAGCTGGAATTTCTGTTCCACCGGCAGCAAGTGGTTTTTGGTGAAGCAGCTCACTGGAACCAAGACAATGTTGTGTTTGATGCAAAACTTGATAAACTGCAACGTTGTATGACATGTGTTGTAGTTTACCACTAGCACACGTGTGAGTGCGCCGTTTTGACTTTGCTTTCTTGTTTTGAGCTCAAAGCGTTTGAGCCAAATAATTGAAAGCCTTCCATTTGTTTGTCTCACGTTTCCTTCATTCATAATGTCCTCGTTGCAGTTGGTGAAAATGTCCATGATGGCCGAGTTGCTCAACTTAAAGCTTGCTTCTTCGCTAATAAGCTTTGTTAAGACTTTGCCGTGCAACACCATAAATGGCTCTAAGCGAGACCCGTTTGCGCATATTGTCTCGACAATTGTTATGCTATCCAAATTCTCCAAGTTTTCATTCTCCCCCATAGGCAACTGCATAGGATCCTTCAAAGAGTCATATGTGATTTTGCAGTCAAACGAGCTCATTTGGTAACTTGTTTCCAGAACACAGTATATCTGGCCCAGTGTCACATTTTTGTCTTTGTACAACTGCAGTAACTTTTCTGGCCATTGCAGCAATATAGACTCGTAGCAGTCGTTTGAGCGGTGTTTCTGGAACACGATTGGTTTGATATTGTTCAATCTAGGATGTCTTTTGAAGAACTTGGAGATCCACAGCTGGGAGACTTTTGTTTTTGAGGCACCGTTCATTTCCAACAACTGGTTGGCCAACAAGTACACCAGCTTTTTGTTGATGTAGTCGCAGCAGCTTGTCAAACTGATGATGTAGTTCTCCAACTTGTTCTCGTAATTCACGTTCAACGACATCTCGTATTCGTGGGCCACAACCTTATTTTTACGCTCTCCGTAAAGGTACTTGGTCAATGTTGTTCTGCTTGTGCCAAACTGTTTTGCTGCTTGTCTGATAGACTGCCCGTCAACGGTCACCGCCTTGTAGGCGTCAAACAACTTTTGCTCCAAAATAGGGTCAATAGTGACATGCTCCGGCTTTGTTCTTGGAATGATGGCCTTGCTGATGGCTGGTCCCGAGTTTTTCTTTCTCATCCTGTGTGATCGTCCAGTTACGTTGTGGTGTGCTGTATCGTGTTGTTGTTGCGTGCTCAGCAGCCTGTGACGACAGTATGTTGTTGTGTATTTATGTTGTGAGGTGCTTAGTAGCTATGTTGTCAACTTGTGTTGCCAGTTGGTTGTGGTTATTATTGGGTTTAATGTTATTGTTCTCCTGCAATAAGTTGTCCTACTATATCAAGCTAAGCTTCTGCGGCGTCAAGATTATTATTTTAAGATTCAGAGTACCGGCTCAATTTGTGCTTTTTCTTTCCACAAAAAAGTGGCCCTGGAGCTATATATATGTTATTCTACTTTTTTAGGAGCTCTAGTGAGCAGACAAAAGTGAAAAAAGTAAAACAAATAATAAAATTGGACTTCAGTGGACATGCGGGCTACTGCACCCCAGAAAACTTTAATGGCCGTTTACTTTTTTTCTCTCGTAGTAGAGTGCTTTGTTTTTTTTTTCCTCTCATTATCTCGCTACTCTTCGAAAAGCAATAATGTTCTAAGTCCGAGGAGATCAGGTTTAATTTGTTCTCCACTATGCCCAAAATACAAGAATGAACAGATTTAGGCAACCCCATGAATTGTGTATTGTGCATGTCCGAAACCCAGTTCGGGATGCCTCAAGTATATCTCATCTTATCGGACAATTAAAAAGAGTCACACAATGGCTTTTAATGGAGCAAAATGGCAGAGTTCGTGGGTGGAAAGACAAAATATTTACGACCGCGTGCAAAAACACTTGACACCAAGACCCAAAATTCAGGGTTTTTCCACCACGTTGCTGTTTTCATTCGCTACTGTCCCGTCCAAAATTGTCAAAACAAAAAAAGTTGACTTTGTTTTCGTTCATGTTCAAAAACGAAAAAGCCTCATGATACGAACCAGTTCCCCATACTTGGTAGTAGGAATAGTAGGAAAACGTTTACCCAAGCAGGCATCTCCCCGTGGGGTTGTGGGGGAGGGGCATACGGTTGCAGTTTCTGCACGGGCCACCCACGCAATCCAAGGTCAAAAAGGTAGGGTTGGGGTAAAAAAAAAAAAACCAATCAATTGCCCCTCAGTACGAATTTAGATTCAACACTACGCTGCCAATAGAGCAATAAACCACTGACTGCACTGTCGCAAGGTATCGCAAAGACAATCGCTTCAAAAGAAATGAGAGCCACCGAAAATTGCGGCCCAAAAGGTGTAGCAATTGCCCATTAGGTTCAAGTGGGAGCGAGTTTGTGGTAACGGAGTAAGCAAAAATGAGCTCAAAAAAAGAAAGGATAGCACGCTTTGCACCATACTGAGAATGCGGAATCAGGTCATACACGGTGCTAAAAAGGGCTCGGATTCCGATGTTTTGCTCCGCTGGTCCAAGACATTTCCCCAGATTCTGGTGACATTTTGGGACTAAACGGCTTTGTTGGGTATTTTGGCCTTCACCGGCAATGTAAATAAAGAATGCCATGGCGTCGCTATAGACTGACGCTTGGCCGCAGCCTGTGGCCAGCAACTGTACTCTACTGTGCTGTGTGGGTGTAGGGACTGGGTGGTGTCAAGTGCTGCTGGGGGAGTTTTAAAACTGCTGGGAGACTTTTTGTGTTTCCGCAGAGACTGCCACGACACGTCGGTGGGACCCGCGCACAATAGCCGCCTCCTGCTGGTGCCGCTGGTGCTGCCATTGTCTACACTTTGCAAACGTCATGACGTGACCGTAGCCCCAGTGTTGAATTTGTTTTTTTAACTTTTTTGTTTGTTTTTTTTTGTTTTTTTAATTCTTTTTATTTTTTTTTTTAATCTTTTCTTTAGAACGTACTCTCACGCTAATCTGTAAATATCCCAATTTGTGCCCACTAGTGCTGACTCGGAGCATTCTCCTTTCTCAAACTGAGTACCACCAGGCACATGGGCACCAGGCAGATATCTATCTGCCGCCAGCTCAGCAAAGTGCCGCGGTTGTTGCTGTCGGTGCAGCCCACGGGGACTCTGGGCACGCGTCCCAGTGTTTGGGGTCTCAGCCCTCTTTTGTGGCCCCAGTGCCCCCAGTGCCACAATGGCGCCAACAATGGGCACCACCAGGATCTCCCCGAGACGAGCGTCTCGCTTAGCCGAAGCCCACAATGCTGCCAGTACCACCGCGCTCGCTGTCTCCTGTCTCTGGGCCTCCGGGGGCACTTGTACTGACCTCCACCTCCACGTACACTCAGCAATTGGATTTGCGGACTTGTGGGCCTTGGTCAAGAGGCTACCCCTCCCCCTGGTACGGTTCTACACCACAAATGGGCCATGCTAACGTGATCTATTGTTGGTTTTTCTTTGAAAAACTACGTAAAAACTCAATTCTGCCTGCTAAACGCACTGGTCTAGTCCACCAACACCAACTGCGCTTTTCTCTTGCTTGTGGTCTTGTCCAAAACACTTTCCACCACAACGCTCACCTTGTCGAAAACCCCTATGTGCTGTTTGGCACCCTTGTGGTTTGTAAAGTCCAAAGTGTAGGCCTCTTCGTCAAAAGCGCCGCTGTTCACGTCTCCCAAGACCTCCAACTTGATCAACCCTTCGATCCCGAATTTCGGCACCAAAACGACTATACCGTTGCTGAAAACTTTGATAATGTACCCTTCGTGCACTTCGCCGTTGTTGTTTTTCATCACCTGGCCCACATAGTACTCGATACTGGCTCTGCCGGCAAACTGGGCGTTTCTGTGCCGTCTGTTGATGTTGTTACAGATCAACTGCATCTTCTCCTTGTCCCGGTGCGAGAAATCCAATGACTCGTATCCGATAGCAGCTGCTAGTTGCCGATGTGCCACAACATCGCAGTATCTTCTGATCGGCGACGTGAAATGCGTGTATATCTCGCTTGCCAACCCATAATGTCTGAAATCCGCATAGCTGAACGCGCCACTAGGAAAGTACTCTGCCGCCATCATACATCTTGTGGCCATAATCCGCAAGAGCGTGTTGAAATACGGATCTTGTGGATCGACACACCGGTCCAACGAGTCCGCGAGACTCTTTGAAGATTCCAACAGAATGTGGAACTGTGGGCCCTTGCGCTTCTTCAACATATCGTTCAAGGCCTCAAAATTCGTGGCTGGTGGCGCCGCGTGTCTTCTGAGCATCGCCGTTTGCGGGAACGCGTCATAGATTTTCGCAGCAACCGAAGTGTTGGCCAACAACATGAACTCCTCGACCAACGAGTTTGTCTCCAACAACTGCTTGATCTCCACTTCGCCCGGGTCTGCAGTTTCGCTGTCCATGTGAACCTTGACCTCAGGACTGGCCAAATTCAAAGCACCCGCGTCCAAACGTTTCTGCTTCAACTTCTTCAGAAATGCCAACAACGCGCGCATTCCTTGGGTCAATTCGTCCTTGTTGCTTTTGTCGTCGATCCGCAACTGCGCCTCCTGGTACGAAAACGCCTCACGAGACTTGATAACCGACTTGTAGAACTGCGTGTCCAAAATGTTGGCGTTTTCGTCCAATCTCCAGATCACACTGAACGAGAATCTTTCGACGTACGGCTTCAACGAGCACAAGTTGGTTCCCAAGAGCATAGGCAACATGTCAATCCGCTTGTCAACAAGATACACCGAAGTACCGCGCAGTGCACCTTCCAAATCCAAGGCAGTGTTGGGTTTCACAAAGTGGGTCACATCTGCAATGTGCACACCCACTTCCCAGGTACCATCACCCAAATCATGTGCGTGGAGAGCATCGTCAATGTCCACACACCCCGGAGGATCGATCGAACACACCAATTTGTCTCTGAAGTCTTTTCTTTGTCCAATATTTTCAGGAACGACCCAGTCGTCTGACGGCAAGCATTCCAACACTTTTTTGCTGAAAGGTCTGTACTCCACGTCGTGCTCCAACAACAAAGCCTCGGTTTCCGCTTCAACCGACTCAACTGCACCCAAAGAACGCACAAAATGGCCCTCGGGGAATTTCAGTGTGCTTGGCCATGAATCCACGGCAACAACTATTCTTTGGCCCACCAACTCTGCGCTTTTGCGTGTTTTGATCCGAATACGTGGCAACGCCCTGTCCATCAACACCACAAGCACATTACGCGAGGCCTGGGATACACTCAAGTCTGCATTTACCGAGTTTGAGGCAATTTGGCCCACGTATTGTCTCCAAGAACGTTTGATGATGCCAACAACTTTTGCTGTGGGCTGCAACTTCGACTCTGAGCTCTGGGTGGCCCGCTGCGCCTCTTTGTACAACAAATACCGTTCCTTGTCTGACACAACACTTCCTACGCCTTCTTCGTTGTCTTCGAGGTCTTGGTCCATGTCCACAATCTCGGCACTAGGCAACTTCCACTGGCTCTTTGGCAACAACTCCACAACGACCTTGTCGCCGTTGAAACTACGGTTCAAATTCTCGTGGCCCATGATGATAAGCGGCTTAGCAAACAGTGGAACACTTATTGTGCCCTCCAAGTAGTTATACGACAGAATGTTGATTATTCCCTGGTACAACGTCCCGTTCTTTACACCACCCATAAGTCTCGATACCGGATAATAATCCGGGAACTTGGTCTCGTTTTTGTGGCTGAAATCAGGTCCGCCAGACTCCGGAATCATGTCTTTCAACTCACTGTACTTGTCGATTTGCGAAACGTACTCGTCCAACCGGCAGCTCTTGAATGTGTGCTTAGGGTCTTTGGACTTCTCTCTGTTGGCCCTGTCCTCACTCAAAAGCACCACGGAGATTCCGCAGGGTGCCAAATGCTGCTGGTAGTACTCACACGCGTTTCTGATGGCTCTGTCGTTTCTGTCGTTTATCAGCTCTTTGGCTCCGCGTGCCACAAACGTGTCTTCGCAGAACTCGTTGTGGAATACAACAAACCGCTTTTCGTCGCTCTTGCACAAAGCTCTCAATCTGTTGTAAATAGGAAACGACCGGTTTCTGACTTCTTCCAAAACAGTCTGCAATATGATCACGTCCTTCAAGGACTCCGGGTGCTCCAAGAAATCAATGGCTTTCAAGACAATGTTTGTGTCCAACACCACGTAGTGGTGGCCAAACGCGCTGCTGTGCACTGGTGTCTCAGACAACAAGAAGTTTGGCAACTGGCCATCAGCATTTGGCACGGCAAACTCCACGCACTTATCGCATTTTTTCGAATAACAAGGGATGTCCTTGCGCAAATAGTGCTCTCTTACGAGCTTCGTGGCCCCTCCATTCCGCGATCTCACAAAGACCTTTTGTGTAACAACAAGGCCCAGATTCAGTCTCTTCTTCGAAACAATTGACATTATTAATGGTAGCTGATGAGACTTTGGGAGAAAAAAAAAATTCAGAGCATCGGAAAT
This sequence comes from Saccharomycopsis lassenensis, assembly GCA_031125475.1. Lineage (NCBI taxonomy): Eukaryota > Fungi > Ascomycota > Saccharomycetes > Ascoideales > Saccharomycopsidaceae > Saccharomycopsis > Saccharomycopsis lassenensis. The sequence continues at coordinate 152,699 of JASTUK010000018.1, forward strand.
TTTTCAGCAGCTGCATGCAAAAACGGAGTGCCTCAGAAAAATTGTAGCGGCAAACTTTGTTCCACGAGTTGCAACAAAGCACAGTTTGTTGAAGCGGCACACCCTGTGATACAGTGCAACGCGGCCCGGTGCTGCAATACCCTCGGCGACGGCAGTGGCGAGATCAGTGGCAACACCCACTAGTGTCACGTGACAACGGCCAAAGCTGCATTTTTCTGTCATTTGAGCCGGGCGCCATTCGGTGTTTGGCAGCGGAGGCTAACCAGAATCCAGCTTCAAGACGGCCGCGCCGCAGGCCCCATGGATTTGTGGCTGCTTGTGGCTCTGGGTCCACTCTACAAAGGTATACCTCTGGTGTTTGGGTGGGTGTTTGGGTGTTTGGGTGTCTCTACTTCGCAGCGACTGGGGAACCAAAAACGACATTGGGGGCAAGGGTGCGGTGCCAACCGCGCGAAACCAACTGCGGGTAGTGCTCGTTGTGGCGCTGTGCTGCCGCGTCGCTACTACTACACCCAAGCCCCCCTGACACCCATACACCCATACACCCCCAGCCGGCGCCAGATGCCCCGGCGTCGGTGCCACATAACCACAAAAGCGCGCTACAAAAAAACAAAAAAAAAGATCGACACGTGACACGGAGTTCTGGCCACGCGCGACAAGTGCTATCCAGGAACTAGTTACAGTTTTGCCAGCAAGATTCCCAAACAGGGGTGTGGATGTATCAAATTTTTGCCCAAACTCTCGCCATTAGTAATAATCACGAGAGAGAGTGATTTTCTTGCTCGTTCCGGCAAAATCGACGAAAATCACACAGTGTGTCAACAACACAAACCAGTGCGCACGATATGCGCTGCAAATCACAGGTGTCCATAAAGCGGTTTGGGCTACAAAGATTTTCCAATTAGCGCTACTGTGGTGCGCTACTGTTGCTACATTACCGCAAGGAAAGACATTGAGTCCGACCCAAACCACACCCAACCCTACCCTAGAAGCCGCAATGGCTTTTGAGAAAGAAAAAAAAAAGTAAAAAGTAAAAAGCAAAAGGCAAAAAATTTAAAATAAAAAAATAAAAAAAAATGAAGAAAATTACAACTCGTTGAAGTTTTTGATCCCGAGATCACACCACCAACGTGCTGGGTTGCTCGAATCGAATGCATTTGCCAAACTCAGCGCCAGCGCAGCTCTTCCGGCTCTCTATTTTTTCCATTCTAGGAGTTCCCCTCCTCTATTTTGCTTTCCATCTCTTGGCCCTCAGTTCGATTCTACCATACCGTACTTTAAGTACTTTTGCCAGATGCGTCATCTGAGATCTGCAATCTGCTTATGTAATTGCTGACTCTAGTGTAAGGGGAACGTGTAAAACAAAAATTCATTTCTTTTTTGTTTAAGAGAAAAAAACTCGTGGTAAAAGATGTATAGGAAAAACAGTAGAAAAAATTTAGAGAGAAAAAACGGCGGCAACGAAATTGAAGCCAAATATTATTGATAGATTATTTTTAACACCATACACAAGAGTAGGAAAAAAAATCTTAAAAACACAAAAAATTCACACGCAAAAGCTTATACAGAGTGAATAAGTAAAGGTTCTATTGGGTTAGAGTTCTTGGCTAGTCGTTTGTATATTGTAATATAACACCAAAATCAGAAACAAGACTGAAAAAAAAAAATTGTGATATCTGTTAAAAAAACACGCACACAAACTCACAAACACATTCAAACACACATCAGATAGCAAGACAGCAAGGTAACGAACATGTCGAAAACAAATCCGAAGCTTGTCCAAAGGGTGGACACGCCAGCCTCGCAAGGCGTGCTGTTGATGAATACCAAAGGTTCGGCAGAAAAATCTTTGTTTTACATTTGTGTGAACCTTCGAAAAAGATTTGAAAAAGTTCCTGGATTGAAGCAGTACCTCAAGATCGCCTATATCACGGCAACCACAACAACAGAAGAACAAGCTTGTGCTTTGACTCAAAATTCACAACGTTTGATGTCTGGCGATTCGTCCGCTGACTCAAACTCAATTTCGTCTGGTGCTACACTTTCGCCTGATTCCCACATGGATTCAAATGGAACAAATGGCGACGACATGGATTCCAAGAGGAAAAGTGAAGAAAATGGTTTCAGTGCGTCGTATTACAAGTTCTACACTTTCTCAAGTGGTAAACTACCAGCAAATATTTCTTGTGATCCAGTCACACAAATGTGGAAACTTTTTCAACAGGGAGCCCCTTTATGTGTAATCTATAATGCAATCAACCCAAGCAATCAAGTGCCAGCTGTCAGCTCGGATGATCTCAAGATTTGCAAAAGAAGTGTTTACGACTTTTTACGCCGTTGCAAAGAAGATTTGGCACTTAGGGATGACCAGTTATTCCCTATTTCATATGTGTTTTCTTCAAATACTAACGACTTGCTAAAAGTCATCCAAGCGGTGAATACGGTTTTGGATCTCAATCCAAATTTTGCTTTGGACGAATCAGAGAAGCAGGACTTCTTTCAACAGATTCAAGGTCCAAAAGACGCAAGATATAATATCGTTAGAGAGTTGGTGGAGACTGAGCGTAAATACGTTCAAGACTTGGAGATTATGTTAGCATACGAAAACGAATTAAGAGCAGCTGAGTTAATCAACTCAAAAGCACTTAATATCTTGTTCCCTAATTTGAACGAAATTGTTGATTTCCAACGAAGACTTTTAGTTGGTCTTGAAGCTAATGCGTTGGCTCCACCAAAGTTACAGCGCATAGGTTCAATATTTTTACATTCGTTTGAACCTTTCAAAGCTTATGAACCTTGGTCAGTTGGGCAGAAAGCTGCACAAGAGATTATACAGCAGGAAATGGCAAATTTGGAAAGATCTTCGCAGTTGATCAGAGGTGAATTAGAGTTGAACAGTTTTTTGTTGAAACCCGTGCAAAGATTGTGTAAATATCCTTTGTTGCTCAGAGAGTTGGTGAAGCATACTGATAAATCTTGGCCTCATTACCAGGAGTTAGTTAATGCTTTGCAATCTTGTAAGGAGATTGCAAACCATGTTAACGAAGCTCAAAGAAAAGTTGAAAACTTGGTACAAATGAAAGTGTTACAAGAAAGAGTCACTGACTGGAAAGGATACAACATAAACACTTTTGGAGATTTATTATATTACGGACCTTTAGGTGTTCGTGACAGTGAGGTGGAAAGAGAGTTCAATGTTTATTTGTTCGAGCAGATCATTTTGTTTTTCAAAGAGAGCATACCGAAGGACGCACAAAAGAAATCTAAAAAGAAAGGTAACTCCACACCAATAGACACTAGTAAGTACAAATTGGAGTTGAAGGGCCGGATTTACATGCCAAATATCTACAACATTTCATCAAACTCAAATGGAGCACCGGGACATGTGTTGACTATATCTTGGTCTGGATCAAGAGATGCAGGTTCATTTGTAATGAGATTCAAGAATGAAGAGACCAGAACGCAATGGGAGACCTGTTTGAGACTGTTGGTAAACAAGATTCGTGAAGAGCTTCAAGATTACAGAAGACCTGCAATGAACAACAAAAAATCAATTGATAATTTCAGTGATATGTCTATGAACGGCAGCTCTCCTAGTTTGTATTATATGAACGGTTCTGGGTCAAAGAAGGGTGATTTGAAATTAAGAACCAACAGCTCTTCGTACGCTAATGGCTATGAGCAAGCTGAATTTATGGATAAGAACCGTCTGGTTTCTTCACCATCGTTGAACACTAATGGAAGTGGATATGGTAACCTGCTTGTTCTGCCTTTGGCAAATTTGTCAATTTCAAACAACTTGCCAATGTCGGCGGGTGATCCTGGTACGCCATTAAGCTCTGATGCTTGTATCAAGATTAAATTGCTGTACAAACAGGACATTTTCACACTTTTGATGCCTAGAAGAAGTGAATTGAGCGAATTGAAGAGAAGAATTGAAAAGAAATTGAAACTGTGCGGTGCGCTGATTACTTTGAACTCTATGAAGATCAGATACCAGGACGAAGAAGGTGATTACATTGCAATTGACTCTAACGAGGACTGGGAATTGGCACAAGAGGTTGTTGATGAGATCATTGATAACAACGGTGACAACATATTGTCAATCTGGGTGATCCAGATATGAGCATACGTTTGACACCGTACACATAGAGCCAGAAAAAGTTTAAGTTTGAGGGGCAAGAAATACACACGTAGACACTATTGATAAGGACCAAGACTAAAAAATGAACGAAGACGTGCGCATAATTATACGTTGAATGAGAATCATTAATATCCTGTGTAAATAAATTAAAAAAATTAGTAAATTGCAGAAAATGCCGTTCATCACTCGATCTCCACCATGATAGAGCTATTCTTCAACTTCGCGTCCTCTATTGTTTCTTTCAACTTGTCAATTAGGTTCACCCGTTGGCTTCGTAAAACAAACACTTTACCCTTGACTTCTTCCTCGCTGAACTTCAAAAACTCATATATCTCTATGACCAAACTTTTCACACTAAATGCGCGCACGTAGGACTTGCCACTGGCAAATCTGAATTTTATCCGTGTGACGTCTGGGGTGCCTTTCTCTGGCTCCAAATGCTCTTTGCCAATGATTTTGGCAAACTTCATATCGTCGTCCAATAACGACTCGTCTTCTTCTTCTTCTTCTTCGTCTTCCTCGTCATCAGATACGACTACAGGGTTATCGTCGGTTTTGCCGATATTGGTATCGACCTCCACAACGTCTGCATCATCATCTTCAAACTCCACTTCCAGCTCCTCTTCGTCGTCGTTTTCAAAATCTATTTCGCTACCATACTGCGCCACCAGCTGCTTTTTTGCGTATTCCAACTGCTGCTCTTCGGACAAGGCCGAGATATCAATATCTTGCTTTGACGTCACAATTGGGTTCTTCTTATCCTTTGTGAGCGGGTTTTTGTCGTAGAACTTGTATATTTCGCGAATCCATTCTTTCTTGTCTGGGACAGAGCTCCAGTACTTGAACCGCGCGCCCGAGAATGGGTCCAAAATGGCAATGTGTGGGTACTCGTCGAATTCGTTGAATTGCTTGTATTTCACCGCATCGTACTGCTCCTTGCGGTACTGCAAAAAAATGAAATTGTTCTGAACAATATCCTTGATATCGCGGTCAGACCAAAAGTCCCTGTTCAAGATTTGACACTGAAAGTTCAGCATGTCCTGAATATTGATTAAGATCCATTTTTTCTCCTTTCGCCCTTGCTGTTTCGCGGCCTCAAGCCCCAATTTGCTGATAATGTCGAAAGGAGGTCTGTACAACTGCGCCAATCTCTTTTGGTGATCCGTGAGCCCACTGTGCGTGGTGAACTGTCTATCGTACAACTCTTCGGCATCGCCAGCATCGCTGTCTTCCTCGTACTCCATCAACTCCGGCTCCACCTGGTTAAAAATGCCACGTTCGCCAACTCCACCGCCAAATACGGAGCCTGCGCCGACCTCAAACCCCGGGGCGTTTGCATAAGCGCCACCACGATTCATGAACTCCTGCGGATCAAAGTCATCGTACCCGCCCACCAAGGTTTCAGTGACTCGCGCCATAGGTTCTCGCACAGCGTTTTCGGCGTATTCTTCGTTCTGGAGCCTGCTGCTGAGCTCTGCATCCGCGTCCGCACTGCTGCTTGCCAACAACAGGGCCCCGTTCTCAAAAAAGAACAGAATTGCTCTTTCCAAGTCGTTCTGGCAGATCTCCAAACACTTGGCTGCAATGTCTGGGCCCGTGTTTGTAATGGCCATGAACTGGTTCAACTGGTCTTCGGACATGTTGGCAATGCGTTTCAAAATGCGTCTCTGTGTTTCCTGCGTTCTTGCGGTTGCTTTAGTGTCTTCCTTGTGGGTCTGTGTGAGTTTTCTTTGCTCTGTATTGCTTTACACTTTTGTCGCACACTCGATGGATTTGTATTTTTTGCCTTTTGAGTATGAAGTCCGGGTAACCCCTACTGAGCTGAGATAACTGGTGCCTACAATATTGCTGTGTTGGAAGAGAAGTACTTGGAACAGTTCTGTAAGTGTGCAAACTTGTCATTATCCACTAGGTGTGGACTCTACAATGGGCTTTTATTAGATCATTAGTGTACTAAGTACGTATGCTACGTTATTTTCGCGACAGTTTCGCTGGGAAACACGCCCACGCGTGCACCAATCTTTCCCACCCACCAGTGCTCCAACGCACACTTTTCAGAGAGCACCGTGATTTGCTCGTCTTTGGCAAAACTGAGACTCCCGACAAGATTGCCATGGAAGTCCTTCTGTGCCTGTACAACCGTTTTTTTGCTTCTTTTCTGTGTCAACTTTCTGTAGTCCCAGCCGCTATCTACTATGTCCTGGGCATAGTGTCTGTCCATGTTTAAGTATAGCTGCGCGGCCATCGAGGTTTTGAGCTTAGCAAGACGCTTCAAATTCTCGTCCCCTGCTTTGAACTGCGCCGTCACAGGGCACTCTGTGATCAACGGATCATTGAACATGCTTTTTTGCAAGCTCGAGGCCTCCATTCCCCGATTTTTATGGTATATGCTTTGTCTGTTGTTGGTGCTAGAGACGTTTCCCGTGGATGCGGTCGTGGTGCTGGTCATAGCAATGGGGGACATCGACAAAAGCGACATTCTGTTGAAATCAGAGCTGGTTGACACAATGCTTGATCTTTTCGATCCAAACCGAATTGGTGACACCTGTGGTGACCCTGTAGCAATATGTAACGGGTTTGTCTCTGTGTCGTCATTCAGAATTGATGAAGTAAACAGATACGTATCGTCTTCGTTTTGAGTGTTGACTGCAAGATTGGTATCTGACTCTGAAAATGACGTGAACGAACGCATTGAGTTACGTTTCAGCCTGTTGTCAAAATTTATGGCGCCATTCAACATCGGAGTGCCTGTGGGGGTGTTGCCCTGTGGTGGGCTCAACGTGTCTGCTGCTATAGGTTTGAAATCAAAGTTTTTGGAGCCATTTCTTCTATGTGTAAGTGTCATAGATCTGCGCACACTTTTCTTAGGGTCCAAGTTAAGTGCTCTCATACCCGATGAGTTCACTTTCACCTTGTTACTTGGATTCGGCGTCAAATTGTGTGAGATTGGATTGTCGAACTGGTATCCTTCTACCACTTGGGTTTGAGGCGTAGTAAAGTTGTTTCTGTTTTTTGTAATATCTATGTTGGCAATTTGTCTCTTGATAGAGTTCAAATCAAATTTCCAGTTGTTTATCAAATTGCTGTGAGTCTCTGCCATTTTACTATTGTCGAAGAAGTTTTGAAAGGTCTTATTCACAAAATCGTGTATCTCAAGCTGCTCGTAATAAATCATGTCCGAAGTGCTATCCACGAACTCGGCAAAGGTCTTTGATGCATCTGGGAACGAGTTGTGCATCTGTGTTTCGAGTCTGAGCATTTCTTTTTCGATTCTCGACATTTGGCTCTTCAAGTTCTCAAACTCCAGTTTCTCTGACTGTGTCATTTGCAAAATGTTTCCATCTTCCTCCCCGGCGTCAGCCTGCAATTTCAGCTTATTATCCAATAAGTTATAATAGTAGTCGATCTTGCTCTTTTCTATTTTTTTGTCCTCTCTTCTCTTGATCAACTTTTGCAGATTTTCCAAAAACGCTCTCATATCCCTCACTTTGGCACTGAATCGCTTTTCAAACTCTCCTATTTTCTTGAACGAGTCTGCTCTGCATTTCACAATCGTCGATGTCCAATTTTCGTCAACATTGCTTGTCGTCCTTGTTAGCTGTACTTGATTTTCAAAAAACGCCGACCAATAACTCGTTTGACTCGCAAAATTGTTCTGCATAATCATCAACTTCTCCATGTTCGTTTTGATCTTGTTTGCCCATTCGTCAATCTCAAATTCGCTCATGCTTTTGGTGTCTTCCTGCTGAGCAGGTAGCATCTTACTCAAAGTCGTAAACATCGTAGCGAGTCTATTATCACGTTATAATCTCCCTCCTTAGCAAATAGTTTGACCAGTTCTGCTTCACTAAAATTCGTTCTTCTGCTCGTTGGAACCTTCTTTCGCTGCAACTGTTTATACAATTTTTTGCCTTACAATCAGATCAGTTTTTTTTCTTACTTTTTACTGTAAACATAAATAAAAATATATGTTGAAGGATTACACCCGTACATTAGACAGCGCATTATTTGGGAGGTTATAGAATGCGTTGGTAAGCTAGCAAGAACGAGAAGCTAAAATTATAGAAAAAAATCCGTTATTTTCGAAAAAAGAAAAAACCCAAAGTGTGATTTAATGGTCTAAATATAGACTGCCATTGTTTAACCTCGGCTTCTTGACTAAATTGTGATTTGACTAAAATAATCTGTTAAAAGTTTTGTCAAACCTTTACCGGTGGGTATATTTTGAGAAGTTCTGGCTTCTAAGAGTGCGCGGGGGCAAGCTATTAATGTTAATTATATTTCCGTTTTCGGAAGGATCCAGAATAGCGGTTGGTTTTAAAGGAATATGAGCAGGCTCAAAAATGTGAGCAGAATACACTGCCAACCTCGATATCAGAGAGTTGTGTACTGATTTCTTTGGATGTTGTTGCTTATAATATGCAACTGGCTATTTTGCAGCAATTTATTTGTTTTCCTGGGGCATGGGGCATATTTGGCATCAGAAGGCTTTTTCACCACGGATAGGATGAAATTGTGTAGAACGAAAGCATATTTAGCATTCTGACATATTGAAATATCACAAAAAGCATAGCTGTAGACGGATTTGCAATTGCAATACTTTGCTTTGTGTCCCTTTGGACAGCGTGTGATGTTGTGCTTATTTTGTGAGAAAAGCCATTATTTCGCGAATCACCAGAGTACATATCTAGTCATCATAGCACACTCACAAACTCCACCCACTGGCAAGTTGGCAAATTCTTCGGCAAAAACAACAAAAACAACAAAGAGACAGCAAAACAGAAAGCAGCATTACGCAGAAACCTTTAAACGTAGCCCACCTTGGCCTGCAAGTGGCAGTTTCCCACATACTCGGCACAATAAGCGAGGGCCCTTGGCCTAAGAGGTTATGAGCACGTGCACTGAAAAATGACGCTAAAAATGTGCTTGGAATCGAGCTACGTATTTGATCTGGTCCAGACGTAAACACAGTACCTGAGAACGTTGAAACACAATCCAATCGATAAATCACACAAAATGAAGTTGCAGCAAGTGTTGTATGGCGCGGTTTTTAGTGGTCTTGTCCAGGCGCACAGCCAGGAGGAAGCAAAGAAGTTTGGCACAAACTTGCAAGAAAAACCACCACGGGGCAGCTCGTGGGAACAGTGGCACATGAAGTCTGAGCACGGGCTTGATGATTACGACAGAGACGCTTTTTTCCAATTGCACGTTTCTAAAAACAAAAACGCCTTGACCAGGGCAGACATCTTGAACATGTACGGTTTGTTGAGAACGGAAGTGGTTGGCAAAGGTGACGGTATGGGCAGCCACGATGAGAGCGAGGGAATCACAGAAGCAACAAAGAAAGACATTGTGGAGAAGATTTTGACCTTGTGCGATTCCAACCACGACGGCGAGATCAGTTTGGACGAGTGGAGACAATACGTGAAGAACGGGGGCATGTTACCGGACATGGGAGTGGGTGTGGGCCACCACGGGGACTTTGAGTACGAGTACGAGATTCACCACTGGCTCGAGCACCACTCGGAAAACGATCCTGACGTCAATGTGCAGCACAAGGAAGACATTGAGCACGAGTTGTTGCACCACGAGCACGAGATCGAGCACGAGGACGGGGCCGACAACATGGGAAAGAACTTGGTGAACACAAACCCCACGGAATTGAACGAACAGATCATCTTGAACAACATCCCGGGCAAGTACTTTGTGTAATACATATATATAAACATACACATGGATGAACCACCTTTGTAACGAGTCGTAGTCTCACAGCGTCGCCGCTGTGGCCCCACACCTGTACAGCGACACCACAGTGCCAGCCGTAGAAATTTTTGTTTTTGTTTTTTTCTGCCCATTTCACGTTGCCAGTACTCATCACATGGAACGTTATCAGTGCAAAGGTGTATTTTTTTATATTTCTTTTTCCACCGATTCCGACATTTAACAGGTGGAAACAATTGGCCCAAAAACCAAAAGCCAAAAAGCCAAAAAGCCAGAAAAAAAAAATCTCGAAGTTTCACGAACGCAGAAAACCGCACAAGTAACACTGTTTGGCAGGGAGAACTTTTGCAGAACCCCAGAGTTTATTGATCTAGCAGGTTTACAGCAGTTTGGCAAATACTTCCACCCATAGAAATGAACACACCCAGCTTTGATTGGCTAGCGTTCTCTGGAGCCCAAACAGATCAGCCAGCAATCAATGTCTCCACAAACAACAACAACGGCAACAGCAACGGCAGTGGTGGCAACGGCAACGGCAACGTGCTCACAAGTGAGTTGTCGGGTCTTCTGATCTCCGGTGCCAACAAGGCGCCGTTATCCTTGGATGTCACTCAGCTCAGCGACGAAGAAGGCAAAACATACATGAGATGGTACAACGATTTGACTATCCGGAAACATACGAATTTGATCAATTTGAACGACGTGTTTGATTTCTTGAAGAACTTCAAACTTAGCGACAAGTTGAAACAGTATTTGGGCACCTTGTTTAAGATGACCGAGCACTTGAGTATTGGTCATTTCTTTGCGCTTTTGCGTTTAGTGAGCCATTACGTGTACAACTTGATAGAGAAGAAACAGGACATATTGCCAGACGCCAGCCTTGTTCTTAAACTGTGCATTGTGCCGAGACCCAAGTCGATTTTGTCGAGTGGCAAGCTGAAGTTGGAGAATGACGCTGAAAGCACCGAAAACAGTGATAGCACTAACGACAGCAGCATCAACGACAACAAAAGCGCCCCGAGTAATCCATTTGATTTGGACACGTTTGCCAAGTTGTTGATGACGGGCGAACGGCCCAGTGCAAACAAAAACTCGTCGCTGATAAATAAAAACACAAAGAGAAAGAAGAAAATAAAGCGAGTGAAGTTCAGTGATGATTTGATAACTGTGGCGGGTGCACTGGATAGTGGCAACTTGAATGGCGGTGATGGCAAACCATTGGTTGTTCAGCCGGCAATCGCAAACACCGCATCGAGCTCCGGAAACAGAAACAGCTTGGATCTTTCTTTGCCCATGGATCAGCTTCTTGCAAAAATCAAGAGTAATCCTACAGAGAAGCACCAGATTCCTGTGAAAAACATCAGCGAAGAGGAGGTGAAGGAAGAACAGGATGTTTTGGGAGCAAATTTCAAGCATTTCCAAAATGTTAACATCGAAAGTGCTCTACGTCACGGCTCAACGGCCGTTATTCCACAAGAGCTTGTTCCTACAAATACTGGTGGGCAAATGGAGCCCCAAATGAGCAGTGGAAGCTTTGAAGAGCCGCAGCAGTTGCAACCGCTACAACCAACATTGACAGGATCGGCAAATTACTTCATAAAAAAGAACAATAACTTTGCGGTCAACGCCAACGGTGGTGGTTTCCATGCACCAGAATATGGAAACAACTTGGGTAACAACGGCATGAATAGCATGAACAGCAACATGGGAAACAGCTTAAACAATAGCAGCAGCTTGAACAGTTTGGGCAACACTTTGAATAACAACAGCTTGAACAGTTTGAACAGCACTATGAACAACAACTTGAACAACAATTTGAGCAACAATTTGAGTGTTCCAGGGACCTACTCGCCAAACTACATCTCACCACAGCCTTCGGGGCAGCCGCAATTTGCACAAAACGGGCGCTATATGAGTCCCCCATTTGGCAGTACCACAAATCTCGGCGACCAGTTCATAAACTTGTTGAACAGCGAAACAAGCCCCACCGCGACGAGCCAGTTTGGGAATTTCCAAACAAACGTGGCAAACAACAACAACAACTCAAACAGCTTCCCAGGCACGGGCAGCAATTTCACTGCTTACAACCAAATGTTGGCACCCACACTACCGTCAAGATCGCGCAGCAACTCGAACACCGTTTATGGAAATAATGGTGCACAGATGCCTGCTTTGCCGCCAAAGATCCCGTTGTCAACACAGCCGCAGTTGGCTCAGCCACAACCTCAGAACCAGGCTTACGCTTATTACCAGTCTCAGCCACAACAGCAACCTCCGCAAGCACAAATGGTGGGAAACATGTACGGACAAAACACATATCAGTATGGCGCCCCAGGCGTTATCGGCGTGAACGGCAACCAGCAGCAGGACGACTTAGAATGGTTTGAGCGCGAGTAGGCTCAACTTTGTAATATTATGGAAAATAACTGGCATGACATTGGCGGCACACACACACACACACTAGGCGCCGGGCAAGAATATTATTTACGGGAAAAGGCAGCAGCAGCACCAGTGGCAGCAGTGGCAGTAGCACCAGTGGCAGCAGCCAGCCAGGGAGCCAGCCGGGGAGCCAGAGACCCATTTTTGTGGTGTGGCACAGCCCAGGCGCTTTTCGTGTCGCTTTTCGTGGCGATTCTCTGGAGGCGCCAGCCCTGGACCCGTATGCCGTGTGCTGCCGCCAGACGCAGATTTTTACTTCTAATCAACATTTTTTGCTTTTGTTCCGATATACTGTAGAAGGTTCCTAGGACCTGCGCACATTTGTGGCGCTCTTTTTCTCTTTTTCTGTTTTTTATCGCACTTTTGCCTGCGCATTGTCTCTGTCCGTTTTGAGGTGAGTCCCACAAAACAGTACTCGTGCTTACACCACTGCCCAGCTTTAACCGAGCTGCAACCAGTACCTGGCCAGCGCTACACACACTTAAAAGCAAGTCCAGCACTACTCTCTGGCGGTAAGCTTGTATGAGCCGCTACACAGAGCACCAGGAGGTCGTGGAGCGCTTATTTTCTCTTCTCTTTACTTTTTGACATCTATTCTGAACTGGCACGTAGCTAAAAATAGAACTTTTTAGGATCGCGCGAAAAAATTAAACAACAGGAAAAAAAAAAGAAAGGGCAATTTTGCAAGAGTGTGGTTGTTGGGAAACCACCAGTGTCGCAGTCGAGAGCTCAGTGAAAGTGCACTCCCAGGCGCAGCCTGTGTTCTCACAGCATTCTTGCCGTTTGGCAAAAATCACTTTGGTCACTGCCAAAAAGCATTTCGCACCCTGGGAATTGTTCTTGCACCACATTGAATTACCGTTTCTGGCCACAACATTTTCCTCGTGGCCAAAGCATTTTTTCAACATTTCCGAATGCTTTCATACCCTCATTTTAGTCCCTTGCCCGTGCTCAACACGGCAATAGAATGAGCACAAAGTGCCTTGAAGCCACTGCAATAAGGTTTGCCAATTGACACTATTTGGGCAAATCTCAGCCCGATCAGAGGCATGTACATAATTAGTGTTGTCACTTTTGCCAACATCCGAGTGCTCATATTTCTTGTGTTAATACTTGCCAAAGGGCATTGTTCATACTTGATAAAACCAGCCATAGGTATGTGTTTGGTAAGCTTCTTATTTATAACAACTGGTATTCCTTTTTGCTTAAAATTTTGAAGATTTCTTTTTTACTCAGGAAGAAAGAAAAAAAGTCAATAGTCACTTATCTTTTTTTTTTATTCTACCATATCATACTAATTGTCATTCGTTAAACCATGAAGTTAATCAACACATTACTTGCACTTTTGGTTGCCTTGAAGGGAATCGAAGCAAACTATGCCAGTGACTGTGACCCATTGAAAAACACTTGTTCACCAGATCCAGCTTTGGGAAAGTCGATCTACTTGGATTTCACAAAAGAGACATCATACTTTAGCAAATACTTGAGTGGAACCAATATCGAGTACACCTCCAATGGATTGAGAGAATACTACGCCAAAAAGGGCGACAACCCATCCTTGAGATCCAACTTCTACATCATGTACGGAAAGATCGAGATCAAGTGCAAAGTCGCCAAAGGTACTGGTATTATCTCCAACATGTTCTTGCAAAGTGACACTGGTGACGAAATCGATTTCGAATGGATCAGCGGTAACAAGCAGAAGGTCGACACAAACTACTTTGGTAAAGGTGTAACGGGCAGCTACGACAGAGGCAAAACTGTTGAATTGGGTGCAGATGTCACCAGTGACTACCACACCTACACTCTTGAGTGGACTGACAGTGCCATTACCTGGACTTTTGACGGTAAAAACATCAGAACTTTGAAGAAATCAGAAGTCTCAAACGACGGCAAACACGACTTCCCAGTTTCCCCAATGAGAGTCTTTATTGGATTGTGGGCCGGTGGTGACAGTGACGTTGCTGGTACAGTTGAATGGGCTGGTGGTAAGACTACCACTGACGGTGCTCCATTCGAGTTATTGACCAAGTACATCAAGATCTCCGATTACTCCACCGGTTCTTCATACAGTTACTCTGACAAAACAGGTAACTCCATTTCTTCCAACGGTGGAAAGGTCAACGGCAGATCCAACGCTGCTTTAGTCGACTCTGTCTCTGACCCATCTGGTTTCACTGCTGCTTCTGTTTCTACATCTGCCACTTCTACCACCACTTCTTCTTCTTCTTCTTCTTCTTCCACTTCATCAACCACAGGCACAGACACAACCACAACCAGTTCTGAATCCACCTCTAGCACCACCAGTGGTACTCTTGCTGCTGTAGGCGCCACTGTCAGTGAGTCGTCGTCCACCAGCACCTGGTCATCATCTTCATTGTACAACAGCACTTCTTACAGTGACTCTACTACTGCTGCTGCTGCTGCTACTGAGGCTGCCACGGGAGCCACTTCTACCTCATTGACATACAGCTCTGCCACTTCTGCTGCTGCATCTGACGTTGCTGCTCAAGGTGTTACTTCCACCACCCCTGCTGCTGCTACTGCTGAAGCAGTTGCTGCCACATCCTCTGACGAGTTGGTGACCTCAGAAACGACATACCTTTCCACTTACACTGCTTCACACATCACTGTGATCAGTGGACACACCACAGGTGTGAGCTACGGTGTTTCGACCCACGACGGAACTGCAGAGACATACACAACACAGCTTGTGCCATTGACCTCTACACACACAAACTTCCACTATGTGACAGTTAAAAGAAAGCACTCTTCCAGTGCAGCTTCCAATTACTCCAGTCTTAACGACACTCTTTTCTTTGGTGCTGCCTCCAAGTCAGTTACAAGAGACTTCACATTGGTGCTCGGAGCTTTGGTCTCCTTGCTCGCCGTTGCGATTTCTCTTTAAGTTTGTGAGCATGCAAACGATCTTCAATTCTCATCTTTTTTATACTTTATCTTTTGATCTTTTTTTGGTTTCTCTGAGTGTATTATTAATTCAATTACGTTCTAATTTCGTTTATAAATTAGCTGTCATACACAATTATTTATATGGTTTGTAAATTGAGCTGTAATACATATTGAGATTCCGGTGGTGTAAACAACTCGAAACTGCTTGCAACAACTGTGCTGCAACAACTATGCTACAACAACTATACAGCAACGCGGTTTTACAACTGTCGATAATTTTGCATTGCAACTGTTAACTACTAAATGCTCATTGGGTCTTTTGTCTCTTTCTCTTTCCACCGTCCTCAGCTTTTCTCTTACCAGCTCTCTTCTGTTCCTGGTCATGCTTGTCCTTCTTGCCGTTCTTCTCGTTCTTCTCATTCTTGCTGTTCTTTCCCTTTTTGTCCTTCTTGTCCTTCTTGCCTTTCTTGTCCTTCTTGTCATTCTTGCCCTTCTTGTCAGTTTTGCCGTTTTTGCCAGTCTGTTCATCCTCTTCAGCTCCTTCTCCCTTTTCTTGCAGCTGTTCCTTTTTCAACTCGGCAAGATCTCTCGCAGTCTTCACCTTCTCTTTTCTTCTTTGCACAACTTTCGCATGCTCAATGGCAAACTCGGCAATCAATCTTCTCTTTGATCCGTCAAATTTGATCGCTTTTTTCTCTTCGTCCGTCAACCCTTCAATGATCTCTTCGTGGGTAACTTCGTGACAGTTCAAGTATCTCAATGCCATCAAAGCCAGTTTGTGGTCTCTGTATTCCAAGAAACCGTAACCTTTACTACGTCCTGCTTGCCCAGTGTTACTCACTTCAACCAAAATTTTGGCCTGTCTCACAACACCTTTCTTTTTGGACTTCTTGGATTCTGCCTCTTCCATACTGTTTTCGTGCTTGTGCCTTGTCGATCTGATCACTTCTTCTTTACTCAATGGCTGTCTCACTTCCTCTTTCACTTGTTTTGCAAACTCAACAACCGCTTTTCTACCCAAAGCCTTGAAAGATTTCTCTGTCATGCTTCTTGGCAAATTTCTGATTGCCAATCTCGTCAAAGAGATGTGCAAAGATGGATTCTTGTTCAATTGATCGATTCTGAGCTGGTACGACTTCTCACGGATCTCCAACTCGCTTTTCGAGATCAACTGGGCCAATTTCGAAGTGTTTGTCACTCTTCCCTCGTTAAGCAAAAAGATGTTTCTCTTGTCTTTTCCCTTGGTGATGTCTTTGCCCAAAAGTAAAGCTCTCTGCTCAGCGTTCTTGTCTTTCAAAACACTGGCCTTTTCTCTGTTGACCGCTGGTGTGATCGACAAGATTCTACCGTCGTACACGTACGCAGCCGGCACATCGTCGGAAAGCAAAGTACTTGAACCTTTATTCACCTCTGGCGCATTCTGCAAACACTTGTCGTACCCTTCAGCAGACTCAAAGGCAACAAAACCTGTACCTCTTGCCATATTCGTTTCCTTGTCAATGACTGGCAACGCATACTTCACTGGTCCAAACTGCTCAAAATGCTTCGTGAGCCCTTCCTTATTCACATCGTATGGCAAATTTCTCAAGAAAACAGTATATGGTTCCTGTCTATTCTGTTTAGGTCTTTCTGCCTTATCTTCAAAATTGACCTTTTCCAACTCAGTCGTGTCTTCGTCATTCGCGTCTTCGTCATCTTCATCGTCATCATCCCCGTTATCGTCTTCGTCATCTTCATCGTCATCATCATCTTCTTCTTCTTCTTTCTCCTCATCGCTATCTTCTTCTTTCGTTGGTGCCACAGTCTCTCTGATCTCTTCCCATTTCGACTTCTCCAATGCAAAGTCAACTGCAACCTTTCTGCCAGCAATCTTCAAGTCCTTTGACTTCTCCACAGCAAGCACTGCAGACTTATATCTCTTCATTTGCACAAATCCAAATCCACACATCTTTCCGTCTTTCTTCTTAGGTATTATACAGTCACCAACACCTCCGTATCTTTGAAACACTTTCTTCAACTCTTCTGGATTTTTTATGGACCAAGGCAAGTTTCTGATGATAAGTCTGGCTCTTCTTTTCTCTTCAACCTCTTTTTTGAAAATCGACTCTGCGTTTGGTGCCTCAATCGAATCTGGATCCTCTCTTTCCTTGGCAACCAATTTAGCATTCTTCGTACGTTCTCTTCTTTTTGCTATGTCAACTCTGAGTAAACTGCCTTTGAATCTCGTCTTTCTGGACTTCTGCAAAGCTTCTGTAGCGTCTTCATCAAGTGCAAAACTGACAAATCCAAATCCTCTCGAATTCTTGTCTTGATCGTACACAATGACCGCGTGCTTTATTGGAGCAAACTGCGAAAAAAACTCGGAAAACTCTTCGTTTGTTGCATCTGTCGGCACCTGTCTCACAAAGAGCGTTTTTGTGTCCAATTTCTCACTCATTCCCCGTTGTCTGTGATCAAATGCGTAGTAATACTTAAGAACAGTATATAATAGACTTAGTGAAAAAATGTCTAAAAATTTTTTTTACTTTGCAGTACACCACGGGAACGGGTCATTGAAAATTTTACTTAAATCGAAAAACGCCTATTACTACCTATACTACATCTACGTACCATATTGGCAAACAGCATCTGAAAGACAGCTGGATTGCAAACATTTGTCCTAAACAACTGATCAGCTTACAGAATAGTTCTCGGCAAACTCGCCATCTTGTTCTCAGCTCAATAGAGCCCCCCATCTACTATAAAAATTCAATTACTATGTTTTTACATTATTACGTCTCGTTTATTCAACTACCTTAGTTAGCAACAACGGCTTTCTCAGCAGCCTTCTCAACAGCCTCGCTCTTCTCAGTCAAGATGACTTCAATGTGGGATGGAGAAGATTCGTACTTGTTGATTCTACCGTGAGCTCTGAAGGTTCTTCTTCTTTGTTTTGGAGCTTGGTTGACTTGTATGTGAGAAATGTACAATTTAGAGGTGTCCAAACCTTTGACCTGAATAGTTAGTAACGATAATACTTTCACGGACTCGATAAAGACTGATGTCCTATATCTTGTGCCAGAAGTATTCTTAAGTGTTGACAGTATTGCATCTTAACTAAAAGTTAAACCCATCTATGTTGATTATAGGAGTTGTCAAAAGATCAGATAAATACTTCCCACTTTAGAATTACTGTGATATAATGCAAAGGATGAAGGAAATTCCATAACACTTCACATTATATCCCAGAATCTGACAAAGGGTACTCGTATACTTACATCAGCGTTAGCTTCAGCGTTCTTCAACAATTCAGAAATGAATTTGACGGACTTAGCTGGCCATCTAGCTTTGGTAACACCGAATTCTTTACCTTGAGCAGTTCTACCAATAGAAGAGTTGTATCTTCTGAATGGAATAGCTCTCTTGTGGTCAAGAACTTGTTCAAGATAAGTTTGTGCTTTCTTCAATTCCCATCCGTTAATGGCTTGTGCGGTTTCTCTGGTGTTCTTGAAAGAGACTCTCAAGTATGAACCTTTAGCCTTAGCCGATCTCTCTGGGTTTGCTGAGCTTGAACCGTATCTAGTCATTTTTGTTGATTAGTTAGAAATTACCTTGATAAATTTTTCAACTATTTTTTCTTTTTCAGCTTTTTTTTCTTCCTCTCACGATCCGCTGCACGTGACCCAAGAGTTCCCTAAGGGTGAGAAGAAAACCTGGCAAAAAAATGTGCTCAGAACAAATAAAGTGCACGTGATGAAAGGCATTTGCGCCCCAGACTATATCATGTGACACCGATGTGGTCTGTCGGGGCGGAATTATGCGGCCGAGCAACCGTTCTGAGATTCCCGTTGTTTAGTTATTGTTGAATAGTTCCTACGGTGCTGTTTGCCATTCAAGTGAGCACGACACTCAGCACCACAGAAAATTACAGGAAGAACGGCAATTCCACTTTTTTTCAAAAAATGTGCGTTTTGTAAAAATTATGCTCAAATATTGACAATCTACAATATATAACCAACATAAATATATGACCTATTTAAGTATCAAAACAAAAATATAAAAAATAAATCAATAATAAAACCAGCCCATTACTCAAAATTCACCAAAGAACCAAGAGACCCATGTTTGATAAGTAGTCTTGCACAAAAAAAACTCAGTTTCTTTCGCCTCTCAATCTTCTGGCCAACTGGATATCTTTCTTTTGAATAGTGACTCTCTTAGCGTGAATAGCACACAAGTTGGTGTCTTCAAACAAAGAGACCAAGTAGGCTTCAACAGATTCTTGCAAAGCACCAATAGCACTTGATTGGAATCTCAAATCGGTTTTGAAATCTTGAGCAATTTCTCTGACCAATCTTTGGAATGGCAATTTTCTAATCAACAACTCAGTAGATTTTTGGAATCTTCTGATTTCTCTCAAAGCGACAGTACCTGGCTTATATCTGTGTGGTTTCTTGACACCTCCAGATGTTGGAGCTGACTTTCTTGCGGCTTTTGAGGCCAATTGCTTTCTTGGTGCTTTACCACCAGTGGATTTTCTTGCAGTTTGCTTTGTTCTTGCCATTTTGTTTAAAAAAGAAAATGTAGAAGGAAAAAAACAATTTCGACTTTCGTATTAGTTTTATCTTCCCCAAAAACTACGGGGATTTGCGCACGTGCTCGTAACCACAGCTGGGATCGGCGATAGTGACAGGTAGAGGTCTACACTCAAACATTAAGTGTGACTATGTTTTGTATTCATTTTCAACGTTTAATATGTTTCTTCCTTTTCATCTGTTTCACTCAAATTCTTTGCACTTTCTTTACCCACAAGTTCAAATTCTTCAGAACTCTCAGGCTCTTCGGCTTCGGTCTTATTTTTTACAACGTCAGACTCTGCTTTAGCGAGATCATGATCCTCTTTGATAGTTTCTTCGGCTTTGTCTGCGTTCTTGAATTCGGCTGCTTGTTCAACATCTTCAACGGCATCCTCTTTAACCACAAAGTTTTCAACATTCTCAGCCTTTTCATCCTCGTCAATGTCCTTTTTCTCTTCATTTTCTTCATCTTCACTTTCAGTTTCCACCTTTTTCTTCACTACCTTGGCCTTAATAGTACCAACAGTTTCCCACAACTCTTCCACATAGATTTCAAACTTATCCTGTTTGACTTCTTCAACCTTAGCAGTTGCCGCACTAGGCAACTTTCTGCTTCTCATTTTCACTCTATTTCTTCTTAAATCATTGATTTTCTTGCTTTCTGGTTTGGCCTCCTCCATCTCCGATTCGTTTTTTCCCTCTTCTTCTGCATCAACACTCTTGCTTCCGCTGATAGGCTTTGGCATAAAAATTGGCGGGCCTTGTCCAAATATTGGTTTCGGCATGTCTGAAAATACGTTATTCAAATTTGACATAAAACTTTTTTTAGGGTCTTCACCTTCAGAATCTGAACCAGAGTCAGACTTCTTCAGCACCACTGGCCTTTTTGGAATGACTGGAATGGCCCTTTGGGCTTTAAATTCTTGTTGCTGCTGTTGTGCCAACATATTTTGAAAAGCCAAAATTTTTGAAGATGGTTTCTTTGGCACGGGAGGAGCTGGCTTTTTACCCAAAGCCGGTTTAGCTGGTCTTTTTGGAACGCTTGGAACGTCTGCTGAAGATGTGTTTGTTCTTGACGGAACCTTAGGGAGGTCCTCAGAATGTGTACTGGCCCTTGAAGGAACCTTAGGGAGGTCCTCAGAATGTGTACTGGCCCTTGAAGGAACCTTTGGAAGATCCTCAGAATGTGTGCTTGCTCTTGAAGGAACTTTAGGAAGATCCTCAGAATGAGTGCTTGCTCTTGAAGGAACTTTAGGAAGGTCTTCTGATCTTGAGCTGGTCCGCGAGAGAACTTTTGGTGCGCTCTCTTTGGTATTGCTTCTCGAAAGACCCAAGTCTTCTGATTGATTAGAATTCTTTCTACTGAGTAACTTTGGGGGACGACTTGGAACTTTTGGTGCTGCTTTAGTTTCAAAAGGTGCTTCAGGGTCCTTGCTTGCCACAGATTCCTCCAATATCTCGTCGTTGTTTTCATAGTCACGTTGTTGATCTCCTTTCTCTGACTTCACTTTTTCCACCAATGGCTCGTCATCGTCTTCAATTTTAGCAGAGACTGCTTCATCCTCTTTTGATATTTCAGATTCAAGTTCAGATTCTTTTGGTTCCTCCTTGGCTGTCTCTACCGGCTCAACGTTGGCAACTTCGTCTTGTTTATCTTCAAGCTTTACTTCCTTCTTTTCGCTAATTCTTCTAGGTAAAGCTGGAGGACCATCGGGTTTGCTTCCAGTCTCAGAATTCTGCGTAGAGGAACGCGACAATGGTTTTGGTCTTCTAGGAATTGCTGGTTTCGCTGGCTCTTCTGACATAACGGCTGTGTAGGTTTCAATGCTGTTAACAAACAAACAAGCATATTTGAAACTTCGATGAGGTGTTACTCGTAGGGTAACTGTATAGTAGTTGAACTCGCGTTCAAGGTTTTACTTTACTACGACCGTTGCAAAACGAATCTGTAAAAGTGCAGTTCCAGTTTGTTTTGGCAGCGAAAATGTCAATTGAAAAGAAAAGACATCTTCTCTGCCTGGCATGCAGTTCATTACGCGAGCCCGCTTTGGATTTATGAGTTTAGTATTTTTGACAATTTTTAATCGCAGTAATGTATGTAGGTTCGAACCTCTGTATTGACAAACTTTGATTTTCACAATGACGTCTTTTGGCAGCCGTGTAGGGCTAAATAGATAAAAAAAAACTAGCTGCTTAGTGCCGAGCCGAAACATAATAAACCGATAACTGTGAAGTGCTAATTACGAATGCTTTGCCGAATACCCAGACACTCTAGACCCTTTGATTGTGCAGAATCTAATTTTACCTGGTTGTAACGTCTTTTTTTTTTATCTTCTGATTTCTTTTTTTGCTACCGTATAACAACCTGTCGGTCCGACATTTTACATCGTTCCTCGTTGCCAATACGATACAGTACTATTTACTGTTATGGTATACACGCTATTTTTTGGTACTTGCAGAAAATTTCAATTTTCAATTCAAAAAAATTCGAACTAATTCTAAACTTCTTTTCTCACTTTGAATCTCAATCTCTACATAATTTTTTGATTCAACTCACAAAAATGCAAGAAACTGAAAATCTTATAGAGCAGACCTCTAAGGACCAGCACACAGATCAAAGCTCGAGATACTTGAAGCCAGAGGAAATCGAGTATGAATTTGGTGGTATTCCGGGTGTTTGTGGTATGATGATTGGTTTCCCATTGTTGATGTACTACATGTGGATCAGTGCAGAGTTCTACCACGGCAAGCCAGCTTGGCCAAGTGACGACGAGACCTTTGGTGAGTTTTTGTTGGGATTGTGGACAATTTTCAAGGAAAACGCGGTGCCATCGTTGAAAGCCTGGACAATTTTTGTGACTTTCTTTTTAACACAAGTGCTTTTCTATGTCACATTGCCGGGAGTTTGGACGTACGGACAGCCATTGGCGCATTTGAACAACAAAAAGTTGCCATACTATTGCAACGCCATGTACTCGTTTTACGCTACTATTTCGATTGTTACAGTTTTGCACTTTACTGGGTTGTTCAAACTTTACACAATTTTGGAAATGTTTGGCCAAATCATGACCGTTGCAATCATATTGGGCTATTCGCTCACACTTATTTTGTACGTCTACACATTGAACGTGTCTGGTGACTACTACAGAATGACTGGCAACCACATTTACGATTTCTTCCTTGGGGCCCCATTGAACCCAAGAATCGGAATCTTGGATTTCAAAATGTTTTTCGAAGTCAGAATTCCTTGGTACATTTTGTTTTTGTTGACATACGGATTGGTATTGAAACAGTACGAAGATTTTGGTGCTCCTTCTCCTCAAGCATGTTTCTTGCTTCTTGCACACTGGCTCTACGCCAACGCTTGTTCTAAAGGTGAAGAATTGATTGTGCCAACGTGGGATATGGCGTACGAAAAGTTTGGGTTCATGTTGTTGTTCTGGAACATTGCAGGTGTCCCTTTCACTTATTGTCAAGTTACATTGTACTTGTACTACCACGACCCAAGTGAATACCACTGGTCCACACTCTACAACGTCACATTGTTAGTTGTGTTGTGTCTTGCATACTGGGTCTTCGATACCGGTAACGCGCAAAAGAACTTCTTCAGAAAGACCCTTGCTGGCGACACCTACGTCAGAAAGACTTTCCCATACTTGCCATACCAATACTTGAAGAACCCACTGTACATTACATGTGAAAACGGATCAGTTTTGTTGACAGACGGCTGGGTGCGTTGGGCCAGAAAGTTGCACTACACTGCCGACTACACCCAGGCCTTGACATGGTCCTTAATGTGTGGGTTTGGCTCGCCATTTATCTGGTTTTTCCCATCATTTTTCCTTGTTGTTTTGGTGCACAGAGCCTTCAGAGACGAGGCAAAGTGCAGAGCCAAGTACGGAAAGGACTGGGACAAATACTGCAAGGCCTGTCCTTACAGATTCATTCCATACGTCTTCTGAATATACAAAACAGGCATCCAGGCGAGTATTTGTAGTGCACTTTAGTGTAGTTTAGTGTAGTCTAGTGTAGAATGAGTTCTCCACATTGGCGTTACTTTCTGTGTGTTATACGACTCTACACTAAGTCATGTGATCATATAGTATATAGCGGAAAAACGAAAAAAGAAAAAATTTAGGCAAATCGGAAAAAATCTTAAAACCGTACCAACTTGTTGTTTTATCCATGAGTGAGACGAGTGAAACGTTTATTTGCAGTGGGCAGGATTGTGGTAAGGAGACCCAGTCGACGTTGAAGTGTCCCGTTTGTTTGAAGCAGGATATAGTGTCGGTTTTTTGTTCGCAGTCGTGTTTCCGCAAAAACTGGGCAAACCACAAATTCATCCACAAACAAGAGGGCAAAGACCACTATGATCCATTTCCAGATTTCAAATACACTGGTGACTTGAGACCATTCTATCCTTTGACTCCTCGCAGGGCAGTCCCAAACACTATAAAGAAGCCAGAATGGGCAGCCACGGGTGTTCCAGCTATTGAGATCAAAGAAGCCAGATCCAGAAACCTTCCTCCGATTGAAGGCGACGAGTTGAAAAGATACAAAATTGTGTGCCAGTTAGGCAGAGAAGTGCTTGACGCTGCTGCAAGCATGGCCAAGCCAGGTGTCACCACCGACGAGATCGATGAGCTTGTGCACAGAGAGACCATCAAGAGAAAAGCATACCCTTCACCTTTGAACTACTACAACTTTCCAAAATCGTGCTGCACTTCCGTGAACGAGATTGTGTGCCACGGAATTCCAGACAAGAGACCTTTGCAAGACGGGGACATTTTGAACATTGATATCTCGTTGTACAAAGACGGATTCCATACTGATTTGAATGAGACCTACTACATTGGTGATAAAGCCAAATGCAACAAAGAAGTCGTTAATTTGGTCGAGACCACAAGAGAGTGTTTGCAGTTGGCTATTGATGCAATCAAACCTGGCGTCCCCGTCAGAAACTTTGGTAATATTATTGAAAAGCATGCAAAAGAGAACAATTGTCAAGTTGTGAGAACTTACTGTGGTCACGGCACTGGAAGATACTTTCACTGTTTCCCAGACGTGCCCCACTATGCTAAAAACAAAACTGCTGGTATTTGCAAACCAGGCATGGTTTTCACGATTGAGCCTATGATCACTGCTGGTACTTTCAGAGAGGTTAGATGGCCAGACGACTGGACAAGTGCCACATTAGATGGTAAGTACACTGCACAATTTGAACACACGTTGCTTGTTACCGAAACTGGTTGCGAAGTCTTGACTGCTAGATTCAAAAGCTCTCCAGGTGGACCAATTAAGAGATTGTAAAAAAAAAAATATCAAACTATAAATAAACAACTTCTACATGCATATATAGTAATCCTTATTATTTACTTCACAGGCAGCTTAATAAGCTTATTTACGCTTCGTAGCACTAGTCTCTGACTTCACAGCAGAGGACGTCTTAGCCTCTTCTTTGATTTCTTCAACTTTTTCAGCCTTAGCCTCTTTTTCCTTTTCCTTTTCCTCGGCCTTCTTGTGGTAACTCTTAGACTTTCCGTCGGCAGTAGCGTCAACAGAATCGTCGATGTTGGAAGTCAATTTCAACATGGCGATTCCAATAACACCGAAGAATAAAGTACCAATAACTGAGAAAACACCAATGTAAACTAAACCTTCAACTGGTTTCTCGTCCAAAACCTTGGCAGGGTTCTCACCAAACTCTAACAAGTACTGGTTAGCAGATAAAAGGAAGTTTTGTGCGTATTCTTTAGCATCCTCAAAAGTTGTCTTCAACGTTTCAGTGATAGAAGTTTCAGCGAGCTCATCTTTAAGACCAAAGTCTGGCTCATCTGGTTTTTCAACGGAGGCGTCTATGTCTTCCTTGTGTTTTGCACTCTCCAACTCGTGCTTAACAACAAATGTAGCATTACCAATCTTCTCGGCTTCCTCGATGGAGTGGCCCAAATAGATGTTATCAAACAAAATATTTTTGTCCATGGTCCACAACTCAAATCCAAGTCCTCCAATAGGTTCCAAATCACTGGCGTTAACATCCTCATAATAGTCTGGGTTTGGAATTTTTCTTGGAGCCCACTCTCCCTTGTAGTCTGGGTTAGCAATCATTGGTTGCTTCCATTTTCCTTTGTAATCTGGGTTAGCAATCATTGGTGGAGTCCATTTACCACAACCGTGTTCCTCACAAGCTGGGTTTGGAATTTCTGGTGCAATCCATTCACCATCCTCTTCTTCATCCCAATCCTCAGGAATATAGGCTTCTGGATCTGGAATGTATGGCTCAGCATCATCAAGCCAGTCTTCTGGCTTCTTAGCCTCTGGATCTGGGATCATTTTTGGTGCATCTTCATCCCAATCGGCTGGTTTCTCAGTTTCTTCTGGATCTGGAATCTCGATTCTGTCATCCCAGTCCTCAGGCTTGGTGTCATCAAAGTCTTCGATCTCTTTTGGTGGGTTGAAACTTGGCTCAAACAAGTTTTCGTCCAACAAGTTACCAGCCTTTGCCACTTCTCCATTGATTCTAATTTCGAAATCGTTGTTTTTCTTGATGATCAAAGTGTACAAAGTTGTCAACTTACTAACCTTAGACATTGGTGGAGTTCTCAAGTGTTTTTCTTCGTAATTGACTTTATCATCGTGTTTTGGTCTCTTAACAATGAAATGAACTTTGTTCGTAGCACCGCACTTGTCAGGGCCAAACATCACTTGATAAGGAGTATCATTGTTAAACTCTTCCTTGTGCAATTTCTCGTTATTGCTCAACAACTTGATGTAAGCACCACCGCAATTCAATCCTTCTTGTGTTTTGACCTCATATTGCAACACCAAATCTTTGCCTTTATTGTCAAAAATCTCGCTTTCTTTGAATATTCTGGAAATGGCATGATGTGCAGCTGGTGATTTGACCACCAATCCCTTGTCACCTTTCAAACCAGGATACGTTGAGCTTTCCTCGACCTCCCAGCGACCAACATACGAGAATTCACCGTCTCTCTTAGCATGTGAGACTTTCCAGAAGTCTTCCCAACTGGCGTCTGCATCGTCTCCGTAGTTAAATTGTTCAAAAAGCGCATCGCTTGAAACTTCTCCGAAAGGCTTGAAAGCTTCACAGGAAGCAATGGCTGCAAGCGTTGCTGCAGTAATTGATATGGATGCGAGTTTCATGGTGAGATTTTCTGACTTTTCTTGTCTGTGTGATTGGGCTGCAAAAAAGAAAAACTAAGTGGGTTTTTTCAGTCTTGGGTTTGAAATTTAATTCACCACTTCCAGTAGCATACGTTGTACCGTAGCCGGTGCTCGTAACCTTCTAGAATTTTCCTACGCTTTGAAAACTAAGTACGAGATTTGATAATTTTGTATCAGAATGCCGAATGGAGGAGGCCTCCCCAAGCTGTATATTAATATATTAAATAATTCATTGGTATTTCATCCCAGTCTCATGCACTTTTAAATAAAGTCCCTAGTCTGAGCCATAAAACTTCTCGTACAAGTGGTCAACGTCGTCAATTGACAACTGTTTGCTCTTTATTTCCTTTCGTGTTTTCCGCTGTAGCGTCTTTATTATGCTTGTGTTACCAAATTCATCGTTGTCATCATCATCACCATACTCGTTGTCGTCATTGTCGTCGTCATCTTCGTCGTCATCGTTGAATCCAAATTCTGCTTCGGAGTCGTCTTCTTGCTCGTGCTCTGGATAATCGTTACGGTAAAAATCTTCCGTGTTGGAGTCCTCGTCGTCACTGAAATGTTCGGGCTCGCTTTCTTCCTCATTGTGCAACAACTCGAGATCCTCGGTGGCAAATCTGATAACGGCCGTGGCCAGCGTCAAAGACTCGGACCCTGTTTCCACAGAAGCAGTCTCTTGTCTGTAGTAAACGTCGTAAACATATCGCGCTGTTTCGTTTTGGTTCCCACCCTTCTCCATTGTCAAGTACTCCTTCAACATGTCTGCCAACTCCTCCGGCACCGTGTCATCCAACTCCAAGTCGATATCTGTGGCATCTTGTACCTTTGTGTCCACCATTCTCTGCTTTTTCACGCCGCTGCTTTTAGGCAACTGAAATATCTTTCTTTTGCTCGACTCTTCACTGTACTGTAACACCGTCTCATTTTCTTGGTTCTTCTCGTCTGTTCTGGCTAAAGTAAACAAAAAGTTGCTGCTTTTCTGTCTTTTCAACTTCCGGCTGTCTTCGAATACGAGTCGCTGCACAGGGTCGTCTGTGATTCGCCGCTTTATTCTCACTATCTCGGGCACTTGAAATGACATGGTGATTGGAAAAGAGTAAACATTTTAATTTATTTATTTTTTTCTTCCTCTTTCTTTCAATCGATCGTCCTGTCGGATCTCAACATGCATTGAACTTTGTAATCAAAACTGGCTTATCAACTGATAGGCAAAACCAGATATAATTACACAAAAAAAATTGAGAAAACAAAGACAAATTACAGAAAAAAAAGCAGTATTCGAGTTAATGACTATACCCACTGTGATTTTATGGGCAAATCACTGGTACCAGCAGTTCTCAAGTCTTGTGATTGGCAACACTTTTGATCCCACAAAAGACATCGTGCTCGTTACTGGAGGATCTTCAGGCCTCGGCAAAGAATTGGCCAAAGTGTTCGTAGAGAACGGAGCAAAAGTCATAGTGCTGGACAAAGTAGCAATATCCGATGATGACGAGTTTATGAAGTCAGTTGTTTT
The DNA here is from genome assembly GCA_031125475.1 of Saccharomycopsis lassenensis. Classification (NCBI taxonomy): domain Eukaryota; kingdom Fungi; phylum Ascomycota; class Saccharomycetes; order Ascoideales; family Saccharomycopsidaceae; genus Saccharomycopsis; species Saccharomycopsis lassenensis. The sequence continues at coordinate 181,170 of JASTUK010000018.1, forward strand.
TTACGATTGCGACGTCAGCGATCAGTCCAAGTTGATCGAGATCAATGAGAAAATCCAATCGCAAGTAGGGATTGTGACCATATTGATCAACAACGCAGCAATCATGGCAAGCAAAAACCTCGTAGACTTGAGTTTTGAGGAGATTGACGCGATCATCAAAGTGAATCTACTTTCCAATTTTTACACAAACAAAGTATTTCTTCCATCTATGATTGAATTGCAAAGGGGATACATAATAACCATTGCCTCGGTGTTGGGATACATGTCACCGGCAATGTTGAGTGCTTATGGAGCTTCGAAATCCGGCGTCATTGCTTTGCACGAGTCTCTAACTTATGAGTTGGGCCCACCTTCAAGAAATCCCGCTGGAGTTAAGACCCTTTTGGTTGCACCGGGGCAATTGAAAACAAAAATGTTCCGAGGCGTTCAAGTGTCCTCTAATATTCTAGCACCGCAACTAGAGCCATCCTATGTAGCACAAAAGATCTTTGAGTCGGTTCAATTGGGGAAACGGGGTGAGATAAAGATTCCATTCTATGGTAACATTTTGCCCATTTTCAGAGCTTTGCCCTGGCGGATCACTGAGCTTGCTAGGTACTTCAGTGGGATTGACGATTCAATAAAAAGCGTGACTTAGTACTGCTGAGGTTCTAAAGAAAAATCTTTCACCATTTTTCTCATGACGTGTAGAGATGCTTTTTCCCAACTGGAAAACCTTATATGTGGTTTTTCGTAGTGAATCTCTTTTCTGCTGTAAAGCCCATTCTGGTATAGATCCTGGACAAGTGCTTTAGTAGAAACAGTGCGACTGAACCCATCAGTATACCTATCTAGTATCTCATTTTTCTCTCTCTGAAGGTCAGTTATGAAGTTGCCTGGGTGACTAAGTGGTAAGTTCCCTGCATTAACACAGTCAACGTAGAGCATTTTTCTCATGCTGACATCGCACATCACTAGTAACACCAATAACGTGTAGTAACTGTCATTTCCAGCATTGTGTAAGTATTTGTATGGGATTTGGAAAAACTTGAGTAATGAATGCAATGCGTTGAACTTTTGGCCAAAATGGCATTTCCACATCCATTGAGTGTCTATTAAAGCTTCTTCTTTCACCGGATCAAGTGAATCAGGCAACTTGATACCCATTTTTTTGAGCCACTTGAGGTCGTTTGCAACACCATGACCAACCAAAGCAGCTGGAAACATAGATTCTGACGATTTAGAGTCTGGCAGTGGGAAATACGAGTCCAAAAGATACTGAACAAAGAGCAATGCTTCAGCCTCTTTCAAAACGATACTCTCTCCCAAAAAGTCGTCTTTGCAGTCACTAACGTATCTTCCATTTCTGCGTTTGTAGTGCTCGGCAATGATTATATGAAACGAGTATAAAGGACACTTCCCTGCGAGCTGTTTTTCTATTAAATGGATTCTCGGGTCGTATATGGTTATCCCAATTTCTGTAATGATGTTGTTGTTTCTTTCCCAAGCTTCAAGATCAATGCTGATCAAGACCCTGTGCCTTGTAAAGACGGATTGGAGAGTATGGCAGAATTTCTTCAAGTCCCTCCCGAGCATGACACTATTTTCGTGAAAGTGACTCTGCTTGTTGGCGCTCCAGTAGTCATTGAACTCAGTATTTCTGTCGCACTCAAATTTCTCGTATGTGTTCAAGCTCTGTATTGCACTAGCGTTTAACTGTGAGTTGAACAAGCCCCAGATTGACTGCTGGCTGTCCGACAACTCGTATGTGCCTAATGGCAGGTGTTGTGGGTTCTGTGGGTTCTGTGGGTTCTGGGGGTTCTGTGGGTTCTGGGGGTTCTGGGGGGTCTGGGAGTCTGGCTTTTGCCTTTTTCGTATTCTCTTTTGTGTCATTGTATTCTGCAGTCTGGTCTCTGCGAGATCTTGTGAGTAGTGTCTGGGAGAGTTACAACTCAACGGTAATTTGGATAATTTGCAACTGCCCCTGGTTGGTGCATTCAGGCATGTTTTCAAAGCTGCGCGAATCAAAATTTTTGCAAGACTCGACGGTGGATAAACAAGCTTTGGTTCTCAGTCTTGCTAGTGGTGACTTGGGTACCTGGAAAATTTGTCCTAGTTTTCAAATTTGTGTGTGCAAAAAAAGAAAAAAACTGACTTCGAATTCGAAGATTCCGTTTTTTGGCTTTTTTTAGATTCGGTCCCAAATGCGTTAGTGTAGTGAGTTTCTATGTGGTTTAGGCAATGCCAGGGAACCTGGGGACAAAAGACGTTTGGCAGTGAAGTTTTGGTCTCAGTCCAGCCAGCAAACGTAGCACTCGGTGAAAGAGACAGTCTACTACTACTACTACTACAGTCATCGTGTCTATCTTGTTACTACAGCCATCGTGTCTATCTGCTACTCTATCTGCATGCTTATATTGGGTACTCAGCTAAATACATACTTCCCTCCACTCACAATATGGCCACCTGTGGGCCCTACAACACAAAGAATATGCTGCTTACCGTGACCAAAAGCTTCAACAACTGCAACGAGCTCTGCGACGACACGTTCGACGATCTGGTGAGGTAGTTGGTGACGTTCCCACTCTGCGTCTTAGAGCTGCTGGAACTCAACCCTGGTATCAATATCGAGCCAGTGTTGGTATCGATGGTTGTGGTTTCGCCAGCTTCGCCAGCCGTTGACGACACAAGCAGTGCCTCTGTTGTTGTTGCCAGTGCTTCCTGGGTCTCCTCTGTGGCCTGTGCTGACTGTGTAGTCGTCAACGTGCTCGCAGCCAAAGTGTAGAGCGAAACGTACACCGTCTCGCATTCCAGGTCCAAGCACGACGTGTGTGTCGACACCAACAGACTCATAGTGAGTGTCACTGTTGTAGCGTCGTTGTCGCCGTCGTCTGTTGCTGTCGGCTCTGTCAGTGTGCTCGACTCCACAGTGTTTTCCACCACCACAGTGACTGTTGTTACGTTATCGTCAGCATCCGTTGAGACACGCGTGCTCATCAGCATCGTCTCCACGGCATCGCTGGCAGCCAAAGTGCTCAAACCGCTGCTGGCGCTAGTGCTCAGAACTGCTCCCAAGCTCGTTGTTGTGGTGCCGATTGTGCTTATTGCGTTTGTTGCGTCTCCGGAATCTGTTGTGTCTCCTGAGTCTGCTGAACTGCTACTCCCAGACAAGGCAGCGGGTATGTAGCTCAGAATCGCGGTGGTGTCGTTCAACTGGGGCCGGAAACTAAAGAAAATGCCGTTGGAGCATTTGGAAGAATCCAGCGTTGCGTACACAGAGAACGTCACGTTGTCCGAGTCCAAAGGACAGGCCAAAAACACGTAGTGCTCGTTGTAGTGCAAATGCTTTCCGGCAATGTAGAATATCGTGGTCCCCGTGGTGTTGGCCGTTAACTTGCTGTGGTCGTCCAAGATCAATCTGTAGTCTGTGTTCAATATCTCAGTTTTACCCTCGTTGGTGATCTTGAAGCTCAACTCGTCAGTGGTTTTCTTCAACACTACCGAGCCGTTCTCTATGGCAAGCGGATACAACTGGATCTCCAAGTCTGGATCGTTTCCCACTGCTATGAGTGTGAAATTATCTGAATCCGCCCACACTGTATGCACTACCAAGAATACGAGTAGAAGTATAAATCTCATTGCAGTCAAACTGTCAAAACCGTTGTGTGTATATAGAATTCACAAATCTTAATTCTGAAATGCAAAACTGTTTGTTATTTTGTGTATTTTTGTGTGTTTTTGTTTATGGGTTTTACGGGATTCTCGTCAAATTTTGTTGCTTCAGTGCTGTGGCACTCTTTGGTCTACTAGGCGCATGTTGGAATTAACGGGCTGGCTAATTAGCACTAGACGGAGTAAAAAATACCAAAAAAAAAAAAAAAAAAAAAAGAAAAGAAAGACAAAACGACAAAACGACAAAAAGACAAAAGGAAGGAAAGTTTTAGACCCAACACAGAGCTGAAACCGTTGGGCTCTTCCAGCACAGGTCCTGGCTGATCTGCTGTGCCGAGTCAGACTAGAGCAGCCAGACAAAACAGTGGGCCCTGGAATTTCAGACCAATTAGACGGCTTCGGCGCGTTTGCATAAAATACTTACCTCATATATAGAGTATTAGAATATATATATATATACTCTATAGTGTGCGCATCTGAGGCTGAGGCTGAGACTGAAATTATCGGGCTACACGATTCCGGCCACTGGCGCCTCTGAGAAGATCATAGAGCACGTTGAGGCGCCTGTGTCGTTCTATGTGTCTTTTGAGTCATTATGGCCCTTTGTACGGCTGCTGCTGTCACAAATTGTAGAAATCCGCCATACGATTCGCACTCGTTTCAGATGTGGCCTCCAGAAGTCTCAAAAACACACGCGCGACAAGCCCCAGCAGTGCACTACTTTCGCCTTTACTCCAGGGCAAATCATAGGCTTTTTTCACACAAACACACTGAAGATCCAATGCCTCGAGTCTCAATTTGTCATTGCCAAAAACCCAGCACCCAAGTATTTCACAAAAGCACACTCTACAATCTCGTATTGTTATAAAATCACATTCATTAACATCTACTCGGCAATAGCTCTGGTGTAGATCAATTGAGAGGAGTGACGAGACACTTTCTTAATCAAACCATCCCTTTCCATTTGCTTGATAGCAACTCTAGCCAATGAACCACCAATCTTAAGACGGTCAACTAACACGGAAACAGAGACATATCTGTAAGTTGGGACTTCCTTCATGATACGGTCGTATTTCTCTTGGTCCAAGACAACCAAGTGTTGAGCCTTGTCCTTAACGGACTTTTTGGACCACTTCTTCTTGGACTTCTTACCACCGGCCATAGCGGCAGCAGCTTTAGCAGCTTTAGATAATTGAACTTTTGGAGGCATACTATATTGTTAGTAAATTGGACTCTTATAACGAGAAAAAATCTGTATCTAAACTGTTCCTTCTTCCCTTGTCATGAAGTGGAGTAATTTTGATCAAATCAGTCAGTGAAACATTTCCAAAACCCTGTAAACAATCCAGATCTCAGGTTCTCTTTAATATATCATTGCTGCTTCAACAATCCATGAGGAACAGTTCCATACACATCACCTCTACTTACTTGAATTATCTGCTATGTATTATCAAAAAACAAAAAAATCCTTTTACAAAATTCTTGAAAAAAAAAGTTGTGCTGCAAAATCCGTGCACATAACCTTTTTTGTCACATGTACGCCCCTTGACCGGTCATGTGACTAAAGGGCGCAATACGGTCTCAAACCTCCCAAGCATCAATATGTGGTCCGATGCATATGACATGTGACATTGCAAACGCGGCTGTGAGTCCCTGCGCATGTATGTGTCTCTACGCATAAATCAACATGCAGATGAGATGATGCGTTGCCCGTCCTAAAAAAAAAAAAAATTTTTTTTACCAAGAAAATAATATAGGGAAAAAAAAAAAAAGATTATAGGCTTTATATAACTTTTTTCTCATATATTATAATATCATATCATAATAATGCAACTCACTTGGAAGGATATTGCTACGGTTCCAACTTCTAATGAATTGTTGGACATTGTTCTTAACAGAACACAAAGAAAAACGCCAACAGTCATCAGACCTGGTTTCAAAATCACTCGTATTCGTTCATTTTATATGAGAAAAGTCAAGTTTACTGCTGAAGGTTTTATTGAGAAATTTGACGATGTTTTGAAAGGATTCCCAAAGATCGATGATGTTCATCCATTCCATCGTGATTTAATGGACACTTTGTATGAAAAGAATCATTATAAAGTGTCTTTGGCTGCAATCTCAAGAGCAAAAACATTGATTGAACAAGTGAGCAGAGATTATGTTAGATTATTGAAGTTTGGCCAGTCTTTGTTCCAATGTAAACAATTGAAGAGAGCTGCTTTGGGTAGAATGGCCACTATTGCCAAAAAATTGAAGGATCCTTTAATTTATTTGGAGCAAGTGAGACAACATTTGGGTCGTTTGCCAAGTATTGACCCAAACACAAGAACTATTGTTATTTGTGGTTACCCAAACGTTGGTAAGTCTTCTTTCCTTAAGGCTGTGACAAAAGCCGACGTTGACGTGCAACCATATGCATTTACCACCAAATCTTTGTACGTGGGGCATTTTGATTACAAGTATCTTAGATTTCAGGCTATCGATACACCTGGTATTTTAGACAGACCTGTTGAAGATATGAACAACATTGAAATGCAATCTATTTACGCTATTGCCCACTTGAGATCTACAATCATGTATTTCATGGATTTGAGTGAACAGTGTGGATTTTCTATTGACGATCAAGTCAAATTGTTCAATTCTATTAAACCATTATTTGTTAACAAATCAGTGATGATTGTTTTCAACAAATGTGATATAATAAAACCAGAGGATTTGCCGTTGGAGAAACAGGAATTGTTGAATACTATGAAAAGTCAAGGAAATGTTGACTTCATGGAAATTTCATGTCAAAATGTTGACAACGTTATGGAGACTCGTAACAAGGCTTGCGAGAAGCTTTTGAGTTCGAGAATTGAACAAAAATTGAAAAACACTTCGAAGACTAGCAATGCCTTGAGCAGAATTCATGTTTCACAACCACAAGCAAGAGATGACGTGAAGCGTGAACCACATATTCCAGAAGCTGTTCAGTACTTGAAGAAATTTGATCTTAATGATCCAAATAGACCTAGATTGGCTCGTGATGTGGAAGCTGAGAATGGTGGAGCAGGTGTGTTCAATCTCAACTTGAAAGACAAGTACATTTTGGATGACGATGACTGGAAGAATGATGTTATGCCAGAAGTTCTTAATGGTCGTAATGTTTATGATTTCTTGGACCCAGATATCATTGAGAAGTTGAAAGCATTGGAAGAGGAAGAAGAGAGATTGGAGAATGAAGGATTTTATGACAGTGACTCGGATATTGAAGATGAGGAAATTGAGGAGCTCAAATCCAAGGCCAACTGGATTCGTAACAAGCAGAAGGAAATGATCAACGCCTCAAGAGACAGAAAGGCTCTTAAGAATCATGCCATCATGCCTCGTAGCAAGCAATCGAAAGACTTTGGTGAAATGGAGAAACACTTGCAAGCTTTGGGCCACGATACTTCCAAATTGGCTAAACGTAAGAGAACTCTTAGCAAGTTTGATTACGAAGAGACAGGTGCTGATGTCGTTTTGCAAGAAGCTGGTGCTGACAACCACAAGCGCAAGAAACCACTTAAACAGAGTGACAAACGTAATGCTGGTATTGTTGATGATGTTCAAAAAGCTAAAGCTGAGAAATTGGCCAAGGTGCAAAGACGTCAAAGAAACAGAGATGCAAGAAAAGGTGAAGGTGATCGTCATACACCTGTTTCCTTATCCAAGCATCTTAACAGTGGTAAGAGAGGTATTGGTAAGACTGATTTTAGATGAGTTCAAACAAAACTCTTGGATGCAAGTGCAATTGGAAACTCAAATTCAAAAATCAATGGGCTTTGGAAGCTTGGTTGCTTGGAATATATCAAAAACGATTCGACGGTCTGTAGCAGAAGCAACTCTTGGCTTGTTTTGTTTTGTTGTGTTTTGTTTTGTTTTCCCCTTTATGAAACACTCAATTATTTTAACATCAATGAGGAGTATGTTCGTTTATCTCTACAATTTTAATTTCTCGAACTGTTTATCGGATTCTTTTTTTATTTCTTTGCTTTTTTCCCCCGTTATGTGTTGTGAGCCCCGCACCGAAAATTTTCATATATCACCTCACCAAGTCACCACTCTTTGAACACAATCGGCACAAAGGAATAAACATTCATGATGTTTAAAGCAAACGGTATAAAGAGTTTGCACAAACCATTGCTCAACAGTAAATTTAGACTGTTAAGGAAACTAAACATGTCAACAGAATCGGTGGAAAATAATGAGGAAGTGTTATTCAGAAACGAAAATAATGCTAGAGTGTTTACATTAAATCGGGCTAAGAAACTCAACTCATTGAGTCTGGAGATGATCGAGTCTATAACAAAAAGATTATTGGAATACCAAAAAAGCCAAGTGGCTAATATTGTGGTCATTGACACTAACTCGCCAAAATCATTCTGTGCTGGTGGTGATGTTGCACAGGCGGTCAAAAACGTTAAAGCTGGCAACGTAAGTAAGTCAAGTGACTATTTTTACAAAGAGTACTCGATGAACTATTTGTTGTCCATGTATCCAAAACCAATAGTCAGTTATTTGAACGGAATTACGATGGGTGGTGGTGTTGGCTTGTCTGTTCATTCGCCTTTCAGAATTGCTACTGAAAAGACGAGATTGGCCATGCCAGAAATGGATATTGGATATTTCCCAGATGTAGGCACAAGTTTCACATTACCAAGAATTGACGGGAACTTGGGAAGATACTTGGCTTTGACCGGTGATTCTTTGTACGGAATCGATGCATACATTGCTGGTTTTGCTACTCACTACGTGCCAGAAGTCAGATTGCCAGAATTGACCAAGAGATTGGGTGATTTGAAACCTGCTCATGTCAAAGACTTATCTCAAGAAAACATCACAACAATCAATGAAGCCACTGGTGAATTTTTTGCTGTTGTAAACAACGCAATTGAAGAATTCGCAGAAGCCATTCCAAAAGACCACAAATTTATTTTCAGTAACGAACAAAGAAACTTGATTGATAAAGTTTTCAGCGAGTCCAGCATCGAAGGAATTTTCAAAAACTTGGATGGTGTTATCAACAACAATGGTGAAAAAATCGATGCTGATACAAAAGAATTTGCCAAAGAGATTTTGACTAAATTGAGATCGAAATCATTGATATCCTTGAAGATCGCTACCGAGTTGTTGGAAACTGGCTCAAAATCAAACATCAAATCATGCTTGAACCAAGAGTTGTTGATTGCCCAAAATTTGATGATCAACTCAGACAAAAACGATTTCGTTGATGGTGTCAGTGCTAAATTAATTGAGAAAACCAATAAGCCAAACTGGAAGGCCAAAAACTTGGATGAGGTGAACGTTCAAGACATCCACTTGTTCTTCAACTCCACCAACGTTGAATATCCAGAGATTGAAGACTTTTTCAATGGTACAGACGCCCCATACAAAAATTATCCATACAACATGGGTTTGCCACAAGAGATTGAGATTAAAAACTTTATTACTGGTGATGATGGTTCAAAAAGAAATTTTGCTCCTACTAGACAAGAAGTTTTCGACAAGTTCAAATTGAAGTACCATAACAAGGCTGGATTGGAATGGAAAGTCAACAATGTTTTGGCAAGAAAGACAAAAGAACACGAGTTTGACGCTCAATACATCAACTGGGTTGAGTGAATTGGTTGAAACGACAACAATTCGTTTAGTGTAAATAGTGGCAAACAATCAATCATATTGTTAATTCATTCTCATATTTTATTTTATTTTTTGTGTTTTCATATTTTATTTCAAAGTCTTCATTTCTTGTGTATACAACCTACAGGTATATTATTTGTCAAAGACTTCACTTAATAATTGTGTTGTATTTTTCTTAGTTAATTCCCAACAATTCAACTTCAAAAGTCAATGTGGCGTTTGGTGGAATCAAACCTGGGAATCCTCTTTCACCATAAGCCATGTGGCCTGGAATTCTCAATTTTGCCTTTTCACCGAGTGACAATTGTGGAATTCCTTCGTCCCACCCTTTGATGACTTGTCCCACACCAATGTAGGTTTGGAATGGTTTTCCACGGGAGATGGAAGAATCAAAGACTTTTCCGTTGTCTAATGTACCAGTGTAGTGAATGGTAACGAGGTTTCCCTTAACTGGGAAGGTTTTTCCGTCACCTGGCTTGATACGTGTAATTTCTAATCCTGACATACTAGACTTTGTTGTTTTTGTGTTGTTCCTTGGGATTTTTGTGGGGGCAACTCCTTCGTCGAGCAAAACTTTTTTATATATCTACGTAATATGTTTATGTGTTACCCTGCCGTTTTCTGTTCGTGGTATGCTTTTCTCTAGAATGCAAGTGATTCAACATGATCAACCGAATTACACTTTTTGCAAAAAGATCACAATTTGGACAATTTCGTTTTTAGAAGTACATATTGTTTTTGAAATTTGAGCTCTTAGACTTCTGAGTACTTTGTAAATACTTTATTTCAATAACTCTGCGTCCGTTTGACACTTTGCGTCAAATATACGTTTTCCATTATTACCAGCTTAGTGGTATGTCATTTTGGCAAGATTTTCCAATCAATCTACTTTTCCTTCGTGTAGTTCAAATTGGTCAAAAGCTATTTATGCTCAATGTGATCAAAAACATGTTTCCCTGGCCATATTCTCTCTGACATCTACTCTTATTGTACAAATCTCAAACTTTGCAACACCAATTTTTTACTACAATGAGTAGCTACACTGACAAAGAACTAGAAGCAGCTGCTATTTTGTTATCATTTTCTGGAATGCACAACGCTGTATACCAAATCACAGGTACAAAACCAATTTTGCGCAATTCTTTCATAAGTGCCTCATCAGTTCAGGCTGAGAATATGAAAGGCCCTATTGATTCTGATCCCTCTCAAAGTAGCAAGCACATACATGCTACTTCACTATCAGACAGTGAAGCCACAGATATTGAAGATACAGATTGCTTACAAATAATATCAAGCAAACCAAGCAAACCAAGAAAATCTCGGTCTAAAAAAGTGTGTTTTACTAAAGGAATCAACAAGTCCAGAAGAGCTTCGAAAAACCTAAAATTGGGAATATGCGAGCACTGCAATTATACTGGAACTACCCCACAATGGAGGCATTTTCCAGAAATCGTTGAAAGTGTCTGCAATGCGTGTGGGTTGTTCATCACTAAGTTATGCAAAATTTACAAGAAAGAAGACGTTATCAAAATATTGACTAATATCAGAGAGTCTGGTGACTTTAATAACAGAAAAATCAGTGACGTTGCGCGTTTCTACCCTAATAATGTGCCTGCGAAAACACAAAACAGTGATTGATAGCAACAACAGAGGGTCAATTATGTCATTGTATTATTATATATGTATATTTACATACGCCGTAGCGCGCTAATTTTGTAATTACAGTTCATTTTGTTCCGAATATCTTGTTCATGAAACTCTCTTCCTCTTTCACTTTTTCCTCAAGCTCATTGAACACTTTTAATTTGCCATTGTCCAAAATCTCTCCTTTCTGCACTTTTCTTTCCTCTCCCAAAACAACTTGATTGTTAGTAACAAAGACTGGTCACAAATGGATGCTCACTTTACTTACTTCTGGTGTATAACGGATAGGAAGTAGCCACAACTAGTGGGATCCCAAACAAAAGCATGTAGACACTGATGTTAGTACAAGTAAAAGCCACATAAATTAAGGGCTAAACAAACTCACGCTTTGCTTCTGCTGCTGATTTCCTTTGGTATCTTTGTGGTCATATTATTTGATGAACGGTTGGTTGGATTGATGGTTTTCCAATTTCTGTTTTTCACGATCCAACCTGCGAGTTGGGTGTTATGAGCCCTTGCGATGAGATGAAAAAAATTAAAAAAAAAAATCTGAATCAGTTAATTCGAATAAACGAAAGTCGCTATGGGAAAGGCTCAACCTAAATATCAGAACAAATACAGGCCACAGGATGGCACGATATCAAAACAGGTCAACACTGTTTTCAAGTTCAACACAAACCTTGGCCAGCACATTTTGAAGAACCCTATGATTTCTGAAGGTATTGTGGACAAAGCGGAAATAAGACCATCAGATACAGTATTAGAGGTAGGTCCAGGTACCGGTAACTTGACTGTCAGAATATTACCTAAGGCCAAGAAGGTAATAGCGATAGAGATGGATCCTAGAATGGCGGCAGAGTTGACAAAAAGAGTTCGTGGTACTGTGGAAGAGAAGAAATTGGAAGTCATTTTGGGAGATTCGATCAAGGTCGATTTCCCATACTTTGATGTTTGCATCAGTAACACTCCGTACCAAATCTCATCACCATTAGTTTTCAAGCTTTTGAATCAGCCAAGACCACCAAGAGTCTCGATCCTCATGTTTCAAAGAGAGTTTGCAATGAGACTTGTGGCTAGACCAGGTGATTCATTGTATTGTAGACTAAGTGCCAACGTTCAAATGTGGGCACATGTCACACATGTGATGAAAGTGGGAAAAAATAATTTCAGACCACCACCAAAAGTGGAATCTTCTGTTGTCAGAATCGAAGTCAAAAATCCAAGACCTAATATCAAATTTGAAGAGTGGGATGGTTTGTTAAGGGTTTGCTTTATCCGTAAAAACAAAACTATTGCTTCTGGTTTCAAAAATAACTCTGTCATTGATTCATTTGAGAAAAACTACAAAGCGTACTTGAAACAGAAGAGTGGCAATGCAGGTGACAGTATGGATATTGATGAAGAAGAAGATAAAAACGATTACAAAGATCTCGTCAAGGAAAAAATCACCAAGGTATTACAAGAAACTGGGTTGAGTGATCACAGATCTGGTAAATGCGACCAGTTGGAGTTTTTGAAATTGTTATTGGCACTTCACAAGGAAGGATTGTACTTTTCTTTGACGAAATAATACGGGCAGCATGGACTACATAGCTAGGATCAGTAATAATATTGTTTATATTTGTTTACTATTTAACTCAACCAGAGAGTTCCACAACATTGCTGATAAATTTACCGGATTTTTTGTCATAAGTGTGCACCAATTGTTCTGGAAGTGGAGTCTCGTTAAACTCACCCTCGTTCTTCTCATCAGCACTGTAAATGTTCAAACTGGTGCACTGACTTGTAAAAAATTGGCATTCCAAAGATTCTTTTCCCAAGTAAATTTCAGCCTCGTGAGATTGATCAATGTTCATCATTGGCACAAATCCCAATGGTTGGATCTGGAAACTTGTCGTCTTGATGATTTCAACACCAGAAATCAATGAATCAATTACCACACCGACTTTGTTACACTCATTGACAGTAATGGTGTTTACCTTACCATTGACTTTGATCGTGCACCCTGAACATCTGGTGATAAAAATCAGTTGATTAATTTGTCCATCGATAACAATCTCGTGGTTGTCTTCAAAATTGGCAATCATCCACTTAGAATCGATCAACTCTTTCTTTGGAGCTGGCTTATCCTTTTTAACTTTGTTTGAGGACAAAGAGGTTGGTTTCTTCGGAGGCTTTGGTGCTGCTTTTTTACTGGAGCTTGTAGACGAAGTAGACCCCGATCTTCTCAATTCAGGGTTTTTGTGTGTCATTTGTGACTTATCCACTTTTTTGAGCCCCTTCGTAATATCTGTACCTTTATTGAGGTCGGCAAAAACCGCATTCATACCAGCGCCTGTTGTATCAGTTGAACTCTTTGAAGCAGTGATTTCATCGTAATTTAAGTTAGGTGCTGGTCCTGGAGGTGGAGGTGGAGGTGGAGGTGGAGCAGCTGCACCACCACTTGGTGCAGGTGGTGCTGGTCCAGATTTGGTAGTCTTTGCATTGGATTCTTTGACTTTTTTAGAAGCTTCTTCAATTGGAATGCCATCTCTGACATCCCAGGCCAAACCTGTACCGTGGTACTCGTTGATGTACTCTTTCAAACCTTCGTATACAAGTCCCATTTGTTTAGCCCATTCAACGTGTGTCTTGTCCTTATCTTTGTAATCTTTGACCACACGATTTGTCCAAAATTTGCTAGAATCATTGATATCAGAGATGTAGGAAATGATTGGTTTGTTGTTGCCACCCATGCATTCAATAACGACCCATCCCAATATAGCCACAAACTCGTTGACTGCATTGACATGATTGTTAAAATTGCCTCTGTACTTGTCCTTGTAACTCATTACTTCTCCAATCTCTTTTTGAATGTCGGAAATATATGGAACCAATGCTTGCTGGGTAGCAGGCTTGGAAATGGCAACGATTTTCAAAAACTCTTTCTCAGCGAGGAATCCTTTAAGTAATGTTCCGACTACTTTGGCAACGTCCTCATGAATATCACTAGACAATTTTTCAAAAGGTATCACAAATTTGTCTAAAAATACTTGGAAACCTTCAACAAGTGGCTCGTCAGCCACTGATACTGGTTCTGGTGCGGCAATCTCTGCAGGTGCACTGGCGGCAGTGTCCGTAGTAGCACTTGTAGCAGCAGCAACAGCAGCAGCAGCAGCAGTAGCAGCAGCGACACTTGCAGCGGTAGCAACGTCAGCCACCAGACCATCTGCTACAGACTTATCGTTGTTAGCAATAGTTTGGTGCTCTTGAAAAATGGTGATATCTTCCAATCGAGAAGTAGCTGCTTCTAAACTACAATTGTTAGTAAAATGTCGACGTTGTCAAACAATAAACAAAGAGCCAACAAAAGGGTGATCAAACGAGCAAATTGCACATGATTTTTTTAATACATACCGTTTCAAAAGGGTAAGCAAATTGTAGCCTTGAACACTGTAACTTGAAGATTTCTCACTCATGATTTATTTCTTAAAGTTGTGATTTGAGTTATGATTTAATTTGGCCTCGAATTTGGATTACGTTGTAGATCAAATGATTATTGCGCTACGGTGCGTCAACCCACGTATTAGTATTAGCACCCTTACACTACTTAAAGGTTTTCCTATCGACACGTGATGCATACTTTAGGTGTTATATTAGTCTAATTTTTAAAAGACAACAATGGACGTTTGGCCGAGCGGTCTAAGGCGCCAGACTCAAGAGTTTTCTCTTACAGCTGTTAAGTTGTGTATTCTGGTATCGTAAGATGCGTGAGTTCGAATCTCACAGCGTTCAATATTTTTTATATTTTTCACATGCGCAAGCGCGGTCTGTCATATATATGAGTTATATAGATTGCAAATATAAATCTACACGAGAAAACTTGCTTCATGTCTCTGTGATAATGTTCCATAAAAAGTTGAGCACTCATAGTAGATTAAGCATTTCTTTTTACTTGGAGCAAGCAATATTGTCTGCTGCGGTAGCTGTATTTGGTCTTTTTATCTCGTACATTTTCCATTTTTTCGAAGTTTTAACTTTTTCAAAAAAATAAATCGCGGTTTTTGTTTACATATTTTCATAGTATTACAATTGATTTGAAAGCTGCGTGATAAATGGAAATACTAGATCATTCGAGCTTTGAGGAAGATATTGGTGATCAGGAAAATGTTCAACCAGCAAAGAAGAGATTGAAAACTTCCGAGCGCTCTCCAAGTTCTAAAGATTATATTGAGAAAGTAAATAAACTATTGAAAAAACAACTCAAAGAAGAAAAGCCTATAAAAGAGCTTATAGAATTACTCCTACAAAAGGAAAAAGCTTTAGAGCCCATACAATTCAAAGATTCGTATGAGAGGTTTAGTGTTTTTCCTATTTCTTCGGACTGGGAGTTTAGAGTCGAGACATTGAAAAGGTTTACACCTTTCATGGAGATCATTAATGTGGAGCAGAATATAACGCAAGAATTTAGAGATATCACTTTTTATTTAACATTTGATCCGATTTTTACTAGCTATTGTATATTGACCATCAATGATGAGACCAAAAGATTGCAAAGTTTCAAGTTAAAAGACTTTACGCTGGAGAACTTGTATGGGCTACCCAAAATAGAATTGAGCAACTTGATAGACCATTTTTTCAAAATATCTAATGTGCAAACAACGGGTGAAAATCAATCGAGAACGAGCAAAGCACTGCTAGGAACTACAGATGTGACTTCGTTAAACACAATCACAAACTCCAATATTGTCAAGGGTGATAACAATTCAATATTCAACGTCACCATGTCAGATCATATCATCGAGCTAACTTTGAAAGAAGGTTTTAACATAAGCCACTGGTTTTATGCAATGAACAGTTATTGCGAGATGAGCTTGAAAAGGGTTTCTTTTATATTGAAAGTTGTGCTATATTTCGTCTCAAATTTCGGCACAGCTATATTCAAAAAATCCTACTTGAGTAAATTAGAGATCTTTGCTAGAGCGTTTTTAAAGAGTATAAAGCATAGTGAAGTATCTTTGAACGGAGAACTCAAGGAACTGTTGGAAAGCATATTGGCTCACACGGGTATAGATGATTTGGATACATATTTTGACATTGCGAAGCCTAAGCCTACGGTCAAACAGGTTGAAATGATAAAATTCATGAAAGTTTTCCAGGATTTGAAAAGACTTGAGTTTGACGATAAAAAGGCATTAACGATAGACTGGTCGCTTATGTTCAACTTCAAGAGTGGCTCAATAACATCTGACTATGACTCACTCAAACAGAAAGAAACCAACATAAAAGTGTTTGAGGCCAGCTCTGTTATAACAGCATCAGTTGCAAACTCCGATCGGAGTGGTGCAGCGTTGCAAGATCTATCAAACGTTCTACATGGACTTATAGAAAGAAAGGGGACTGTGGACGGAATTTGTATATTAGTAGAGAAAGTTTTAGGGTTGAATAAATCAGAGTAGCTGACAAGTGCTACTCAAGAGCAGGTGTAGCTTGTACGTAAAAATCTATCAAAATTGGGATTTACGATCATTCTTAACGTCAGCCCTCGGAAAAACAATAAAAATAATAACGAACAAAAAAAAAATAAAAAAAAAGTAAAAAAAAAGAAAAGTGCAAACAAATAATAAATAAAGTTGGCGTTTTCGGGCACCATGAGCTACACATTTTATTCAGCAGAATCATCAACAAGCTCACCGAGGTCAATGAATGATTTACTTGATATAGACGACATGAACTTGTCGTTTTTAAGCCACAATGATAAGATTTCGCATGGTGCAGAGTCTCAAAGTACAAATGGAAACATAAATGATGATGATATAGAGGTCGCAGCACTGGCGCCACCAAATTCACTGGATGCCGTAGCGAATAAAACGATTCAGGAGAAAGAAACTGTCAACTTGATTCCAGAAAATAACAACAGTACCGATTCATTGGTGATGGTGGCACCAAATGACGCCAATAGTGATAATGGAAACAATCTATGGGTGCCGAACAAAAGACTGAGTGAAGTGGTTTCAGCTCAAAGTCCTGAGTTGGCTAAGAAGCGCAAAACCCCAACCTTTAAAGAACAATCAGATCAGCCCAAGAACGACCACGTTGTTATTGATTTGACAAATGAGTCCGATAACTCTGATGACGATTTTTTTGAACCCAAATCTGTTGTGCCCATTGCTAATAATGCAGTGAATAATGTACGAAATTCGAAGAGCCCGGTATCAAGCCCATTCTCTTTAGACGGTTCGAACTCTGACGATGATATCATATTTACTGGCGAGAGAGTGCTACAACCAGGGTACAATCAACCAGTTCCGTTACCGAGAGAATTGATAGAACAGCAAAACCAGTTGCGGGCTCTCGAAAATGGCCAGGTGCGACCAGCATCCCCTGAAACATCTGATGGCACTTCACTTGAACATGTGAGGGGTGTAATTCGCCGAACTTTAACAAACTTGAATGCTCAGTTTGTCAATTATTCTAATGTGATTAATAATGCTATCCAGACGGTCCATGAAATGACACAGGAGAAAAGCAGATTAGAAAATGCATTACTATCTGACCCTGTTATGGGAATCAGAGACACGATCAACCGTATTAGTGAGATTACTAATAATATTAATAGGGTACAGAATCGAAGAAAAGAAGCGGAACATCAGCTCGAGATCAATAAGACTGAAACCGAAAAATTCAGAAACGCAGAAAGAAAATTATTGATAAATCCTTCTGAATTTTTGACGAGTATCCAGCAAAGAGTCAGCTCAGTTGCAGGTGATTTACCAGGAATACGACCAAAGAAGGAGAGTTTCAATGACAATGCCATAAGTCATTTTCCTAACAACAATCTTAATTTTAGTACTGTGGAAGATTCGGAGTACATCTCAAATTTGATAGACAACATAACAGTTGAAGAGGAGTTCGTGGATGACAATGTTGCAGATACACCTCCCGAAATGAACATCAAATTAATGAAACACCAAAGGCTTGGACTTGATTGGCTATTGAAGATGGAAAACGGTTCAAATAAAGGTGGGATTTTGGCCGATGACATGGGTCTTGGTAAAACTGTTCAAGCCATTGCATTGATATTAGCTAATGCACCAAAGGTAAAAACTGGAGATCCAACTGCACCATGGAATAGTTTGGTACTGCCTACATTGATTATCGGACCAGTTGCACTTTTGAGACAATGGGAAGGGGAAATAAGGACAAAAGTCAAAGATGAACATCGATTGAAGACTTTCTTGTACCATAGTAACGATAGAGTTGATTCTTTTAGAGCTTTACAAAAATTTGATATTGTCCTCACCAGTTATGGTACTTTATCTTCAGAGTATAAGAAACACTTTTCCCGTGTCATCAAAGAAGCTAATTTGTCTAAAAATTCTTCAATTTTGCCGGATGAAAACTCTGGTGGACAGACCTACAACTCGCCTTTTTTCTCTGGAGATGCAGTATTTCATAGAGTTATCTTGGACGAAGCTCATTTGATCAAAAATAAGTTGACCCAAAGTGCAAAGGCATGTGCTTTATTGAAAAGCGAGTACAGACTTTGTTTATCTGGAACCCCCATGCAAAATAAAGTGGACGATTTGTACTCTCTCATCAGATTTTTGAGAATAAAACCTTACAACAATGAAAGAAAATTCAAGAGAATAATTGCATTGCCTTTAGATGTTAATAGAAAGAAAACAAACATCAATGATCGTGAGGCCAATCGTCTCATGCAAGGTGCAATGAGAAAACTCCAAGCGTTACTTAAAGCCATCTTACTTAGAAGAACTAAAGATCATAAAATTGACGGGGTGCCAATTTTACAGATACCCAATAAAACTATCACCCAAGAGAGAATCAAACTTGAAGGAGACGAAGGTGATTATTATAGCGACTTGTCCTCAGATGTGCAAAAGACTGCTAAAAAGTTGTTAAAAGCAGAGAAAATCGGTAATTATTCAAGTGTTTTACTTCTTTTGTTGCGTTTAAGACAAGCATGCTGTCATAGTTATTTAGTCAGAATTGGTGACAGATGCCGTCAAATCGAAAACGGTGAGTTGGAAGATGACGATATGGAAGAAAGCCAAGGCACGTCGGGACAATTGAGTATTGACGATGTGAAACAAATGATTCTGGTTTGCAAAAAGTTTACTGGGAACATCATAGAGCAAGTGAATGCTGAAGTAAGAGCCGGCTCTGCTACTTGCCAATTGTGCTTCGATGGCTTGCTTGAGGAAAACACGCTGATATTATATCCTTGTGGTCATGCACTTTGTCGTGAATGTGTGTCTCCATTGTTTGAGTCTTTGAATGATGAACCAACTGGTTCAGCCAAATGTCATCAGTGTGGTGTTTTGTGCTCTCGAGAAGATACGGTTACTTATCAAATGTTCAACCAAGTGTGCAACTTGAATAAATCACAAGAAGAAGTTTTTCAACATTTCAACATTGATGATAAACTTGAATTCTTCACAAGAAGAAGCGTTATCAGTAACGAAGATTATAGGCTACTAAAACCTTTCTTCCCTAATTTGTTGCCAACTTCAGCATTGAACATGAGACAAAAAGTGATCAGAGAAATTTTGTTGAATGAGACTAACGGGTTTCAAGCGTCACCAAAAATGAAAAGATGCTTAGAAATCATTAGGCAAATCAATTCAACAAAGCCAGATGAGAAAGTTATCATTTTCAGTCAGTTTACACTTTTCTTTGACCTATTTGGAAAAATTTTGCGCGATAATAACCTTCCATTTTTGAGGTATGATGGCTCTATGACTATGGATCACAGAGATATGGTGGTTTCGAAGTTTTTTGAACCAGATAATGAGTATAAAATATTACTCATCTCATTGAAAGCTGGTAATGTTGGATTAACTTTGACATGCGCGTCCAACGTTATTATAGTAGATCCATTTTGGAATCCATACGTTGAAGATCAAGCTATGGATAGAGTACACAGAATTGGCCAACTCAGGGAAGTGAATGTTTACAAGTTGTTGACTGAAAACACCGTGGAAGACAGAATCATCAAATTGCAAGAATCCAAAAAGAAGATGGTTGAAAGTGCTCTTAGTGAAAGCGGCCTCAAACAAATCAGTAAATTGGGCAGAAACGAGTTGATGTTTTTGTTTGGGATTAACAATAATGGAGTTCATTAAACTCCTTTTCCGGTTAGATTACATCTTTAATCTACCAGTCATATGTATCATACTTACCAGTACCATTATTATATTATTACATGAAAACCTGTTACTTTTCCCCAATATTAAATTTGCGTAAACTTGGCAAAAGCCCCTTTGACTTCTTTTTTGCTTTTGGACTGTGGAACAATTTCTTGACTTCAGCAGTTTTAGGAGAGCTTTTAACTCTTGGAACTGAGTTGATTTTAGTTTTTGGAGACCCCTTTATAGGCTCTAAAGGTACAATAGCAGAATAACTTCTTGTCCTTACTGTATTTATGCCATTTGAAGCAGATAGCGTACTTCTTGAATCCGATGATGACTTTATCGTTGAAAAATTGGAGTTTGTGGTCAAAGTTTCTTCGCTACTCAAAAAATGTGTACCAAACTCTTTCTTTGAGCTCAATGGCTGTATAGGAGGCTTTTGTAAATTTGACTTTTTGATTTTCCTCGTTTTAGCCTTAGTGTGATTGAGGCTATCATTCGTGGTGGATTTTGTAAGGCCACCATAAAATGCGTTGTTGTTGTCACTTGATTTCAAAATCACGTCTTTTAAATTGTAGCTCTCGTTAGGATTACTGTCAACTTCTATTGAGTCTGAGGAATAATCAGATGGTTGTGCGGTTATTGATGTTTTACCACTGACTTTTCTCATTTTTGAAGGTCTAATGGTATTTCTTATAGTTTCAACTCTATTTTCCATGAATTTAGTCTGTTCGATCATATTGTGTAACTGTTTAATTGAATTTGACTTAGGTATAGTTTTCATGCTATTAGTTGTATTTGCACTCAAGGCACTGACCTGAGAATATCTTCTAGAACCCAAAGGTGCACTTTTTGTCGTATGAGATGAAATGAAACTACTATCAATGGTACCTGAAGTGATGCCCGACGCTACTCCAACATCATCGCTGTTTTGAAGTGTCATGAGCTGATTTTTGGTATTTTGATGACTCAATTTTTCCTTCGATAGCAATTCATTTTTGTAGTTCAACTCACTTTCTAATAATGCTATTCTCTCCAAGGAGTCGTTATATTTGGACTCTAAGTCATTCAAATTTATGCTCAAAATGCGTTCATTTTGTTCAATATTGTCATTTAAAATCTCTATGTTCACTAGTTTACTTCGAACTGATTGCAACTCTCTTTTGTAATTTTTGTATTTGGTCTCATTGGTTTCAGTAATACCATTTAACTCTTTTTCTATCTCAAGGTACTTGTTTCTCCAATTGTCCACTTCTGCCTGTTTCTCAGCAAGCATTTCTTCCAAGTTCATTTTCTCATCGCTCAACTGGTTCAACTCCTTTTCTAATTCTTGCTCCAATTCATAACTCGATTTCTGAAAATCGTTCAACTCCTCTTCCAATCTCGCAATCTGTTGAAAGGCTAACTGTAATCTTTCTTCATCACTCATGCTCGAGTCCTTTGAAGGTGAGAAATTCCCATAATCTTGTTCATAATCTGGACCAAGTTCTTCATCCAGATCACTTCTATCACTCATTTAAAGCTGCTCAATTTTATTTATCAATTGTCTAAATATCTATGTTATCTAATTTTTATTTGCATGTGTATTTAAGATTGAGGATAAATTCATATACCAACACAATATTGGAGAGAAACCATTACCCGGGGTTAAAGTACTATTATATCAACAAAGTCGATAATTACGAAATTTGATGGTGTGCTCGCATTGAAGTGACAATTTGAAAAAAGAAAAATACTGAATGTCTGAAATCCAAAATGAAAGACTGGTCATTGAAAGACGAAATAGCGTTGTTTAAGAACATTTGCCACTTCAAACCATTGGGTAAAAATGGTAATTTTCATATGATTTCTCTTATAAACAATTTGAAAAAAGAGACAAGCATTGATGATTTAACTGCAGAGGATGTCAGAGAAAAATTATCCACTTTGTACAATTTGAAAGATTTGGAGGAGCTAGAGAATTTGAGTGATTCAGACAGCGACTCAGACCGAGGAAGAAGGAGACACGCCATGAGAAAACGTGATAAACGCGAAACTGATAGTGAAGCTGACAAGGACGAAGAAGAAGAAGAATCTGAAGAAGGCGAAGAAGAGGAAGGGGAGGACGAAGAGGAGGAAGAGGAAGAAGGAGAAGAAGAGGGTGAGGATGAGGAAGAAGGCAACGAGGAGGAGGCTGATGAAGAGGAAGCAATTGAGGATGAGGAAAGAGAAGAAGGTGCAGAAGATGTTGAGGAGGAAGCTGTGGACGTTGATAAAGTGGACAATGAAGCAAAAGAAGCAGTGCAAAATGAAAAGCCAGAAGAAAATAAAGGTGATACTGATGAAGAGATGACAGAGACTGACGATTTGAAAGGGCTCAAGGAAGATGATAAAAAATTGATCCACAAGGAAGGTAAGGATACAGAGGGTTCAGATGTAAATAAGCTGTCACAGGAAAATGCAGAAGTTGTGAAAAGTGAAATTGGATCAAAAGCTGAAGGAGAACAATACATTAAAGGAGAAAAGGAACTCGAATCAAAGGAATTTCAGCTAAAGGAGAAGGGAAACAAAGACGATGAGGTCAAAATGCAGAATGGGGATACAGACGAAGCAGTTGGCAAAAGCGCCGATTCCTACACGGATTTTCAATTAGAGTTGCAGCCTGATTTTCAAAGAGAAATTATGGAACATGCTGTTGATTCCACCTGTTCCAGTCCATCTCGATTAACAGAAGATGAGGCGGATGAAGATGTTGAAATGGATGAGCAAGATGAGCAGGAGGTGGAGGTGGAGGAGGAAGAACAAACACAAGGAGAAAAATCAAAAGTGAAGGACAAGAAGTCCAAGTCACGAGTGAGTTCTAAGACAAAAAACGATGGAGTGAAAAGAAATACAGAAAATGAAGATAAAACTCAAGATGTGAATGATGCTGATGAAGCCGGTGAAGACGAAAAGTCCGAGGTGATTCATAAATCTACCGAAAACGATGAGACCAAAAAAGAATTGCCAAAGCCGGAACTTTCCCCGGAAGGTGGGGCAAAAGATCAGTCTGAAGAGGAAGAGGAAGAAGAAGAAGAGGAAGAAGAGGAAGAGGATGAGGATGAGGAAGAAGAAGAGGAGGAAGAGGAAGAACACACTGAACAACAAGTAGACGAGGAAGAGGACGAAGAAGAAGGGCGTGAAGGAGAGGAAGAAGATGATGAACAAGAATTTCAAGAAGCACAAGAAGAACAGGAGGAAGTCAAGCAGACAAAGAAAACAAGGACATACAGAAGAAGAAGTACGATGACACCAAGAACAAGAAAAGTACAGAAAGGCGCAGTCAGTAAACCTACAAGAAGAACCAGATCAAGTGCAGTGCCATCTGAATTAAAAGAGAATCCTAAACCTGGACCCGGAAGGAGAAAAAGTGTAGGGAAAGGAAGACCAGCTGGCAGTGGTAGAAGGGCATCTAGAAGAAAGTAGTTTTAATTTTGTACATTAATATAGTTGTATACTTATTGCTCTATGTATTTACAAGTGCTCTTTTGTTTCTCTATAAATCTATGTGCGTTTACTCAATTCAGCAGCTCTTTCAGAAAATGCTTTGACCATGATATTAGTGATTTCATCAGCAAATAAAGCACTGACCGCATTGTATAAAGGATTCGAGAATTGAAAGTTCAAGTGTAACTTCATCCTACTCAAGTTTTCGTCATTTGCGTCCTGGAAAATCACCCATTTCATTTTCAAATGGTCAAATAGGTTGTCCGAAAGTGATTCCGCCTCCACAATCTGCTTAAGTTTATTAGAATTGTCACAATTTATCTTGCAAACAAATCTCTCGTTGTAAGCCTTGAATCCCACCTTGAGTCCACCTTTCACAGGAAGTCCCTTATTGTCCAATTCATCAACAAATGATTCAGTACAGTATGGTACGAATTTGTGGTAATCCGATACATTCGAGATCACTTTAAATAAAGTATCTGAAGAATGCTGCAACGATTTTCTGATCGTATAGCTTTGTGCTTTGATCCCCACGGGAGCGCTGAAGAAAGACCGAACAGCGTTTCTTGATAGCACTAAATTCGGAACAGTTTTGATCATGGGAAACTATACGATCCAAAAGTATAGCGAAGTTGCAAAACTGCAAAGTTCCCCAATAAAATTATTTCAGAATGGGGTCCCGAAAAATAGATGAGGTTATGAGCCATGTCCAAATCAGCCAGAATTTTTAAAATTAAAGTGGTTAAATATGCTTGCAATCACAACATGTCTTTAGATATCAATTGGGACATACTATCTTCGGATAAACAATTGAACAGTGGGATACAGAAATTTCTCAATGACCAGCTACAGAAAATACAACTACCCAATTTCCTTAAAGATATAACGGTGACAGACTTCTTCATTGGAAAAATTGCTCCATCGGTTACCATAAGGCACATTGGAGATCCGTTTGATGAGTTTTACGAGGATGACGAAGAGGGTGACGAAGAGAGTGAGGAGGCCAAAAGCAACCACGCTGAGTTTGAAGAGAAGGAAAGCCAAAGCTCTGAGCAAGACAGAAACTCCAATAGTAGCTCAAGTGCTAAAAAGAGATCACCCAAAGATTTGCAAGTGATTGCCGAGATTGATTATAGAGGTGACATGTACGTGTGTGTCAGTACCAATTTGATGATAAACTATCCTTCCAAGAGTTTTATTGAAGTTCCCATAAAGTTAAAAATGACCGATATAGTGATACATTCGTTAGCGGTATTGAGTTATGCCGACAAATTGGTTCATATTTCGTTTCTTTGCGACGTTAGCGACGATTCGTTAGAAAATTTCCTCAAGTCTGACAAGGGACCAAGACAGTCTGCCACACCAGTTACGCCAGTTACGCCTAGCATCAGACAGAATAGTGGTATGTTCACTGGTTCAAGATCTATGAACAAAGACCGAATCGATATCATCAAAAACATCGAAGTCGAATCAGAGATCGGTGGTGGAACCTTGGGTAATCAATCCAGCGGGTCCGTACTAAAAAATGTTAGTAAAGTGGAAAAGTTTTTGGTAGAAAAACTCAGAAGCATTCTTCGTGACGAGCTTGCCTGGCCAGGGTGGATATCGTTTGATTTGACCGAGGATCTGGAGGATGAAGAAGAAGAGGAGGAAGAGGAAGAAAGAGAAGAAGAGGAAGATGATAAGGAAAAGGGCAACGAGGAGAAGGCTGACGAAGAGGAAGCAATTGAGTATGAGGAAAGAGAAGAAGAAGAAGACGACGACGACTGCGACGAGGAAGACGACGAAGAAGCAAACAGTTTTAGTAACGGCGACAAAGAGAAGCAGGAAGATACTAATGGTGCACAAGAAGGCAAGAAGCTAGATGTTCACAAAAAAGCAAAGAAAGGCCAGGAAGTCAATGGAGACATCGAGCTAACTGCTCAAAATATCAAAGCGCTACTCGAAAAACAATCTAAGAAGAGGTCTTCATTGGAAGATCAGAACTCAGAATCTGCGGCAGCTGAGAGTGGGATTTTGAGTGAGAGCTCTGTTATTGTGCACGATAATGTGGATCTAGATGGCGATATACTGATCCAGTAATTGGATATGTTTTTTACTGTTGAATTCAGTTCTCGTCCCCGCCTGATTTTCTGTTACTTTTTTAGCTGTAAGCAGATTTTTTTTTCTCAGCATGCATGATTGCAAACGTACAAATAATTTGTGAAGCTTTCTTAAAAAAAAGTGTTTTCAATTTTGTTTTTGCTCACATCATCAGGTAATCAACAACACAGCGATGAATTTCCAGTTTCTTTTAAAGTTATTACTATTGAACTTGTTAAGTTTATGCGTTGGGTCAGACGAGATAAAACAAACGAGCTTTGACGATGATCTTGTTATGGAGCAGAAGATCAATTTGAGAAATAGCAGAAAGCAATTTACACCGGCACAGCTGGCCAAAATTGAAAGAAGCAAGAAAGTTGAACAGATTTTAAGTGATTTGGAAAGCAGCTTTGAAGAAAGAAGAAGGAATAAGGGAGAAAAAGCTGATTCCAGTTGGGTAAAAGAGGCAAACACGCTATACGGCAATATGAAATCTAAATGGTCTTCTTTTAGGCTTGAAAACAATGTGAAACTTCCACTACCCGGTTACATTCAAGATCTAGATAAAATCGCCAAAATAAATGCCCAAGGACTCGGTGACGCTCAGGTTGTGATTACTAGTGAGAATCTACCTAGTATTTTGAATGTGCCACACGGTACAAGACAAACCTATATTCAAGATGATACTCATTACGAAGACGACGACTGTGACAAAAAATTGATCAGAAAATATATCAAGAAACTCTGCGAGAGATTGGACGAGAAACAACGGGAGCTTATTCATAGAGTCGTTGATCTTATAAATGCCATTAACCATGGATCTGTTTTAGCCGCAATAGAGTTGGCCAAGTGCCTACAGGAAATCGAGGGTGATTTGCTTGATATTTTGAAAGAAATTTTGTTGATCATCGACAAGTTGATTGAGATTGGAGTTGATGCAGTGAAATTGGTGATAGAAGCTTTTATTGAGTTGTTTGGCGCAGTAATTCGATTGTGGGAAGACAAAGCCTGCGGATGTGACTGCCCCACGTTTTTGCACTCTTTGCTTAAGTACATCATTGATATCATCACATGGACCCCACAAAAGTTGTTGGCCCAATTAATTCAACATATAATAGATATATTTACCTCATTGCCATTGCCTAGATGTCAATGTGCGTGTGAAGGTATATATGCGCTAGCATTGGATAAAAGGGAAGAACAAATCGATCAAGAGCTAGAACCAAGTGTTGAAGTTCAAACGTGGGGTAAAAAGAGAAAAGCAGTTCCACGAGGCAAGGTGAACAGCCCAATATTGAACAAGTTTGATTTGATGCTTGAAAAACAGATTGCCAAAAACAAAGAGAATAGCAGAACGAATGGCAAAACAAAGCTTTTTGAAACCAATACAGATTATGAAATGCGCTTTACTAACGAGCAACAAGACCACAATGAAATGCCCAGCTTTGAAGATCCTGAGTATCATAACCAAGATCGAGGCCATAAGAAGCCGCGGATTAATTTTGGATCAGAAATTCCCCAAAATAATCCGATCCCATATACCAATGAGTATTCGAATCATCAAAATTTTGACAAAACTTCTCGGCGTAAACCGTCAAGACATTTTTCCAATCTCAAAGGTGAACATGAAATTGATGATGTCTACAATACCAATGGAAATCTGAAATATGATGGCAGGTATGAGAGCGCTGACGATACTTACGTAAGATCTAAAACGCCAAATAGTGTCAAAAAAGCAAAAACTGTGAAAAACACAAGAACAAACCGTTACTCACCCGTCAATTGAACAAAACGGCGAACCCAAAGTGCGTTGATCTACACACAGATTGTATTATTGTTGCAATATACTTTTTTTACTTTTTTTTAGTAACCTTGAAATCTCTATTTAAAAAAAATCGCGTTGTTTCCACTTTGGGAATTTTCGAATGACGCGTCATTTTTTCTTAATCACAAAATTTTCCGATTTCAGTTGATTTTGTTTTACTTTTCAACAACAACTTTTCTACTCTTACTTTTTTTTCGCCAAAAATTAACATATCGAGAATAAGATATCAAAACAAGAAAAATGTCATTTCGTTCACAGCTGGACATGAACACAGATGGATTTAGCAATCCACCCTCATCAATGAGATTCAGTGGTACGTTGGCACTGAGTGAAGCTCAAGGTCCAGATACACCTGGAAGATTAGGAAGTTCTACAAATTTTGTTGATGATTCAAGACCTATTGAGACTTTGAGAAGAACGAATAACCAAATGATTGAAAAGGTCCACGATGTCACTGGTGAGAAAGTGAGGGAATCTTTCGAGCAGTTTTTACAAGAGTTTGTGGACCCATTACAAGAGGAGGAGTCACAGAGTGGCAATAAGACGTATATAATGCAACTTGAGGCCATGAAAATTTACGAATTAAACACTATTTACATAAATTATAAGCATTTATTAACGAGAGAAAATGGAGTTTTGGCTCTGGCTATTGTTGAACAATATTATAGATTCTTGCCTTTTTTGCAAGAAGGGTTGAAAAGAGTAATCAAAAAATACGTTCCAGAATTATTAAAAAACGGTGCTATCAATGCAGGCTCTACTGGTGTGACAAATACTCAGACATCTACGATGGCAAGTCAGCAAACAAGCTCGACAGCACTTGAATCAAATGAAAAAATATTTCAAATTAGTATATACAACTTGCCAACTATCAACAGAATCAGAGACATCAAATCAGAGAAGATTGGAACTTTGATGCTGATTTCTGGTACTGTCACAAGATCATCGGAGGTTAGACCTGAATTGTACAAAGCATGCTTCACTTGTGACATGTGCAGAACTGTTATAGAGAATGTGGATCAGGTTTTTAAATACACTGAGCCATCCACGTGCCCAAGTCCTAACTGTGACAATCAGAGCGCTTGGACTTTAAACGTCCAAAAATCGCATTTTGTGGATTGGCAGAAAGTGAAGCTTCAAGAGAATCCAAATGAAATTCCAACCGGTTCCATGCCTAGAACTTTAGACGTTATTGTCAGAGGTGACATGGTGGAAAGAGCTAAGCCTGGTGATAAAGTTAAACTCACTGGTATGCCTATGGTAATTCCGGATGTTAACCAATTAGGTCTTCCGGGCATAAAACCAACTTCTAAAAGAGAAACTGGCAATGAAGCCTTGGGCTCAAGTGTTACTGGTTTGAAAGAGCTTGGAGCTAGGGACTTGACATACAAGATTGCGTTATTAGGTACTCATGTGACATCATTGAGTGACAAATTGAGTTCCGACGCTGATGATGACGAAGAAAGTGCAGGAAACTCTGGAACAACTGGTGCAAATGCTGAGCAGAACAAGACAGAAAACGAGAAACAAGAACAAGAAATCTTTTTAAATAGTTTGACTCAACAAGAGCTTCGTGAGTTGCAAGACATGGTCAATGACAGTCATATCTATGACAATTTGGTCAAATCTGTTGCCCCGGCAGTTTATGGTCATGAAACGGTGAAAAAGGGCGTCTTGTTACAATTACTTGGTGGTGTGCATAAGAAGACTATCGAAGGTATCAATTTGAGAGGTGATATCAACGTGTGTATTGTGGGAGACCCTTCAACGTCAAAGTCCCAATTTTTGAAATATGTTTCATCATTTGCACCAAGAGCTATTTACACATCGGGTAAAGCCTCTTCTGCAGCAGGTTTAACTGCGGCTGTCATCAAGGATGAGGAAACAAGTGAGTTCTCGATTGAAGCTGGTGCTCTTATGTTGGCAGATAATGGTATCTGTTGTATTGATGAGTTTGATAAGATGGATGTGGGTGATCAAGTTGCTATTCACGAAGCCATGGAACAACAAACCATATCTATTGCAAAAGCTGGTATCCAAGCTACTTTGAACGCGAGAACATCTATTTTAGCTGCAGCCAATCCTATTAATGGTAGATACAACAGAAAACAATCATTGAGAGCCAACTTAAACTTATCAGCTCCAATTATGTCCAGATTTGACTTGTTCTTCGTTGTTTTAGACGACTGTAACGAAAAAATTGATACTCAAATATCTAGTTTTATCATTGATTTGCATAAAGGTGGTGATACATTTATTGAGAGTCCATATTCTGCTACTCAAGTAAAGAGATATATCAAGTATGCAAAGACATTTAAACCAAAGATGAATAAACAGGCAAGAGAGGTTCTTGTGCAGTATTACAAAGACTTGCGTGCAAGTGACTCTCAAGGATTTGGAAGATCCAGTTATAGAATCACTGTTCGTCAGTTGGAATCTATGATTCGTTTGAGTGAAGCCATTGCCAAGGCCAATACGACAAATTTAATTACACCAGAGCTTGTGGCAGAGGCCTATTCATTATTAAAAGATTCTATTATCAAAGTTGATAAGGACGATGTTGAAATTGATGAAGACGAAGAGGAAACATCGACAGCACCAGCAGGAACTGACGAAAACGACGTTGTCGAAACCGAGCGTATGGACGTTGAAGATAGCGAAGAGCAGAAACAAGACCAAGAAGCACACAAGCAGCGCAAGAAAGCAATTTCATATGACAAGTATGTGGAGATGATGAATTTATTGGTCAAGAAAATCATGGAGCATGAGAAGAGCGATGAAAACAGCGACAGCGTTGGAATGACCGGTGAAGCACTCAAAAACTGGTATTTGGAACAGAAAGAAGACGAAATGGAAACGGAGGCAGACTATTGGAATGAGTCGAAGTTAGTGGGCAAAGTGTTGAAGAGATTGGTTAAAGATAAAATTTTGATGGTGGTAAGGAATGGAAATGACGATCTTTTAGATGATGAAGGTGCCGAGAGTCAGAAAACTGACATCAACACGAATACCTACACTTTGCACCCTAACTGTGCTATTGCCGAGTTCTTCCAAGACAGTGAGAATGAGTCATGATTGGTACAAATATTGTGTTACTAATCAGTTCAGTTTAGTTTAGTTTAATTTATGAATTGCCGAGTAAAATGTACTACGCTATTATATCCCGCTCGACTTTTTCTACCTTTTTTTTTTTATTTTATTTTTTTTTTTCCAATTCAAAGTGAAAAGTGATAATCTATCTCAACGCGATTCAACATGGCAGAGAAGAAAATTGATTTCACTGCCGGAGACCAGGCAGACAAATACAGGTACTATCCTGATGACCCCACATCTCTTGAGAACCAATTGAAATTTGCAATCAAAGAGCCGAGCAAGTTTTACGATCCATGCCACGAGTGCTCTAAAATGAGTATTAGATGTTTGGAGCAGAATGGCTACGAGAATAAGTCAGTATGTGACGAGTACTTCAAAGCATACAGGGAGTGCAAGAAAGAGTGGCTTGCGAAGCGGAAAGAAGACAGACGGAATGGTGGTGGCTGGTAGCCATGTTACCCCAATTTAAGATAACAAACTTTATGAATTAATGAACTAAACATAACGACTATGGAAATAAATAAAAGTATACATCGACAAACAAAAGAAAAAGCAAGGCAGTCGGTGCCTTATTTTCTGAGATCTGTCACTTTCAATGGGAGATGCTTTTCAACAGTAACGTGGCTACCAGAGCTAGGAGTGCATTCATCATAGAGTGAATCTTCTTTATGAGGGTGAAATCCACGTTCTTTGCACTTTGTAATTAATGGCATACCTTGTGACTCTGTCAACCGGAAAATACCAAAATTTGGGCTTGAGTTTGGAGCTAACACTATGGCAATTGATTCGGGAAGTTGGAGCTGATACCCGCAATGCGTATGCAAATCCACTGAACTTAGGAAACATGGCTGTGTTGGATGCGTATGGATCCATCCAAGAATAAATAAGTCTTTTTCATCAACAAATTGAAGTAGCTGTTCTTCGCTTGTGGTGTAGCACGTATTTGAAGTACCACGTTGCTTTGGAATTATAAGATCTGTGATTTGGAAAGCACTCTTGTTTTTCACCAAATTGCCTCCCAATATCCCACACGTTTCTATGCCTTCTTCCGTGTTGCGCTTAGAGACTTCTAAAAACTTTCTTTCGATGTCAATTGGAACATGCATTGCTTTCAAAGGAATGCCATTCTCAGTAAAACTGAATTCTCCAAACATGTCTTCATCATCCTCATCTTCGTCTCCAAAGCTTTCGTCATCGTCGTCAACCTGTCTATATGCTTTGTCAATATCGTCAACAGAGGACTTATTTGAAGACGCGTGCAAGGATTTGATCTCTTCAACAGATTTGATTTTAGGGCGTCTTTGAGGAGATATTGGTGAACAATTGATGGCATCAATGATAGGTGGGGCAAGCGGGGTCATCGTTACACCAGAATCTGCTTTCTGTGGCGAGTTGTACTCTGGTGCTTTAATCTTTTCAAACAGGGTTTCACTTATGTCGTCATCGTCATCGTCATTATCATCATTGATCATGTCACTATCGTTGTCAATAACACTGTCGCCTTCGATGTCACTTTCTTCATTATCGCTTTCGTGTCTTCTGACGTGCTCAACATTGACACTTGGCAGAGGCGCCAATTTATCTAAATGCTCGTTTTCCATTGGTTGGTTTACCACTTTGTTGGACTTAACGTTAAACTTCGGTATATCTTTCAAGTCTATACCGCCAAACTCATCATTCCCAATAGAAAACCCAGTATTTGTGGATAGATCTGAGAAGTCTCTTTTGAATGGCATGCTCTCTGGCGCCATAGCGACATTGATGACTGACTCTGTGTTAGTGAAACTGTTGTCCGCATTATTATTTCCAGTATCATCATCATTGCCATCTTTATCTTCGCCGTTGTTTGCGCTGCTGGCATCTTGCTCAAGGGGTTCATGGGACTTCTTGGATACTTTGTTTTCGTAGTTGATTCTCTCTCTGGCAATGTAGCCTTCAAGCTTTTTGCATCTCTCTTGTACCCAATTGCATTCATTACTGAGCACAATGAACGAGGATCTGTTGGTAAATTCTGGGTGTGACGGTATGGATTCAAGAATCAAACTCTGGAATCTCTTGTAAAACAAGTATGCCTCCGGATACTGCCTTTCTGAATCATGCTCTTTTGCAATCTTTAACACATATTTAGCGCTTCTCAACCATGTGGTGAAGGGAACCTTGGTGGAGAAATTATAGCTGACTGCTTCTCTGTTTAAGCCTTCAATTGACTTTGGTGGTTTGTATCCCATAGTAGTAGTAGTGACTTGTTCTTGGCTTCAAGGAGTTCAATCGTAAAAATGAAAAATAAAATAATAAAAAAAAAGTAAAATCAAAAAGTATGCGAAAAATTTACTGGGCCAACAACGCCTAAGATGTAAATACTGGATTCTGTTTTGTCACTTGCAAGCGCCAAACAGGAGCAAAATGTTGGAACAACTTAGAGTGTGTGAAAGTGGTAAAATCAAATAGAAAACTCAACAAAAAAGTAAAGCAAAAATAAAAATAGAACAGGCAGAGATATTTTGGTATATAACGAGGTTGTTGGTGTTCCTGGAGTAGCACGCGAGACTGGGAGTTTTTAATGCACGTGATGTTTGTATACGGATCAAACATCTAATTACACCGCCAGATTAAGTTTTAGTGCCAGCAAAAAAATGGAAAATACTACAGTAGGAAAATTAAAAGTAAAATGTCTAATGAACGGTGAAACGGTTTGTATATACACTTTAAAAACAAGTTTGCTACATACATTTGAGGTATAGAGAATTATAGGCAGCGAGCAAGATTAGATGTCCTCATTAGGGGTTGACTTGCACTAACTCAAAAACAATTAAAGGATTTCCAAACGTACCAAAGATTCTTGCCGAATCTTAAATAATAAGACTCGAGGTTAAGTTCTACGGTAAACAGAGCCGTCAAAAGTAGGAGAAAATTCTCATACGTTCCAATATATCTTCAAAAATTGTTGCAAATAAACTGCTCTGCGCCCTTAATGAGGCAAAATGTGTAAAAATAGCACTTATTCCTGTACGAATTTGCTAGATATATTCGTTTGACTTGGGCTGGCGAATCCCGTTTAACTGAAAACTTGTTTATCAATTTCCTTTTTCGGGCACATTACACGGAGTGCATTTCGTACCATAGGGTTTTATAAAAACAAGCGCGAGATCCAAATAAACGTACTGAACAAAAAAAAAATTGGTTAACAACAAAATCAGGAGAATACAGAGGAGAGAGTTCCAGCGGGTTTTGCAAAAAAGAACAAAGCAAAAAAAAAAAGTCAGCCACTCCCATAGAATACAAAGAACTCACAAAGACACTGTGTGACAGAGAATACATCAGCCGAATATATTATAAACAGAGAAAAATATCCAGTTGCAACGCCACAAACCCTTTCTACTGATTAGAGTTTATTTGCGTTCGCATCAACATTTCTGAACGCCATGAACACAATTCAAGAAGTATCTAACGAAAGCGGGTCCTTGAATAACTTTAACCACAATATGGAAGCTTTCAATAAGCAAGCAAATCACCTTCCAAGAACGACGCCCGAAAATCCAGCAATATACTCCACGGCCTTAAAGTTGGCACCAAGTTCAAAGTCTTCAACAATCAAGATCTCTAGCAAGACTGCTGACGGAGCATTCAGAATGAACACACCAGCAAGTCCTCATTACGTCACTAGAACAGACACAAAGAAGTCTGTGTCTCCCATGGGAAAGCACACTTCGATGAGATCCAACGTTTCTTACAGACCAAAATCACCTACGTTGTCCATTGACGATGAAGGTGCCGATATGGATGTAAGTAGGGAGCTTTTGCAAGCTAGAGCTAGAGAGGATATCAAGTCCTTGAGATCTTTCAAAGACGATGATTTTGACGACCACAAGTCTATGAAGAGCTACAAAGGTGTCGAAGTGAATCCTATAACGGGCAAAGACATGTTCGTGTATAAGAATAGCCGCACCAAGTTATCAAAAAAGAAAAGAGACGATGAAAAGGACAAGTACCTTCAAACAGCATCTGACGAGATGCGCAAAAAGCTCCTTCTGCAGCAGTTTCAAAAAATCCTTGAAAGTGATGGCGCCAAGAAACCAGCTTCGTCCCACGAGAATTTTTTGAAAAACAAGCAAAGAAATGATTTTCAAGCGCTTCGCGCCAACAATATAATGCCAGGCCCTGAAGAGTTATCTGAGACCGAGAGTAGAAACTCTATGCCAGGAGGTGCCAATTTTTTCCTGCAACAGCCAAAGGCAACACCAAGTAACGCTGCGTCACCATCTCCCATCCCACCACAGCAGCGGGTTCCAGGTTCCACTCCGGGTGCTAACAATGCACAATCTGGACCAGAATTCAACGCAAACACTGCTGCTGCTGCTGCTGCTGCTGCTGCGGCCGCAGCTGCAGGGTCGTTTCCGGGTCTCTTTGGGGGCAACTTTGGAAGCAATACCCCAAAAATGCCATCGACACAGTTACCAAATAATTTTGACCCAAACTCCGTGAACGACTTTATGAAATTCTTTCAAGCGTACCAGGCAAGCTTAAATAAACAGTCTGCGGTGAATACACCACAGCCACAACCACAAACACAACAGCCACAAACTAACTTTGGGATGCCAACGCCGCAACAGTTCCCAGGGACTATGCCAGGAACAAATGCAAATAATGCAGCGGCTGGTGGAATACCAGGCTCGCAAATTCCTGGAGCTCCGCCATTTCCAATGTTCCCAGACACACGTTCATTGCAAGAATGGTATCAACAGGCTGTATTATTTCAGGCAGAGTTGAATAGGCAAAAGCAGGAGTATGAAAAACAGAAAAGGGAATACGAGGAGCAACAAAAGATGATGAAGATGAAACAGGAGAGAGAAAATAGCGAGAAAGAGAAATTGCTAATAACGGCAGTCGCTACAGCCAAAATCCAATCCAAACTACAGGATAGATTTGAGAAAGAGTTAGTGCATTTGGTTCGTCTTCGCAAGCAAGAACAGGAAGATAGATATAATAGATATGGCAAGAATTTCTGGGGAATAGCTTACGGACCAAACGCGCCTGGAAAACTGGAAAAAGGAGCAATAACTGATGGTAAAGAAGCTGGTAAAGAACCCGCCAAAAAGGCAGCAGGAAAACAAAAACTGGACGATGCGAAAAAAGAGGCTTCAGTCAAAGTTTACATCGAGGACAGTGACAATGATCTTCCTATTTCGTTACCAGCTTCTGAAGTTCGGACGAGCAAACAATTTTTGCAAGCGCTCATCTCTGCATATCCAGAACACAAAAAAGCTTTTGAAACAGGTCGTTATAAACTTGTGGACAAGGCCAATAATACCATCTTTTTGCCTAAATATTATGAAATGACATTGAAAGAAAATCCATCGTTGGAAATTGTGGTCAGGTTTGATAAATTACTAAACACATTAACAAAGCCAGCTATAGAAGAAGGATTTAAAAATGGGTTTAAGGGTAAGGCAGTACAGAGACGTCCTCCAAAGAGTCTGACCTTTAAAAACTGGCTCCTTGAACAGCCTCTCCCTGCGAACGGTACCAAAACTAAGAGACCTTATGCCTACAAAGGTAGTAAAGCAGGTGGTGATGGCAATGGAAATAAAATCACAGAACTCATTGACGATGACGAATTATTCAAAACAGCCGATATTGATCCTAATCAGCTTATCTAAGACCCTGCTAGATAGAGAAAAAACCGGATTCTGAGTGTTTCAAAGTGTTAGTTTGCAATTTATATTATACAATAGTACCCTATGAAAATTCAACCGTAAATCGATTATAGCAAGCTAAAAAGTACTGCCCATTATGAACAATCGGTTAAAATTTTTGAATATCCAGTTCACAATAACTTTCATAGTCTCAACCAACTGTTTTTTAGTTGCTTTGTTCACACCAGGTTTTAAAATCAAATAAAACTCATAAGACGTGTTTCCATATCCAATACCCAATAACCCATTCGTATGTTCTGACCAGTTCATATAAACAAATCCAATGGGTCCACGGTCGTTTAAAGAGCTCGTTGACACGACTAACGTAGTATATAACTCTCTGTATAACGTCATCAACTGCAAATAAGTGATTTGAGAAACGTTTAGTAAGTTCAATGAATTTAAGCTTGGTACAAATATTTGAGAGTTCTTCTTTGATTTGAAAATGAAATGATAGAACAAATTGGCTGAATTAAGCGGTTGGAAAGTCTGTTTTTTCAAATAACTTGAATAGTTCATTTTTGACAAAATATTGAAAGACTTATCCACTTTTTTTCTCAACTCCTGGTTCAATAGAATCTGAGAAATAATTTTTTGCGAACTATCTCTAATTTCGAAGAATGAGTTTTTGTTTGGCGACAATAATATGAGAACTAACTTTTTATCACGAGAAGTTTCCATTGTGCTTGTATCCGTTACTTTGCCTCCCTGCTTAATCTCTAAGTTGTTCAAGTCAACATAGTTCATAAAGCAATACATAAATCCATTTGAATTGAAATCGGGCAAGCAAATCGGAAACCAGAGATCTTCTTCATTTGTAAAATCAACTTTTTGCTCATCTGCATCAACTAGAATTTTGATTTTTTGCTTTAAAACATCCTTGTCAAAAATTATAGATGACAAGATTTGGAGATCAGTGGTATGCAAAAAATGGTGTTTAGGCTTCAAAATTGTCAAAATTTTGCCATTCCCATCTGCCAAAATCGAAAAAAGACAATTTAGGTCTTTATTTTTTGAGATAATTGAGTTTAGCTTCATTTTTGTAGAAGTGGAAAGGTAGCATGACTCAATACCATCGAACACAAAACCAGGGTTATAAAATTTATTTAGCATGATTTTGCTCATGTTATCAAAATCTGAATCATTCAAAATCTTTCTCAAGTCAAAGTTCAATTTCATTTGAAAGAACTTCAACATTTGCTTCTTGGATATTATTGATATCAAGTAGTTATACACGATATATAACTGCTTTTGAAGATCAACCGTTGTCTCGAACTGGTAATTACTGATAGATAACAAATAAATTGGGTTTTTGTTTAGTACCATAAATTTGAAATTACCGGCCACAAATGTTTTCAAGTTATCATCATTTGTGTCTTTGAATGACGAAATAAGTGTTTGAATGATGCTCATATAGTTGATAACTTGTTCATAAGGCCCAAAGAGTGAATATATAGGCTTCCCCGATGACGACAATATGAACAAATGTTTATTGTGTTTGAAAAATGATTCAGAGTCCAAGTTTATTTCGTCAGCTTCTGTCGAGTTATCCTCAACGTTTGTTTGAGTACTCATTGTTTTTAATATGCTTGAAAATCCACCATCCAAATTATCGATTTTGAGCTTGTCTACTAGTTCATCGACAAAAATCTGATAATTTTTCAATGAATCTTTTAAATGAATATCATCTGTCAACAGATTTTTGTTATCATTTATCAATTCTTCCAATTCATTTTCCATAATGCTTAGCTGATCTTCTTCAGTATTGTTGATTGTCAAGATCGGTATCGTAGACTCAGTTTTGCTGAAAATTGAGACTTGGCTTTGAACATCGTCATAATCCTCGTTCGGTGGGGAAAACGCGTTGAACACTGGCGATTTCGAGTTTCCACTTAAGTGTTCATTCAATTGCTGGCTCAGTTGCAGATGCTGAATGAAAGGCTTCTGGTTATTCACGTGCGGTGAGACAACCGTGTCCAAGCTCACCGATGTTGTAGGATTAACTTTCAAACTGTTTGATAAAATAGAGCTGTTAGACACATTGGATGCAATTGAAAAATCTCTTACCGGTCTTGTTGGCTTTGGCGGAGGCTCATCCATGTATCAAAGTTTGAACGATTACGAAGATGAATCAAAAACTAATAAACTGAGAAATAATTTGTGTATCAAAAAAGCACTACTGTACCGTGCAAAAAGAGCTGATGCTATCAAAGTGTAGACTATGGCCAACTGATCGTGTTATTGCTTGCTTCGTGGTGTTGAGCAACAAATCTGGTCAAAAGTACTCTGTTTTTTTTGTGTGTTGCGATAAGTTGTTGGTGTTGTGTGAGAGTGTGTGTTTTTTTCTATTTTAAATTTTCTTAATTTACCCCATCTTAACATTTTTTATGCGTAAATGAAATCAGTAGCTGACATAGCAGACGGTTTTCTCGAAGCCATTGATCTCGAAAAGAGATCAGATATCGAGTTGGTGAACCAGCTATTGAACCAACTTTCGGCTAAAAAGTTGGCACAAAGAGGTTTGGCGACCATCAATCTAAATGTGTCCAATATAAGAACAGGTCTTGGTGGTAAAACTTTCATTGAACTCAGTAACGATAATGGGTACACAACTAGTGATGAAATTGACAACGGAGACATCAAGGTAGGGGATATTGTGAAGGTTGAACAAATGTCTAGTGGCCTGTCGAGTGCTCTGCTGTCTGCAAAGAAAGGTGGCCTGTTGAAGAAACTGGGCTCAAAAAGCATGAATAGTTCGAAAGACCAAGAAAAAGCTTTTGTTGAAGGTGTAGTGACCAAGATCACATTGAAAGTAATTGTTGTGAGTATTGAGGAGAACTTTGAGGAGAGCGTACTTCAATTGTTGAACGACAGAGTTTGGATTTGCAAGATTTCAAACGCAATCACTTACAATAGAATGGAGTCAACAATGAGAAAGATGAAAGAATTGAAGACATTGACTCCCCTTATGCAAGTTTTGCTTGGTCAAAGTGAATTTTCTGCCCCGGACAGAAACTCGCTTGATCACTCGTTAAAGAGCATTACGTTTCACAACGAAGCACTCAATAATTCGCAGAGGAGCGCAATCAACTTTGCATTGAATTCAGATGTATCAATCATACATGGACCACCCGGCACTGGGAAGACTTACACGATCATTGAGCTTATACAGCAATTGCTAGAAACTCCAAACAAGAAATTCGAAAGAATTTTGGTGTGTGGACCTTCAAATATTTCTGTGGACACAATCATAGAGAGATTGGATAAAGTGTATCCGTCAAAAATCCTAAGAATCGGCCATCCTGCCAGGTTGTTGCCTAGCATACAAAAACACTCATTAGAGGTTTTAACAAAAACCAATGAGACCGCTGAATTAGTTAAAGACATTAAGACTGAAATTAACGACATTTTGAAAGACATTAAAAAGCTGAAGAGCTACAAGGAAAGAAAACAGCTTTACCAGGACCTCAAATACTTGAAAAGAGATTTGAGAGAACGAGAGCAAAAAGCAGTGCAAAATTTAGTCTTAAACTCAAAAGTTGTCGTGGCCACATTACACGGATCGAGCAGTAGAGAGCTAGTGAAAGTTGGTGAAGCGCTAGGTGTGAATTTGTTTGATTGTTTGATTATAGACGAAGTATCCCAATCTTTGGAACCACTGTGTTGGATTCCCTTGATATATCACCAGGGGATTAAAAAGCTAGTATTGGCTGGTGACAACAAGCAATTACCACCCACAATTAAACTTGATGATCACGGTATATTGAATCTTGGTACCAAAACCAAAGCACCATCTTTGAACAAGATTCAAGCATCAAAACAGATTTTGGAAACCACAATATTTGACAGACTAGTTAAACTATACCCAAATAGTGGGTTAGCACAATTGTTGAACGTTCAATACAGAATGAACAAAACAATCATGGAGTTCAGCTCTAAAATGCTCTACAATAACAAGCTTATGGCGGATGCTAGTGTGGCTAATAGACTTTTAAATGACGTTGCTGGTATTGAAGGGACTGAAGACACAGAGGTACCAGTTATATGGTATGATACACAGGGAGGGGACTTTCCAGAACAGAAAGAGTCGGACGAATTGTCGTCAGCGTCAGCGTCAGCGACTTCCGGGTCATTACTCAACGAAAACGAGGCTTGCTTAGCACTATTGCACATTGAGCAATTGATCAACGCACATGTGCCAGTCGAGATGATAGGGGTCATATCGCCATACAATGCCCAAGTTTCTTTGATTAAACATAAGATACTGGCAAAGTACCCGGGCATTGAGATCTCCACAATCGACGGATTCCAAGGCCGTGAAAAAGACGTGATTATATTGTCATTGGTGAGAAGTAATGACGAGAAGAATGTTGGATTTTTGAAAGACGAGAGAAGATTGAACGTTGCCATAACCAGACCAAAGAGACAGCTTTGCGTGATAGGAGATATGGAGACCATCGGAGAAAGCAAAGTGCCCTTTTTGAGAAAATGGGTCAGCTGGGCCGAGGAATATGCTGAAATTAGGTATCCACAGTTAGAGGACGTTCTCGAATTTGCATGATTTTCTTAGCGAGTTGACAACCATACACTTTATAAAATTAATGCAGTACACCAAAGCAGGAAAAAAAAAAGTAGAAAAAAAAAAGGTAAAAACAAAAAACTGTAGCTTTACCCCGTATCAGCTGATCAGTGCTGTGTAGTGCTGCTAGCCATGTGACGAACACAGAATTTTACCTAAACCATTTTTTACTTCACCAAACAGCTTACTATCACGAAACTACGAGCGCGACACAAGTCTAGGTAATTTGAACTCAAAAAACTGGCCAAATACCAGAGAGCCTACCAAAGTAATAATTTGAAGCAGAACCATAAAGCTTTCAGCTATTGAGGTGATATAGCACTGTTGCTGAATCAAAACTTTACGCGTTATTCACTGAAAAAAAAAAGTAAAATTAAATTAAATTAAATCAAAATAAAACAAGACAGAGCTTTTAGCCTCTTTGAGCCTCCCAAAAATGCAGAACTCCGGATTGTCAGACTACTCGTCAGTGATAGATAGCAGTTTAACAGATGGAACGCTACAGGACCCGGAAGTCGCTGCGCAATTGTTGGGCAATAGCACGAACTCCAATAACAGCACGGGGCACAATATCAACGCCAGTGGTAAAATAACAAAGCCCAACAAGGATACTCGGAGGAACTTGCACATTAAGTCAGAGCAAAGACGAAGAGAGAAAATATACGATGGTTTTGCACAGTTGAGAGCTGTGGTGCCCTTGGTCAGACAGGGCCATGACTCCAAGGCGACATTATTGACAAAAGCGGCACAGTATATTCAAGCATTGCAATTTGAAGTGAACTCATTGAAATCACAGCTAAGCACAATGGAGCTGTTTTACCGGGAAAACGCTGCCAATTTTGCTGCGGCGGCAGCTGCGGCAGCGGCCGCGGAGTCTGGAACGCCTAGTGAAAACGATAAAGGCAAGAAACAAATGGACAAAAACGATTCGGGCAATATAAACGGTGACAGTGGTGACAATTCCGAAAAATTGGAACACAAGAACGGGGCCAACGACGCCATGAAAGATGAAAATAAAGACTTTGCTGAAAGCTTTCCTATGAGTCCAGTGAATATGATGGGCATGCCTATACCCATCGGAATGGTTCTACCGCCACAAGGAATCCAGCAACCTATGCCACCACATCAGATGTACCCATTCATGCCACCAATAATTGGCACTGCTGCCGATGTAGGTGAGCACCCGCTGGCAAATTTGATGCACCCAACCGTGCCTTACTACTTTGCTGAAGGATTCATGAACAAGCGAAAACGTGAGAAATCTGGCCAAGACGACGAAGAAGCCGAAAAGAACGGGAAAAGTGAGGAGACCAAGAAGTCTGTGGCGAAAGAAGGGCAAGAGAAAGTGCAAATGCAGAACAGTCTGCAAATTCTGTCCGAGCAGCCCATGAGAGGAGAAGGTGCGGAAGACGAAAAACGTTTAGAGGAAAATGGTGACGCTGTGTTCGACATGGTGGTCACCGACAACGATGACCCGGAATTAAAGCTGGATCTCAAAGTTGAGCACAAAGAGCATGACAAGTAATTCCGTTGATAAGTAAATACGTTTTGTACAATATTGATAGCAATGTCATAATGTGAGTAGTTTGGTATCTGTGAAAGTATGAACCCAGTCACATCCTTAAAAACAGAAAAAACCCAGCTTTTTTGTCAAGCTTTCTGCTTTTGCCTGAATCCATTTTGAAGTGCAGTTCACATCTGGCGACTAGCTTCTTAGCAGCCTCTGTGTAGCACCTCTCAAGCTCGGTCTTTGGTTGTAAATACCAAATCTGTGAGGGCATCGGAGCTTGAAGGTTGTAGCCTCTTATCGAGTCATTGAGTCTTCTGAGAGCAACCTGCATATACTCAAGCTTTTTCTGCTCCCAGCTGAGATCTTTCAACTGCTTGTAGTTATTGGCGGCACTGAAATGACGCGCCTTATTGAGCTTCTGCTCATAGCTCTCGCCAACCGTCTGCTCATCAATCAAATGAATAGCTCTCGTGAGCCATTCATTTTGCAACTTCTCTCTAAACTTGTTGATCTCACTCCTCACAGAGCCCTGCTTCTCAATCCACGGCAACGTCACTTCTTGTCTCTTTAGCACGTTGTTTAAATGATATTCCGTTCTGTCCAAATATGCGTTTGCTCCTTTGTCGTAACCGTTTTCAAGAGGTTTGCCTCTAGGCAAGTTGTCAAACTCTCCCCTTTCACGAGCCTTCTCAATCTCTGCATCCGCCATTGACTTTATGTTTCCAAATGTCGCAGACATCGATATCCGGCTCACTTGCTCAGGTCCCAAAAGCCTCTCTCTGTACCTTTCCACAAATCCGTCATCGGGTTTAGTGTGCTTGAGTAGCTGGTAATCCAAAGACTTTTCCCGTGCAGTTTCAATTTGCTGAGCTGGGGTCTTCTTGACAAAAACTGGTGGCTTCACCGGGGCAGTTTGCAACTTGTCCAGTTTTCTTTGAGTGGCCATTTGCACGGTGCTAGCAACGTCTTTCCCACCAGTCCAGGGCTGCGAAAGTGCCAAGTCTTGTGCTTGCTTGTCTGCATACGATGGAATCTTACTGTACAGTATAGCGCTCTTGTGTGATTCTTCGAATCTGTTCTGTTCAAGCTTTGAGTATATCTTTGCCATCCGAGCATCCTTGTCTACTAACGAGCCCCGCGGCTCCTGTGCCTCTTGCGACTGACTCAACTTCTCTGATTCATGTAGTTGCTGTATCTTTTTTCTTCTGGCACTAGCATCTGATAGTTCTGCTTCCTCTTGCAATTGCTCGAGCCGCCTCTTCATGTAGCTGTTCTGCCTTTTGAAGCAAACAGATGCGACCAATCTCTTCATGTTTGTAATAGCTTGGCTAAATCGGTTGCACAGCTAGTTGTGCAAATGGAAAACAAGCAATATTATGAACAGCCTAAAGAACAGCTAGCAAAATTTGTCCGGTGAATATTTCTCAACTACTTTTTTCATTCAGCTTTCAGCTTATCGAGCAGAGAGTTGATAAATTGCGGAATTTTTTACTCTTTGATAGCCATCAACAGA
Organism: Saccharomycopsis lassenensis; assembly: GCA_031125475.1. Lineage (NCBI taxonomy): Eukaryota > Fungi > Ascomycota > Saccharomycetes > Ascoideales > Saccharomycopsidaceae > Saccharomycopsis > Saccharomycopsis lassenensis. The sequence goes on from JASTUK010000018.1 coordinate 225,020, forward strand.
TCTGCAAGAATTAAAACACTAGAAAAAAAAAAGAAAAAAAGGGAAACAGTGAAAATTGAATTTCTTTACAAAATTGTGCATCTTGGTTGAAAAATGGCAGAATTGAAATCAACAATCGTGGGTCTTCTTGCCTGCCAGAAAGACTCTTACCTCAAGACACTTAGCACCACAGTTGTAAAGTGCACTGAGAAGAAGCCGGCTAAAAAAGACAAAAAGTTGAAAGATTTGAGCATATCACCACAGTATGAAGTAGAATTTCAAGACACTGTATTGTTCCCACAAGGCGGTGGCCAGCCTTCAGACAGTGGTGATATTTCAATTGAGGCCGATAAAGTTGCCGTTGTTGATATCCAAAGAAACGGGCTTTTGGCCAAGCACACTGTGAACAAACCGTTGGAAGTTGGAACCAAAATTTCATTAACCGTTGACTGGACCAAGAGATTTGACCACATGCAACAACACACTGGCCAACATTTGCTTTCTGCAATTTTGGACCATAGAGGACTTCCAACGTTGTCATGGAAGATGAATCCGATCTACGGTGTTGGTGACGAGGTTCAAACTCTGGATATGTTGAATTACGTTGAGATTCCTCGAAAATTGAGCGATGAAGAGGTAATTGAAATCACCAAAGAAGTTAATAACAAGATTTTGGACGATTTGCCCGTGACTGTTGAGTACATTGACAAGGACGCTGACATAGAAACGAGAAACATTACCTCAATCCCTGGTGACTACGATTTGCTGAATGGTGTTTTAAGAGTGGTGCACATAGGTGATATTGACACCAGTATGTGCTGTGGTACTCATTTGAAGTCTACGTCACAAATTGGGTCCGTGGGAATCTTCCATCAAACGAGTGTGCGCGGTCAAAACTCTAAGCTCTTTTTTGCTTGTGGGCTGAGAGTATTCAACTACCTGAGTGAAATTCACAAGATTTTGAGAACTATAGGCAGCACTTTGAGCTGTCAACTAAACGACACGGTGGACAAGGTCGATGCATTAAACTCTCAATACCGCAAGGCTGTCAGCAGCAATAAGAGTTTATTAGAGGAGTTGGCGCACTTGGAATCGGCAAACTTGATCTCTCAGCTTGAGAGCCACTCTGCTCCAGTGTTCTACAAGCACTACGCAAACAAATCCTTGGATTATTTGCAAATGTTGTACAGGGGCCTCAATTCTTTGCTTAAAGGTTCAAAAGAGTTACCTACCATCGTTTTTAGCACTGGGACTGTTAAAAGTACGGGATCTGTGATGATCTTTGGTGGAACGCCTGAGTCGGTTCAAAAAGCTGGCAATGAGTTAAAACTGTGCGTAAAAACTTTGAAAGGAGGTGGGAAAGATAGATGGCAAGGAAAGGTTGTTGCTTGGGAGAAAAGTGAACTAGACGTGATCAATGCAAAGTACGCATAACTTCTCTCTACAGCTTAGTACAGGATAATATGAACTAAGAATACGTAGATAGACATACATATTCTAAAGTACTATACCAAATCCAAAAGTAACTTTAATGGATTTGATATAGTAATCATTGAAATTATCTTCAACGTTCTCTTCCTCGCCAATTGGGATACCAGTGAAGAAAATTTCAGCTTTGGTTTCACTATCCAATTGGTGTAACTTGATATCAAGGTTGGCAAAATGACCTTCTTTCCACTCTTTCAATCTCCAAGACATTTCGATTCTTTTGTTTGGCTCGAGAGCTAAAATAGTACCTTCTATGTTACCATTGAACAAGCTGTACTTTCCACCGACCTTATTTTCCAAATTTGGAGGGCCTCTTGTCCAAGCAGCAATTCTGTCCTTTTCCAAGAACGTCATATACAACTGCTCTGCTGTAGTGGTGAATGACGACTCTAAATGCAAACTTGAAGTGTTATATTTTGGAACTGAGCCCGAGGAGCCTGACGTTGTATCAGGAGTCTTTGTAACAGTCTTCCCATTGATAGACGTTGTGGATGTCACGTTTGTTTTTTCAAAACCTCCAGTGTTACTCTTTTGTTGATTTTCTTTCGTAAATGTACTCTTTACTTGCTCTTCTGGCAATTGAATATCATTACCATGCGTTGCAATTAAATCACTGCCAAATTTGATTAAGCTTTTTCTAAGCTTTGGCTCCAAGTGCTTACGAATCAAAGGCTTTATTTTTTCGGTGTCAGCACTGTCATTGCTAATACTGATATTAAACTGAAGTTCATCTTCATCGGTATCATAAGCCAATTCTGGAATTGTGATAGATCCACTGGTGTCAATTTTGCTAGACTCCCCATCTTTAATGCCTGTGACATGGCCTTCAAATCCCAAAACCAATTTCAAGTCAAATAATGAAATAACTTTACCTTTTCTTTGGCAAACTTCAACATCACCTTCGATGGACTTCACTTCGGTGATTTTGATCAGCTGATCTGGTTGACTCGCAGAAATGCCTGGCAACTTCTCTTTGAAGTACTTTTTACTCCAATCAATGCAGTTCTTGTCGACCCAGTGCCAATTGTTAGGATTATTCACAACCATTGTACTTGAAATTGTTCTTGATGAGATTGTTCAAAGATTTTTTTTCTTTTTGTTTTTTCACTTTTTCTTGCGAAACTTCGTATTAATACTGATATTTTTCACTGTAGAAAAGTCTAGAATTCTTCCGGATCGGATGTGACAAATTTTGGCGAATGCATCCACCCTCAAAATGAAAAATTAGTTTTGAATATAGATGACAATAATAACGAGTAATTGTAATATATTCATATAATATACATTAGGTATGCTTCTTTTATACAGTCAACATGATCATAGAATCAAGTAACACCAAGTCTACTGGGGACCATCAATTGGTATTTTTTGTTTGATGACCACAATCGTAGATTGCTCTTCCGCAAAACTTTGAAAGGCTTTCTCTCCAAAGTCTTCAAAGAATATTGATTTTGTCGCACCATACACAAAATGGCTATCATTTTGTTATCTGAATTGCCATGAACATGTGTTTATGAAAAAAAACTGCTTGATTACACTGATAAGTGTTAAAAAGGGTCAAGTTGCTTTGGTAGGAGTGGTGCTGCTTGGTGCTCTTTTGTAATTAATTAATTCAAGTCTATATACATTCATTCATTTTTATAACAGTCATTTGAGAGACACCCGGATACTAAAAATGCTTTTTTTGCTTGTACTACAAACAGAACAGTGATAAGAATCTGTCAATTTACTTCGTTTTTTGAATGTTTGTATTTCAATCTATGGTTTATACAAAATATGCCAATCAACTAACTGTTCCCAAACTTTGCCCCATCTTGACGGTCTGCCCATCTTCGACGTTGAACTTGAAAGACTCAGGTGCCTCAAAAACCAACACAATAGTACTTCCTAATTCGAACCCACCAATTTCAGCACTTTTCTTGAGTGGCAAACCTCTCAAAATCGAGCTATTTTTGAAGTAATTGGCTTCATAGCAAGTATTCTTTTTCAAAAGTTCGCCAGTAGCGTCATACTTTTTGTTTGTAACGAGTTCCTTGTCAAAATTGATTTTTATGCTTCCAACGTTTGTGGCTCCAACTGGCGTCATACTGAAAAATCCGTGTTTCCAATATCCCAAGAGAGAAACTCTCTCATTCAAAATGAACAAGTTTGCCAAGATTCTTTGGAAATAAGGTGCAACACTATAAAGTTCGCCTGTGAAATATCTTCTAACTTGAACAACCCAATTAGCAGGACTATGAAATCTGTGATAGTCACCAGGAGCTAAGTAAATTACCGAATAAAACAATTTTTTGGTAGAATTGGCCAATTGATGCTTTGTCGATGTGACAGCAGTTTCTGCAGCCGTTTTGAGGACATCAGATGTTTCTAAATCTTTGACTGGACCAGAGTTTTCAAGACTTCTATCACCTTCATATTTGTAATTGGTGTGTTTCAAATAATGATGAACATCTTTCTCATTGTTCAAACCCAACAAGTCATCAACGGAATATGAAATCCCATTAATTTGTGCAAACTCTTTATGTTGATTTTCCTCAGAAACATCGGATGTCACTTCTTTAACACCATTATTCGTCCAATATTCTTGCTTTTTACTGATTCCCAAAAATTTGCTCACCGAGTAACTCATCCCTTTGACTTGCTCAATTTGGCCAAATTCATTGATAAGGCCCACACTTAAAACTTTTCCATCACTTGGACATATGATATCACTTTCAAAGTCGATTGGTCTTGCACCATCTTCCAACTCTCTATAAAAAAATTCGCTCAAATTTCGGTATTTCTTCAAATTTTTCTCTTTTATTTCGTTCAAGTTTGCACCAAAAACATACGAGTAAAATTTAAATCCTGGTTCTCTAGCCCAAACTGGCAATTCAATTCTGTTAAAATTTCCCCAAATTCTGCTGATTGCGTTCAATGGCAAAGCCTGATAACAAAATAGTTTCCACGAAGTCGGCTTGACGTCAATAATCTCATCATCATACTGATTTAAACTATCATTGATAACCAGGTACTTATACTTCATAAACACCAAAACAAACAAACTTGATACACTTAAACCAGCCCACCACTTCAATTTTTTCAGTTTGGCTTTCTCTTCCTTTAACTTCAACTTCTGCTCATTAATTTTGTTTCTCAATGACGAGTAACTAGTGAAAAACTTTTGGTTTTGCAAACTGAACTTGATTTTCAGAAGCTTGATATTTTGCTTCAAAGTCTTGAAGTTATTGTTAGGATAACTGCTAAATTTCCTTTTGTTGAAGATGATACTATTTTTATTTGGTAACTTGATGAAACTTTTACCCTTTAAAATTTTCAACTTGTTCGCATCAATGTCATAAGCTGAGCTGTATGCCTTGTTAGGGCCAATGATGTACTTTGCCAACCCAACATTGTTTAATCCAGTGGAATATTTAACAACCATTGTATAATTTAGCGCAAAAGACGACACAGTAACTGCTGAGACCTAATCAATATTGTACGATCAGAGTGACTTTTCGTAACAGCTGAACTGTATTTCAAACAAATTTTTTCTCAAAAGTCGACTTGAGAGAAAACAAATTGTCCCAAATTGTATGGCCAACGTAAATACGAGAAAAACGAAAATAAAAAAATCACATGCGTGTGACTTTTGTTGTGTTCGTACCAAAGACAACCTCTTTAGGCAAGTATACCAAACTCTCCAAAATGAAGACATCTTCACCAAGTTGGGTTGCGATAAGCTCAATTCGTTACGTTGCACAACACCGAGTTCTTCTAGAGATTTGTAATTTTAATGGGTAGTGACTAGTTTTAGTAAATGGGATAATTTGATAAAATAAAAAACAAAAGTGAATGCCCGGGGAATTGGATGCAGCACATATTTACGCCAGTGTATTTTAAAAAAAAAAATTACATATATATATAGAGCTTTAGGATGATCATTGACCTGACGGTTCCCATTAGTGCTTGAATGTGAAGATTGAGTCACCTGCTAACGAAGAATATGATCAGAAGATTGCACGGTTCGAATCTATTTGAGACTTTTTTTATGTTTATTATTTAATAAGGGTACATAGTATGCTATAATTTTTTACTGTTTTGATTTTTTTCTTTCTTTTCAAACCATGTTATCGTCAAGCATCCTATTCAAAAAGATAGACAATCTATCTTTGGTTTTCATTGTTTCGATCCACACTTATTCCCAAAATCACTTTCTCCACCATAATCTTGTGATTCTCGTCTTCATCATCTTTTGTTGCAATTTGAAAATACCGTACATCAATGCTTCAGCAGTTGGTGGACATCCAGGAACATAAACATCAACTGGAATGACACGGTCACATCCTCTGACAACAGAGTATGAATAATGGTAGTATCCACCACCGTTTGCACAAGATCCCATAGAAATGACCCATCTTGGTTCGGCCATTTGATCGTAAACTTGTCTCAAAGCTGGAGCCATCTTGTTGGTCAATGTACCAGCAACAATCATAACATCGGACTGTCTTGGGGAAGCTCTGAAAATAATTCCCAATCTATCCTGATCGTATCTTGGGGTAGAAACATGCATCATCTCAACGGCACAACAAGCTAAACCAAAAGTAACAGGCCAAAAGGACGATTTTCTAGCCCAGTTAGCAATTCCATCCAATGAAGTCAACACATAATCTAAAGCATTGTTAGGTTGTAATTGTGACACTAATGGCGCGTTTGTTGGTAACTTGTTTGGAGTTAATTGCGATGAGTTGTAACGGTATTGTGTTAAAGCGCCTATTGGCACGCTGTTTCTGATTATTGGCGTTCTAAGTAACGGTATTTTGCTACTTGTTCTAAGTGCGAAACTCATGATTTGATGTAATTGTGTGTTTCCTGAAACTAAATTCTGAATCTCAGTTTTTTTTCCCTATTTTTTTCTTTTGAAAATAATCATATTTCAGTTATTTTCTATTGGTTCTCTATATGGTTACGGAGCCCCGGCTACTGTCTGTAGTCTTGCTATTTAATTTGAGTTTTCGATTTCTTTTTCCGCTTTTCGATTTCTTTTTTCATTGTAATATTCTTTGTCTTGATTTTTTTCTTGAGGATTTTCTTTTATTCGGGGTCTGCAGTCCCGCCGTAGCTTTTTGTTCTCTGGATATTGACCCCAGAAAAAACTCTTGTTTCGTACATTTTTCGTTCCTTGACTTCGAATTAATTTTCCCTCACTTTTACGACAGAGATTTTTTCATATAAAATTTGAGTCTGCTATCAATTGGTGCTGCACAGAATCTAATAGTAAAGCGAAAACTTTATTAATTTGAGCAAGCAAGAAAGTTAGTACCAATTGTTTATTGAGATCAGTCATAGGTTTGTTCTCTTTTGATTTCCAACTTTTTTTAAATCATGTCAGGAAAAGCTTTTAGTGCACCTGGAAAAGCTATGCTAGCTGGGGGATATTTGGTCTTGTTCCCCCAGTACAAAGCATTTGTTGTTGCTTTGAGCACAAGAATGCATGCCAAAGTTTTAGGGAGTTTGGATGAAAGTTTGGAAGCAACTACAATCACAGTCAAAAGCCCACAATTTGAACATGGGGAATGGATCTATACAGTAAAGCATGGCGAATCTGGGTTGGATGTTATTGATAATAGTAGATACGGAAACAATCCGTTTTTGAAATCAGCAATCAAAATTATCTTGACTTATTTCAACTCAAAGACTCATGCTAACATTGAAATCGAGATTTTTTCTGATCCAGCGTACCATTCTCAAGATGGCGCACAAGAGAGACAATCTACTAATGGCAAGAAAAAATTCCTCTATCACAGTTCGCCAATAAGCAAAGTTCCAAAAACCGGCTTGGGTTCGAGTGCAGGGTTGGTCACTGTTATTACTTCAAGTTTGATCTCAATCTATAGACCTGATATAGATATATTGTCCGAGAATGGATTGAGATTAGTGCACAATTTAGCCCAAATATCTCATTGTGTTGCACAAGGCAAGATTGGATCAGGTTTTGATGTTGCTGCTGCTACGTATGGTTCCATAACGTATCAGAGATTTTCTAAAGAGCTCATATCGGACATCATCAATGAATCTGGATCTTTGGATGTTGAAAAGCTCATTGAAATCGTTAACTCCAAGTGGCCTATGTCCATTGAAAATTGCTCTTTGCCCCCAAAAATCAAATTGTTGATGGGAGACGTTCATAGAGGTTCAGAAACTCCAAAGTTAGTATCCAAGGTTTTTGCGTGGAAAGATGCAAATCCAAAAGCAGCAGAAACTCTTTTTGAGAATTTGAACAACTGTAACATGAAACTCGTTAACGAGTTGCTGCAATTAAACAAGCTAGCTAAAACTGATCCAGACACATATGAGGAAATCATTTCATTCTTAGATGACTACTCTTTGATCCAATTAAAACACTTAATCAAAATATCTGATAGAAGTTTTGCTAATAAAATGACCCCAGTTTTAGCCATCATTGAATCAATCTCATCTATTAGAATTTACTTACAAGAGTTGACAAGAGAAACTGGTGCGCCAATAGAACCATTCGAACAGACCGTATTACTAGATAATTGTTTCACATTGCCTGGTGTCATTGGTGGCGTAGTTCCGGGTGCTGGTGGTGACGATGCCATCTGTTTATTAGCAAGTGAAAATGCTATTGACAAGATCATCAAGGTCACAAGTGTGTTGGCGAAAGACGTAGCAAACTTCAAGAAGCAGTTGGCAAAAATGTCAAAACACACTCAAAAAGAGTTTGAGAACGTCGACTTAGATACTATTGAGTTGAAACTTTTTGAACATGTCAGTTGGCTAGATTTACATGAGCAAGAAAAGGGACTCAAACTTGAAGATGCTCTGGATTATGATGGATTGTAATCAAGTCTCTACGTTCTCGAAATACACAAAGAAATTAATCAAGTTGAATTTAAAATTTTGCTACTAAATAAAACTATTGCACCAAAAAGTCCTTGTATAATTCTTCCGCTATCAAATCCAATTGAGCTATGCTGGTCACATCGAGCATTTCGTCAGCTTCCGGATCAACCTTTTCAAAAACGATATTGTTGTTGTCGAAACTTTCAAGGTAACCCAGTATCTCAGTACTCAAACTCAACATCAAACTATTATTGACGTAATCGGTACCCACGTTGTTTAAGAGAAAACTCAAAAGATCGTTTAACCAGATAGTATTGTAAACCTGATAATGTGAGTTTTTCCGAAAGTATTCTCTTATGGTGAACAACAACTGAATCACCTTTTTAAGCCCGAATCTGAAAGTATAGGAAACATCTTGCAATGCCTGTTTGATTATTGTGACACTTCTGAAAAGAGGATAAATCAATGATCTTTTCACCAAAATGTCTATGAGCTGTCGAAGTTTTGGAAAATCTAAGTGCTTTGAACGCAGTTTATGTACATCACTATACTTTGTGCTGACAGCAGTCAAAAATGGTTCCTCATTTGTCTGGACTTTTACACTGGTCTCAGTGGTTTCCGAAAACTTATTATCCAAGCACGCGAATTGAGGACATATCTTACCAATTAACCAGGCGGTATCGACATTTTCTTCATCACCACAGTTCAATCTAAGACTCAAGTTGTACGCAAATATCAAGGAGGTCACCAAGTAGTAAATGGAATCCACATCTTTTTCGAGATCCACAAGGTGCAAGACTTTCGACGTCGGCAAGTTGATTATCAACTGCTTAAGCTCCTTGCTAAACTCAACGTCAGGAAATGAACCCTCTGGAAGAGACTTCAGCAAAAACTCTTTTTTGATAGGATTTTCCCACGAAATGCACTTCTGCAACATAACATAATCGTAATTGTCGTCACTGTTTGCATCTCCGTACCTCTCCAGCAAATAGTTGGAAACATAATAGTCTTCGTTGAAGCCGTAGTTTTCTTTGACTCTTCTTTCCACAATGCGCTCGTCTTCGGTAAGTTTTTCAGGATCTGTTAATTCATTGAGATCATTTTCCCCACTAGCGATTGAATCACTGACCAACTTATGATAGAAGTCTTTAAATCCGTATCTTACACCTGTATCAACTTCCAAAATGGGCATCTTTTGTTTAAATTGCCAGTTGAATTCTTTACCTGTTTCTTGTTCAACTTTCTCAATGTGTTTCTTCAACTCGTCAGTGGTCATTTCCAGATCCAAATCAATCTCTTCGATGATTTTGGTATTGGACTCTTTGCCAGGACCTGAAGTAATTGTGGTCAGAATCTCTTTCATTTCTACATCTCCAGACTCCTCCACCTTCTTGTCAAGTTTCACTTCAATCGCATTTGACATTAGCTTATGTGGGTATTCCAAATTACTAAAATATTCTTTCACTGTTGCCTTTGGCAATTCAAGGATCAACATCTCGCTGTTTATGTCGTATCTAGACTTTCTTCTTCTTTCATCAGTTAAAAGCTCTTCCCCGGTTTTTGGATCCACTTCGGCCATGTCGTCCTCGTTTAACAACTTTTGTTGAAACTTCAAGCGAAGATAATACGGCAGCAAGCTGAAAATCAACAAGTGGTCATCGATCGTCAAACTTAAATTCTGGTTATTGAACTTGAGGTTCGGTATTTTCAACTTGACAATGACAAAGTTGTCATTTTGATCTAGCTCAAAAAATGGCGTAATCATATGGAGTGTGGTATGGCTATAATGATGTATAAATCTTTTCTGCGCTTCTTTTTTTTTTCTTCACCTTGAAATTTCATTGCCGATGAGCATCGAAAAAAAAAAATTAAAAATTTACAATACTCATAATAGAAACTTTACATTAAGCGAAAAACAAAAGTTGCGTTTATTAGCCAATCATTGATCTTTTTCTGCCTCTGAGTCTCACAGCTTCGAGTCTTTTTGCGACCTCTGTGTGTTTCACTTTAAACAGTTTGTTATTGTCTCTCTTGCTTTTCAATATATACCCTTTCTCGTAACCAGCTAAAACCCACTCCGTATACTGTTTGGCAAATAAAGGGTGTGTGCTCTCCAAGGCCTTCTCCAACACAAACAAGTCAACGGCTTTGTCCTCGATCAAAGAAGAAACCTGCGATAATCCAAAATCTATCAAATATGGCGTGTACTCTGGCTGGAGGTCATTACTGTTTGAATCTTTTTGTGCTAATACAATATTGGACGAGGTTAGATCACCGTGTATGACATCAAATATGTGCATGTTGGCCAATTCTATACCAATGAGTTCAAGGAGACGCTCAACTTTCTCGTTCAAACATAAAATCTCGCGGGGGTTTCTTTCATTCGCCAATATCTTCTCAAATCCCTGTACTGTCAATCTGCGCTCCCCAATGGACTTACTGTACTCAGCTTCCAAGAGCCAAAGATAGTTTTTCAACGAAGAACTCTGTCCATTCTGCAAAGTGTCGTTGATGTACTCCATAAATATCAATCCATTGATGACATCAGTATGGATGAGATTTGGACAATTGACACTCCCATTTAGTATACTCTCCACATCAGATTTCTGTTGATCTCTCAGCTTGACCAGCTCCATTATACTGCATTGCAACAACTTCATCATGATTTTGGATTCTCCAAGGGTTCTCTGTTTGATAATCTGCAAATCTAATATTGGATATCTATATGGTTTGCGCGGTCTGTATTTTACTATGCATTTTTTGCCATTATCAAGGTACGGATGCTTTTGGGTTAAATAGACAATAGCTTCTGCACCTTGCGATATCTTTTCAGACCTTAGATTTGTAAGAACTTGGTCTATTTTTGAATCTTTTACAGTTGTCATCTAAGTGCTTTCTTCACTCTTAGCTGACGAATTTTTTTCTTTTGGCCTTCCAAAATTCGGATTATGTGAAAATATGCATATGGACGCATGTGTATACAATATACAGATACAGTAAAATATTTCATTCAACTGATTTGGTTTGGCGTACCCATACAAATCCCGGCCGGGTAACTGACACATGGCAAATCAGTTGTATCAAGCTGAAAACCGGGTAATGCTCGTTAAAACTTTTAAAAAACGAGTATCCCATTGAAAGTGCAACAAAAAGCGAACTTGAGTACGGGTACCTCACACTTTTCAAATATTTGCCTGCGGTATACACAAGTACTAACGGGAAAAAAAGAAATAGGGAAAATTTTTTTTTTTTTCCTTTTGAAATTTTTTTTTTTTAAAAGAAAAATTTTTCTTGATCTTTTTTTCTCTTTTTTTTATCTCTGCAAATATTTTAATCGAAGATGGCTGCTGCTGAATCTCAACAATCTGAAAAAGTTCTTACTGAATTGTTCAGTAAACTTACAGTTGCCAGTGCTGATGAAAGAGACGCTGCTGCTGCTAATGTTTCATCATTTTTGAATGGTTCCATCATCGAACATGATATTCCTTTGGAATTTTTCGAAAAGTTGCAACAAACTATCAAGAACAAGAAAAACACTGAAGCTGTGTTGAGCGGTTTGGAAGCCGTTAAGCACATTGCTACTCCAGGTTTGTCTCCATCTGTTGAGCCATACTTGGTTGGATTGACTGGTGACGTTTCTGTTCTCTCTGGTGAGAAGAACCCAGCTGTTGCCAAAGCTGCTTCCAACGCTTTGTTGTCTATTGCTCAATCTATCACCCCAACTGCTATCAAAATCATTTTGCCAATTTTGACCGAAAGATTGGCCAACTCAAACAAATGGACTGAAAAAGTTGCAGTTTTGTCTGCCATCGCTGCTTTGGTTGATGTTGCTAAGGCTCAAATTGCTTTGAGAATGACTGAATTGGTTCCAGTTTTGTCTGAAGCTATGTGGGACACCAAGATTGATGTCAAGAAGGCTGCTACTGCCACCATGACCAAAGCTACCGAGACTGTTGAGAACAAGGATATTGAAAAATTCATTCCAAAGTTGATTGAGTGTATTGCTAAACCAACTGAAGTCCCAGAGACTGTTCACATTTTGGGTGCTACTACTTTCGTTTCTGAGGTTACCAGAGCTACATTGTCCATTATGGTTCCATTGTTGTCCAGAGGTTTGGCCGAGAGAGACACCTCTATCAAGAGAAAGGCTGCTGTTATTGTTGACAACATGTGTAAATTGGTCGACGACCCACAAGTTGTTGCTCCATTTATTCCAAAATTGTTGCCAGCTTTGAAGACCAACTTCTCCACCATTGCTGATCCAGAAGCTAGATCTGTTACTCAAAGAGCTCTTAACACTTTGAGAAGAGTCGGTTCTATTGATGAGAACGACAAAGTTCCAGAAGTTTCTACTGCTGGTGACATTTCCGTTACTAAAAACGAATTGAACAAGCTCATTGGTAGTAAAAAAATCAACAAACGTTTTGACTCTGCTATCAACTATGCTTCCGCTATTGCTGGTGACTTGATTGACGAAAGAGACATTCAACCAGACTCTTGGTTGCACAACTTGTTGCCATTCTTGACCATTTTCTTGCACGAGAAGGAGGCCAAGGACGTCATTGAAGAATGGAGAAAAGCTGCTGTCGACAACATTCCAGAACCTCCACGTTTCGACGATGAGGAAGACGAAGGTGAAGACTTGTGTAACTGTGAGTTCTCTTTGGCTTACGGTGCTAAGATTTTGCTTAACAGAACACAATTCCGTTTGAAGAGAGGCAGACGTTACGGTTTGTGTGGACCTAACGGTGCTGGTAAATCTACCTTGATGCGTGCTATTGCTAACGGTCAAGTCGAAGGTTTCCCATCCCAAGACGAATTGCGTACTGTTTACGTTGAGCACGATATCGATGGTTCTGAAGATGACACCTCCATTGTTGACTATGTTTACGGTACTGGTGAAGTCGGTACCAAGGAACACGTTACCAAAAAATTGCAAGAATTCGGTTTCACCGATGAGCACATTAAGATGTCTATTCACTCTTTGTCTGGTGGTTGGAAGATGAAGTTGGCTTTGGCAAGAGCTGTGTTGAGAAACGCTGATATCTTGTTGTTGGATGAGCCAACTAACCATTTGGACACTGTCAATGTCGCTTGGTTGGTCAACTACTTGACTACTTGTGGAATTACTTCCATTATCGTTTCCCACGACTCTGGTTTCTTGGACAAGGTCACTCAGTACATTATCCATTACGAGGGTTACAAGTTGCGTAAATACAAGGGTAACTTGTCTGAGTTTGTTAAGAGAGTTCCAACTGCCAAGTCTTACTATGAATTGGGTGCTTCTGAAGTTGAGTTTGCTTTCCCAGAACCAGGTTACTTGGAGGGTGTTAAGACAAAGCAAAAGGCTATTGTCAAGGTGTCTAACATGACTTTCCAATATCCAGGTACCACTAAACCACAATTGATTGACATTAACTTCCAAGTTTCTTTGTCTTCAAGAATTGCCGTTATTGGTCCAAACGGTGCTGGTAAATCTACTTTGGTCAATGTTTTGACTGGTGAGTTGTTGCCAACCAGCGGTGAGGTTTACGTGCACGAGAACTGTCGTATTGCTTACGTGAAACAACACGCTTTCGCCCACATTGACTCCCACTTGGACAAGACTCCATCTGAATATATCCAATGGCGTTTCCAAACCGGTGAGGACAGAGAAACCATGGACCGTGCTTCTAGACAAATCAACGAGAACGATGAAGAAGGTATGAAGAAAATCTTCAAGGTTGAAGGTACTACCAGAAGAATCAAGGAGATTTTGGCTAGAAGAAAGTTCAAGAACTCTTACGAATATGAGATTTCTTGGTACTTGGTTGAGAACCCAGGTATGAAGAACGAGAGACAAGTTCCAATGATGTCTGTTGACAACACCTGGTTGCCAAGAGGTGAATTGGTTGAGACTCACTCTAAGATGGTTGCTGAAGTTGATATGAAGGAAGCTTTGGCTTCTGGTCAATTCAGACCTTTGACTAGAAAGGAGATTGAAGACCACTGTTCCTTGTTGGGTTTGGACGCCGAATTGGTTTCCCACTCCAGAATCAGAGGTTTGTCTGGTGGTCAAAAGGTTAAATTGGTTTTGGCTGCTTGTACTTGGCAAAGACCACACATCATCGTTTTGGATGAACCTACTAACTATTTGGACAGAGACTCTTTGGGTGCTTTGTCCAAGGCTATTAAGGCATTCGAAGGTGGTGTGGTTATTATTACTCACTCTGCTGAATTCACTCAACACTTGACCGAAGAAGTCTGGAAGGTCATGGATGGTACTATGACTCCATCTGGTCACAACTGGGTCCAAGGTCAAGGTACTGGTCCAAGACTTGAGAAGAAGGAGGACGAGGAAGATAAATTCGATGCTATGGGTAACAAGATTGTCACTGCTAAGAAGAAGAAGAAGTTGAGTAGTGCTGAAATGAGAAAGAAGAAGAAGGAAAGAATGAAGAAGAAGAAGGAACTCGGTGACGCTTACGTGTCTTCTGATGAAGAGTTTTAAGGATGGTTTTCATATTCCTTCATCATAATTGATCTAGTCTATTAATTAAATGTCTCTAAAAAAACTTGCTTGTAGCACTTCTCATTATTTTTTTTTATTTGATACTTTTATCGCGGGTAACAATATTTTTCAGATCGGAAATTTTTGATTGTGTATATACAATTTGTACAAGTTCTATGATTAATGTTGAAGTCTTTCGCCATCAGAAAACGTGAAATACTTGCTGATCTAGAGCATGTATCTTTCAAAACTCAGCTAGACCCATTGCGGGTACGAGTGAACCAGATGAGCAAAGATCTACAGGAACATTACGATGATTTACTTGAGTATGATATTAAAATGTTAAAGGATGATATCAAAGAGTTGAACGAAGAGCTAGAGAAGAAGAGGGCCAGCCTTGATGTAAAATTCAAATTTAAAAACCGATCTTTCAAGGTCAAAAATGACAATAAGCTAGCAGATGTGGCATCAATTGACGATGCAGACTCTTCGCGGTCACAAGTAAGCATAAGTGACCGGACCAACGAATTTGTGAAAATCTGCTGCAACAACAGCTACTATCTATTCAAAAACCTAAAACATTGCGCTATACTCATAGAAAAGAGCGAATTTGCTGATGTTCACAGTTCAATGAACTTCGAAAACTGTGAAAATCTTTACGTGAAGTTGAGTATCAATGGACCAACTTTCATAACTGGGGTCAGTGATAGCACGTTTGAAGTAGAATGCCAGCAATTGAGAATACACAACTGCAGTAGGCTCAAGATGCTTACCAAAACCAACCAAAACGATGTGATTATCGAGAAATCCACAGATATGGAGTTTTTCAATAATGGCATGCTTGATACTTTGAAAGTTCACGATTTTGATCTACCCAGTGTGGTAGTAGATAATCCGCATTACAAATTGAAGAGTGAAGACTTGAATTTTGACTGGATCAAAACTGAAGCTGACGCAAAAAGATTCCTAGAGACTCATACAAAGTAGGTCGTTAATTTTAGAGGTATTATAGAGTTAAAAAAAATGTCATAAAAATCAAAAAAAAAAAAAATAATTATCAAACAGCAATCAAAACTCATAATCGTATCGAGCACGCACACTTTTAACTGTTCTCTTGTTCTAATGCTTTTAAAAATTCCTCATCATTCATATCGTCCATTCCAAAATCATCCACGTCCATAGGCACTTCTTCTGAGTTTTTCGCCTCTTCAGCCATTTCTGTGATCTTCTTTGAATCAAAGCCCTGGACAGACTTTTGATGCTCCTCCAACTCTTCCAACGTCCAAACAGAGTTCTCCTTATCCTTTGGGTCAATGGGCTGTGCCATGGTACGTAAAAATTTCTTAGCGTTAGCGATTGCAATGTCGATACTCAAGTTAGTATCAGACTTGGCCACGTTTTGCCCAATCCATTTAGGCAACTGTTCAATCTTGAACTGAAATCTTCTATCAGCCAACACCATCACTCCGTAATCTTCTTTACCTCTCAACACTCTTCCAAGGCATTGCGCCGCATGTCTCATTGCATCAAATGAAAGAAAATCTTTTTCACGGATCAAAAAGTTGTCTCTCATGAACTCAAGTCTCGCTTTCAAAATTCTTGATTCAGTGTATTGGTATGGAATTCCAATCATCAACACTGTTCTACCATAATGGTGATCAAAATCAATTCCTTCACTTACTTTGCCTCTGGCCACAGAAAACAATACAGCTCCACGACCGTTTGAGCAAGCTGTTCTGTATGTATCTAAAGCCAATGAAGTCTCTTGAGAATCTGGAGTTTCCACTAAAATCAACTTGTATCTCCATATTTCGTCCAATATACCCATAGTTTGCCACATCGAGATGATACCTTCCATATACAAATATGATGGGAAGAAAACAACCAATCCATCCGGTGTTATTTTACTAAATTCCAAAACCAAAGATCCGTAATTTCTCACAACACTAGGGTCATTACGTATTTCAAACTTTGATGAAATAGCAACTTGATCACTACCCTTAGTCACAATCATTGGTAAGAAAGACCTTCTGGGCAAAGTCATTGAATATGATTTTTCAATTATGGTATCAAAGTTCAACATTTTAGGGTACATATCCAATGGCGAGATCGTACCAGACGTCACAATAACACTAGAAAACTTTTCAAAAATGGGCTTAATAGCAATAGACGCATCCAAGCAAGTGAAGTGCAACACTGGATTTGGAATCAGCGATTGATCTGTTTCAAATGGTTCCAAAATCAATTGAAAACCACTTTCGTATGTTGACACCAATGATGCAAACATAGCAATTTCTTTTAAGGAGGTAAAATCTTCAATTTCCTGCAATTCCAAAGTTCTGACCAAAATTGAAAGTCTCTCACTGACGAACTTCAAAGGTTTTCTATCAATAAACGTAAGCTCTTTTAAATGATTCAAAAATGAGTCGGGGGTCTCTGATATAACGTACAAGACTTTCATTCTTGTCTTCAAATACTCAATGAATCTTTTTAAGAAAGAAATAAAGTGTTCGGCTCTTCTGATATTGCCTGGAATAGCTTCTTTAATCAAATCACTGCTCAAAACGGGGTTTTCCACAAATGGTTCGTTTTCGTCATTTGCGGCCGTTGAATTTGACGACTTTGAGGCGGATGGTAAATCAGACTCTCTCAAACCATTGACTAAAGCTTCGTACTCATCTTGAAGCTTTTTTGCATCTTTTTGTTTCATCAGTTCAATAGCAAGATTCAAGTTTTGAGCACCTTTAGTGGCTTTCTTCAACGTGTCGTTAGTCAAATCTATCGAAAGAGACTCAATACAAACGTTATCGATATTGTGCGCTTCATCAAATATAACGATAGCATCTTTGGATAACTCTTTGGAAACACGCTCGCTGATTTTTGGATCAAGCAAATAATGATATGAGTAAATGATGATGTTGCATAAAGGAATCATTCTTCTGACGGCAAAATAGGGACAAATGGCACGTTGTTCGCAATATTGGATCAAATCATCAAAACTCCAAACGCCTTTCTCAATGTAGTTCGATGGATCAATTTCATACAAATTCTCATGAAAAGCACAAAGCTCCACATCTGTCTCACCGTTTTGAATTTTTGCCTTGTTTTGACCGTTTGTTAACCGACGACACTTCTCATCAACCACAGAACCTTTCCTTTCTTTGGAGATTGTTGGATGCAAACAAAGATTTTTTCTCGATGATAACCCAAGTCCTCTGAAATCCTCTTTATAACCCAAAACTTTCGCTCTGAAATCCATTAAATTTTTCAACTCAATCAACGCTTTCTCAATCTCGGACATCGTACGGGAGCAATAAACAATCTTACGATGCTCTGGGTAGAACATCTGATACGCCACTGTGACAGACAACAAGGAAACTGTTTTGCCAGTACCTGAAGGCATCTCTAATATACAATTGCCTCCCACATCCAAGGTCTTTTTGATGTCGCTCATATACTCATACTGCTCTGGGTATATCTTTGGATAGGGAAAGAGAACAGGTAAATCATCAATGAAAAATTTCATTTGGAGTGAGTAAGTAAGTGCCTATGTCAAATGTTTCAATTTTCGCACAGGAAATAACAAGTTAGGCAAGATGAGAAACACCCGTGGACCACCAGTGCACCAGCATCGTACGTGCAAAGTCTATGTTGGTGAAAAGTATCTTGGTGTGGTGTACGAGTGTAGTCACTCTGTTAGAGTAAAACGGTGTCTTATGTGCTGCCGGACTGTGTAGAAATGACAGTTTGTGTGTGTGTGTGTGTGTGTGTGTGGGATGTGTTTTCCAAGTGCAAGGCTACTGCTCATTAGATACTTACTTGATCGTCAATGAGACTGGAGTGGTGAAGATCATATAGCATGTTGTATGTCGACTGTAGCTATTGGCACAATAATGTCTCAGGGCTCACAAGAGAGCAGTTTGTGGTGTGCGTAATACCAAGCTACGTCATTGTTCTCATTCAATTTCATTTTATGGTTCTAGAGTGATTGAGAAGCAAATTAAAAAATAAAACCAAAAAGAGAAAAAAAAGAGTCAGAATAGAAACGACTGGCTTTGCTTAGCCAGGGTCTTGGTGGAAGAGTATTAGCGAATTAGGTGAAATTCATACGCAATTCAGATGTAAAACGTACAAATTCTATTGCCAACTGAAATTTCAAGACAATAACTGCAGAATGATAAATGATACTACATGCAACATGTATTAGCAGAATTTTTTTTTGCTCCGATTGGAATCAAAGTTAAGTTTAGAGTTTGCTTATTTTTTTTTTGCTCATTAATTATATTTCCATAAACTCATCATAAAGTTCCAGTGGCTCCGTAAAGAGTCGAAGCAGAAATTCAAATCTTGATTATTGAATTTTACTGGTTGTCACTGGAGCACAAATCGGCACTTCCACTGGTAGAGTATAGCTTGCACTTGGAAAGGTCTGATCTTGGCTCGTTGGTAGCTTTGCGGTTCTCATAATAGAAATCATCACCCACAGGTTTATCGCGAGTTGACGCCCAGCTGTGGTTGTGCTTTTTTCTTTTCTTTCCTTTTCTTTTTGCTATTAGTACACAGCACACAACAAACCCAGCTAGTTCACCGATGACCCAGTGATAAAGTAATGTGGTTCAAGCCTGTGAAAATACCCTTGAGTCAAAATATGAGGCTAATACTTGTTATCGCATTGTTAGCTCTTTTACTAGCCTAGATTGAAACTGTTTTAGCAGGTGTTAGATTTGCGAGAATTTTAAAACAGCCGATCTTGAGATGGGTGATGTTCCAGCTCAGAACTCTTCGCAAGCAAAATGTGTTTTTACTTTTTCATCTTTTTTACTTTTTCACTTTTTTTTTTTTTTTTTTTTTTTTTTTTAATCTTTTCTCAGACTTTTTACTCAGTGATTGTCCCCTAGCCTAAGTTGCCAAGCGCTTATTTGTTATTTTTTATTCGCACTCAATATAGTACATCGATCACAATCAGACATGTATATACACTCTGAAGCATACTACGCTTGTACATAGAATTTACATGTCGAGGGCTATTGTTACTACCAGTTTTGTCCAGATACGTGCAAAATGCAGAATTCGATTTGAAAACATTCTGTGAAACCTTAGTTTTTTAGGAAATGTAGCAACCCAGTTAAGCCCAGTGGTATCTGTCATTTTGTGTTTTGTGCTGATTGTCGTTGCTGAGTTGTTATACAATCAGAGAGCGTACATGTTTATTTTTTTCCTTACTTTTTCCCCTGCCGAAAATCGTTGCTGCTCCACCAGCACAAAATGTTTGAAGCGAGAATACCTACTTGATTAAAAATAGAATTTATTTGAGTATATACTAGCGGAGGAAACTCAATATATTTAAAATGGATAATTAGATCCATACTGCGCCAACTGCGCAAACGACCACGACGTACTACGGGCAAAAAACTGCTCACTGGTCTATCGCAGGTGGGCGCTATTGTAGCACAAAAAGTCCCGCTACATCTTGTTACACATTACGGAGCACTAGAGCTGTGCTGGTGCCAGTACTACAGCTGGATTGTAAGTACACTTTGATCTACTCATTTCCATTCTAATCGATTATTAATGCTCGCCTCTTGCTGAGAGTACTTTTACTGCTTTTATTCAGCTTTTGATTTCTGTTTTATAGCAGTTCTTTTTGTTTGTTTTCTTGGCTTTTTTTATGTTTTACTTTTCTTCCTATTGTTTTACTTTTTTTTGCCCTTTTACTACTTACTTTTTGCTTTTGTTTTTAGTTTTTTGTTATTTTTATTTATACTTTTTGTCTATTATTTGGTCGGTAAAAACTATAGATTAAAAAAAAAAAAAGTAAATTCAAGAAACTTAGGTTTAGTTAGAACCTCACCATGCCAACCACAACACACAACACATTTCACATTAAGCTTTTCGGGATTTAATTTTTTCCCTTTTTTCCCCCTTTTGATTTCTAGAATTTTGGAAAAAATTTTGTTTTTGGTCCTGTTGAATATTTTCAGTTTTCTATTCATTCTTTAATCCTATATCGAATTATATTCAAAAGGAAACAACCAAGAAGCATTTGAAAGAAAAAGAAGTCTCATTCGTTTCTCATTTGGTTTGTTTTCCCTTCGCATTTTTGAGGTTTATGTGTTGTTAAAAAGTCAGCAGAGCATAGTGTTATAAAAACAAACAATTATAGGATACCAAAAACAATAACATCAACAAGAACAACAACAGCATCAATAACAACAAAGTTGAGCCAGCAGCATCAAAACTCAGAGCACAAGCAGAGAACATAATAACAACAGTAGAAGATGCTGTTGCTACATTTCATATTCACGCTCTCGTTTTTCGTTAGCAAAATCTTATCATATTCCACATCATGTTCATCGTCCGGCTCGGGTACACTCAAAAGCACAAACCAGTATCAATCAAATGGACTTTGCGAGAACACATGTGGTGGCTATGCATATGCCATCGTCAGTGGTAAAGAATGTTACTGCTCCAATAGTGGTCCTTCTTCAACCACTGATTCTAGCAAATGTGATACTGATTGTCCTGGATATCCATATGAGCAATGTGCTGGTGATGGATACTATCTTTATATCCAGTTAAAAGACGTTGAAAGTTCGACTTCATTCACGAGCAGTTCTGTTTCCACAAAGGCCACTTCAAGTGAAACTAGCGCAGCAACAACTTCACAAGCTGGTGATGACGACGACGATACTGATTCTACTGTTCTTATCACAAAAACTTCTGTGTCTGTTGCCAGTGCATCATCTAGTATTCAGACTTTAACATCTGTTGTCGTTGTTACGAGCGATGACTCTGATTCTACAGCTTTCAAGACCATAGTGCAGACGACGACAAAGATTGCTTCAAATAGCCAAGCCGTTTCGTCGGTTCATGTTATTACCAGTGTTGTGACAAGTATCAGTGAGTCGCACAGTAGCGACTCATCCAGTGCAACTAATACTGCCAGTTCAGAAACTGCTTCTTCGACTACCTCTGACGCTTCATCACTCTCATCCTCAACTTCATCAACTACAAGCACCGGAGTGTCAGCTTCAGCCTCTTCAACTACACCAAGCTCAGAGGGACTGTCGAAGAAGAACAAAAGTTTTTGGAATTCTCCGGGGAAAGTCGCCGGTACTTTCACTGTGGTTGGATTAGTAATATTAGGATTAATAGCATCCTTAATATTCTGCTGTCTCCGTCGCCAACTTGGTGACCGTGATGATGATGAAGATGAAGAAGGCGGTTTTTTCAAGAGAAGAAGAACGTCAAATAACACCCTTGCAGGTGGTAGTACTTCAGCAATGAACTCTCCAATTTTGATGGAAAAGACCAATTTACACTCGAATTCTCAGTCATATTCAGAGACTGTTATACCCGTGCCATTGAACACGACGGAGGTTGATCAAAGATTGGATCCGAACCAAATGTTTTACAATAATTTGGCAATTGAAGAAGACAACAAATCTATCAGCGACGAGTTTGACTACTCAAGAAAGTTTTTGAGAGTTGCAAATCCTGATTTGAGAAGTAGCATTTCAAAAAGCAGTACTGTCAATGAGTGATTTCGATAGTTTTTCTCATTTTTTGCGTTTGTTTTCTGGTTTTCTTTGTTATGGCCATCGAGGCTCTTTTATTAATCGTTTAATCACACTTTGCATTTTATTCAACATCAGAAAACAAAACAAGAAATCAATTATAGAAGAAGAGAATCTTTTTGTTACTTTTTTTTTTCTATTTGGGTATAGGGTCATTTCATCATTTTTGTTTTTATTTTTTACGATTAGTTAAATCATTTATCCTCGCTTGTCAGTCAAACACTGGGCGTATGAAGTTTTGTTTTTGACGCTGCATTGACATTATTCGCTTTTCTGGACAAGCTTAGAACGAATAGCTCACTTTTGCTAACTCTTTCTTATGAAATTAGACATCCAATATAAAATCAATCTGATTAGTTTGATATGAATAATGAAATTTTGAATTGTAGCGCAACACCTGATTTTTCAGCTCCAAAATTGACTATGTAGAGAAATTCCACCAATGAAAATCACGTGGTTATGTGCCCCGTCACAAAATTAATCACTCTTTTTTTCTCCATTGGAAAAACTTGAACAAGTCATTGATACAACACTATAAACATGTCACAAGAAGCACAGAAATTGACGCCTCCTTCACAACACCTCTTGAACGACAAGTGGGACGTTGTTTTGTCCAATACTTTGGTTAAAACCGGTTTGGGATTCGGTGTGGGTGTATTAGCATCAGTGTTGGTATTCAAGAGAAGAAGCTTTCCAGTCTGGCTTGGTGTTGGATTTGGATTGGGCAGAGGCTATGCTGAGGGTGACGCTGTTTTCAGATCCCCAGCGGGTTTGCGTAAAGTAGAGGCATGAGGAAGTTGATGTTGTGGATATATTTGATGCATTTTTAGGTGGCTTTGTTTAGGAGAGAGGCAGTTACGATAATTGAAAAACAAAATATGAACAGTATTCAAAAGTTTGTAGACTGGGTAAAGCCGTTTTGCTGCGTAGAATCTGTGGGCTTGTGGACGAGAATCGCGAGAGTTACTGTAGAAGGCCAATTGCAATCGTTTATCCGGAGTGGCCTTACAAGCTACTGTGGTTTGCAGCAGTTAGGTGAAAGTTGATAATTTCGGTATAAGCACTAAACGCGTTGCCCGGCTCATGGTAATAGTGATAGTCGCAAGTGCTGCCAAGAGAGTGACAAAACAATGCTTCTACGAAGCGCGGATAGGCAGAAGTTGGTGGTTCAAAGCTGGAGTCACAATCAGGCAGCAAGAAGGAGTAGTGACATTTGCAGCTTTGTAGTGTAGTGTAATGAATTGAGTGTGGAATCAGTGTGGGAAAATGGTAGTAGTAATAGTAATAGTAATAGTAATAGTAATAGTAATAGTAATAGTAATAGTAATAGTAATAGTAATAGTAATAGTA
>JASTUK010000019.1:0-244564 GCA_031125475.1 Saccharomycopsis lassenensis
GAGCAGCAAAAGCGGTTTGTTGGGCAATGAGAGCCAAGATTAATGATTGTTGGAATTGCATTTTTGTTTTTGTTTTTTGAGTGTCTAAGAGTGTCTAAATGTTTGTAATTGTCTAAGTGTGTGTTTGATGATTTGAATGATGAGGAACCATGCTGTTTATATATTGTGCCCTACGGCCAGTTCGCCATCTGTGTGGTATAATATCGAGTTTCAACACCAGACTTGGTGCTGGGCGAACCTTTCCAAAATATTGGTGATTTCAAACTGCAGTTTTCTATGGTAAAAAATAATTTTCCGGTCAAACTGTTTCTGCAAAATATGTGGATGGTAATTTGCCCACCCGCAGTTTCGATAAAATCTTTTGGAAACAGCTGGATGTGTGCCTTTGCAGTTGGTTCAAGTAGGTATAAGATGAGTGGCTTGGCCAAGTACTCTTCTTTTAGTCCTATAGTCCACTAATGGCTGTTTTAAGGCGAGAAAAAACGGGAGGATTAGTATTACCATTTTTTCAAGTATCTTTTCAGCATAATCGTAATAGCAGCCGTGTGAGCATCACAGTATACTAGGCTTTGTCTATATATGTATGATTGTTTAAGCGTGGGTGAACTCAAAACTGTCATGATTTCTGGTGATATCTTTGATTTTATTTCAATTAACTCTAAATTGTAGGGACAAAAAAAAGTAAAAAAAAACAAACCGACAATCGAAAAATTTGTGAGCAGAACGAAAAATAAGAGTGGTATGGAAATGGGCAACAAGAAGAGAAGTATTACAAACGGGCAGACCTTAATTGTCAGCAATACTCAAGGCATTCGGGTGCCATGGAAGTTGAAAACCAGTCGTACTTGTTTCAGCTTTTTCGTATTGAATTGTCTCTACCGCTGCAGTTTTTTGACCTCTGCAATTATTGTACACATTGTCGGAACCAAAATTTTTTCATCAGTTCCGTTTACAGAAGGTATAAAAGAGATACGAAATATAAGTCGCACCCACACACAAGCATATGAGCCATGCCAGCTCAGATGGTTATCCCTCTAACACAAGCCCACTCCAGTGCGCCTTTATATCAGCACAATCGCTAAAACTTCAGAGACATGCTTTTCATTTGCTCCCCACCCGAAATCTCAAAAACCGTAACTCGGTTATTGTTGCATATTGGCAGCTATCGCACTCTCGAATCTGCATTTTTTGCCCTCGAATCTCGAACGGCTGAGGCGTTTGACATTCTTTTTTCGCTCCAACTTTCTCCGAACAGCTATCTATCGCCAATAAAAGTAAACCACAAAAAAGAAACCAATGAAAAAGTGAGTAATGGCCACTAATCAAAAGCCCACAATCAAAGTGGGTTTCATCCCTTTAGTTCACCTTTTACAATGATGATTTACTTTCCACTCTACTCCTCTATTTTGATTGCTTGCTTGTCATCCGAGTTCTTAGTGTGTTCCACTCATTTGTAATCAAAGTTCAGATCCGTAGGCCATTAAGGCTAAACAGTAGGCTCGAAGACATATTTAGAGAATATAGAAAAAAAATAGAAAAAAAAAAGTAAGAGTAAGAGTAAAAGTCAAAAATCAATCAGTTCAAAAAACAAACACAATCTGACAACTGCTTGAGAGAACGCACTGCACTTACTGGAATATTCAATTGAATGGCTAGTAGATTTTTAAAGTTGCAAAAATTCGTTTAGATTTCCAAAGACTAGAGATCTTCTTCCCCTTTTTTTACCAATTAACAAGAAATTGTGATAGATCTCCAAGTCTACTCGCAATTGCATAATCTCCACTCTATTTATCAAGGTGTTTATAAGCATAGCGGGGTTACTTTTAACACTTGCGAAGATGGTCACGCAGTAAAAAAAAAAATCTTGGACCCGAGAAATTCCGACGCTTCATATATAAATAGTACTGGCCTCAACATTGCAGAAAAAAAATCTGAATTTTCAGAGCCAGAATTTTTCACCACCACCAATATTGATTGACCTGACAAAACTGCTAGTATTTTTTTATTGATTATCTTAAAATTCTTTAAATTTTTAATTCTAAAGAAAAAAAAAATGCTCAGAATTGCCAGAAGATATGCCAGCAACTTGACTTCTAGCACTCCAGCTACTAAATCTTTTGCCTATGGTAAAGTGAACAACGGTAACACGTTCAAAACTTTTGCGGAATACAGACTTCGTGCTCAATTCGCATCTCCTATCACTCACAGTGGTCCATTGGCCAAGACAAGTTTTGCTCAATCCCAGAACCACTTGGTGGTGTCCCAAGACTTTGAAGACTTTGCCAAAGCTGCCAGAAAGTGCGACTACAACGAGTAGGATTGGGGCGAGATGAGTTGAATAAAATGCGGTAAACTCATTATTCACACGCTATTTTTTGTGGAATTGGTCTGGTCAAAAAATGTACTCGGTTTTTGTTAATTAATATTCATTCATAGGTTGTCAATCAACTTGTAGCAGCTACAAATTGTGTACGTGCAAACGGTGTACGTGCGCACTGCACTGTAAAATTAAATAAGTCTCAAACTAATTAAATATTCGGCTAGAAATACACTTTTTTTTTGGTTTTTTTTTTGTTTGACTATTGGTTGTTGGCAAAAAAGCTGAATCTCTTTTTTGGGGAGTCTGTTGATCCTAAAACCGCAGTCTTTGCACTTGTTGTGCTAGATGGTGATTTTGGTGATTTCAAAGTCAAAGTCTCTTTGGTGTCGTTGTTGTGCTTGAAAATGAATAAACTCAAAGATTGTCTTTTTTTCAATTTTTGTTCTTTTTCAGGCTTCTCTTCCACCATCTCTGAAATTGACGAAAGACTTTTCTTTGATGTTGGATTTGGAATTTCATGGGGGTTTGATGTAGTTGATGTAGTTGATGTAATTGGCGCAGTAAGCGCCGTTGCTTTCAGTTCAATTTCAGAGGTGGTATCGACCTGGGTCTCACCCAAATCAGTCTCTGATTTTGTCGTGGTTTCGGCATTCTGGGAAGTCACAAGGTCAGCCTCTTTATCAGCCTCTTTATCAGCCTCTTTATCAACTTCTTCGAAATCTTGTTCAGGTACTTGATTCACTTTTGTTGGTTCAAATCCAGTCCCAGCTTTTGACTTCACCGAGTGTTGTTCCACATTCTCAAGCACTTTATCTTTGTTTCCTGATTTTGTCGTCTTCTTTGTTCTCTTTTTGGTTAAAAATGCAAAAATCGCCAGGAATTTATTCTTTTTTATCGTTCCCTGTTGTGATTTATCACTGCTATCTTTAGGGATTATGGTGTCATTGGCAGCGTTCGGATTCTCTTTGCCCGTATTAGTGTCTTCTGGGTTTTGAACCTTCTCCTCAACACTTACATCTCCGGCAAATTTTTCCAGTTCTGGACTTTTCAAATTTCTTTGCTCCGTGTTACTGTCAGCATCCAATCCAGATTTTGCTTCTATTGTGCTTGTAGTGCTATGCAATGAGTGTATAGTATGAGGCTCTTGTATATGACTCAAAGTTCTGAAAATCACTCCCCGATCGTCTTTCAAAAGCAACTGTTTCATTAGAAGCTTGAAATTGTCAATTAAAACTTTCAAAAGTAACTGATTTATGTTGTAATCAACATTTATAGAGTTAAAACTTTCCAATGAGAAGTTGTTGTTGCCAACTTGTAAAAAATTGTTATTGCTATTTGGAACATTCAAGCTCAGAGAGCTTTTGTCAGTCAACCAACTTGTGGCGCTCACAACACTGTTTCTTGTGAAGGTAGGCGAAAGTTTATTGCTTGGATTTCCTAAAGCACTTGCGCCAGCAACGCTCGGAGAGTAATTATGCAAAGAATTTATGGAGACGGATAGTCTATTTCCGTTTCCATTGGTGATTCCAGTACCATTACCATTGGCGCCTGTCTGTCCAATGATATCAATAGGCAGTGAATTGTTTAACTGATTCACTAAAAAGAAACTTGTTTGAAAGATTTTAGACAAATTGAATGAGTTCATCTTTGTGAACTTTGTGTTTTCTGACAACCGGTATAAAAACTCTAAAATGTATATGAAGACGCTCATATTGACCAAATTGAGTTTCTCGTACAACAAATCAACGACAAACTGTAAAAGATCTTCAATTTCTTCCTTGACGATGCCCGAAACAACATTTGGGGAAGCTTCCAAAGCCGAATCGATTGAAAAGACTGACATCATTGAGTGTTTGCGAAAGTTTGGTGGCTTTAATGGAGTTCTAGCCTTGAGTAAATCGATCTGAACGTTTGGTGTTTCAGGGGTGATCTCTGGACTAGTAAATGGACTGTTAAAAGAAATGGAATTACCAATCGATTGTTCAGTAACCTCCTTTTCCAGATGTGTAGAAGTTGCCGCAAAACTAAATTTTGGATTCAAAGGTCTTTGAGTGTCTTCAGTTTCCGTAGCTTTGGATGTTGTTGACTCAGTCAAAGTTTCCTCAATTATCAGAACACTACCAGAAATATCACGGTCAGCAGTCTCCGTATTGTTTGCAGCATCTCCTTGAATCAGCTCTTTGTCCTCAACATCCGAATCTGAAGCGTCCAGGTCGATATTTTTATTGTGGTTTTCAGTCTCGTGCTTTTTAATGTCAAAATTAGTTGCTTCATTGGCAGTTTGTGCAAATATGACCAAATCTTTATATTTTGATTTGTCTAGTTCGCTTTTGATATCCTTGAAGATCTCAAATGGAACTATCGAATCTGGAAGCCCGTTTAAGTATCTTTTCAATAATGCAGCAACATCATGAACCGTTAGACTTTCCAAAATCTCGATAAATTCATCAGTTTTGTCATTATTACCTTGGCTAACGCCTTTGCTGCTCAAGGCGTCTTCATTCAATGATTTTGCCTTTGCTAAGATCTCTTCGTTTATAACAAACTTCGGGTTCTTGTTAACAAAATTTTGTAATTTCGTAATTCTCTTGTTAGACCCACTGATTCTGAAAATTCCTTCTTTACTGAAGCAGTCGTTCAATTCCAAGTATTTAACAAACATTGCAATCACGTTAGGAAGTTTCAAATGTATCTGGTGCTCGATATCGAACGAAATGTCCACAACTTTCGGTGCCAATTCAAATGCATCTTCAAGTGATAATCCAAATACTTGTTCATTTTTCACAGTCTCCTTTTTAGCCTCAATGGTCTCTTCTGGCTCCTTAACTTTTGTAGCCTTCTTCCCAGAAGACTTGGAAAAGAATGTCGACCTTCTATTTGGTGCACTGGGCATTCTCCTTATATCTTGCTTTCAATACTTCAACACTTCAGTACCCTTTTTTTTTTCTTTTTTTTGTAAAAAATTGAAATATAACGACTTGCCTATGATAGTAACAGAAAGAGTAAAAAGCGAGTGAACTGGTTGGTTTTCTAAATTATATCGTTTTTGTGTTAACTGGAAAGGCAGGAATTGTAATCAATTTTGCAAGTGCAATGGAAGAAGAAGGAATACCAATAGTATTATAAGTAAGACAGGAAAAAAAAAAGATACTCCAAGCTTAAACAAAGTAACTTAAAAAAGTTATAATTAAAATGGAATAGTAGTTTAGCTCGCTCGCATGAATGAATCAACAATGGGGAGTATTCATTCAAAAACAGCACCAACATACAAATCGGTTTCGAAGTATTAAGAATTACTTTGCGGTATACAGTAGTAGTGCTATTCGCTATTTTACAATTTTCTGTTATCATTATCACTGAAGCGTTGCAACCTCATTTAGATAAAAAATTTTTTTTTTCTTTGCTGCAATTTTGCAACAGTTTTTGTTTTACTTTTTTTTTTTTCCTTTTCGTTTTTCCCTAGTTTTCAAGTTCCTGACATTTTTTTGCTGTTAATAACTAGCCTATTCGGTGAAATGTTAAAAAACATATTGAGAGCACCCTTGAGCTGAAAAAAGCTGGCATAAAAAAAATTTGTATTAAAAAACATCCCGTGCACGTGACAAAAGGTCACGGGAACACGTTAGAAAATACACGATAATTTCGCGTTGAAAAAGATCAGAAGAAAATTTGGCCAAAAAAAAATAGACAGACACACAGAAATATTGAGTATGGTGAACGTAGAGTTTGAAAGGATTTATCTCAACCAAAGCAAGAACCCGGGCAGATTGAGAATTGCCGACTCGGGATTGGGTTGGAAAGAGATGGTAAAAGATAAAACCAAGACAAAGAGTACACCATTTTTGTTACCATTTCAAGCAATTGTGTCAGCACAATGGAGTAGAGCATCAAAAGGATGGGAACTCAGAATTCAAACCAAAGAGAACAAAGTTGTGATGTTGGATGGATTTGATCAAACAAATTTCAATCAATTAAAGAACGAGTTGAAAAGAAACTTCAATATCGAATTGGAGAATAGAGAGCACATCCTCAGAGGATGGAATTGGGGTACAACCACATTAGCAAGAAGTGAGTTAGTGTTTAATATCAACAACAGACCGACTTTTGAGTTGCCATATCAAGAGATCAACAACACGAATTTGACTGGTAAGAATGAGGTCGCAGTGGAGTTCAAGTCTGATCCTACTGACAGCAAAGAAGGAGATGAGTTGGTAGAAATGAGATTCTATGTTCCTGGAACGGTTGAAGTAGAGGGCGTGAAGAGTGACGATGTCAAAAAAGAGAATGAAGAGAAAGAGGCTGAAACAGGCGAAAAGAAAGAAGGTGAAGCAGGTGGTGAAGATGAGGAAGATAATAACATAGAGGAACAGAGTGCCGCTGCTTATTTCTATGACCAGTTAAAAGAAAAAGCTTCACTTGGCCAAGTCGCTGGCGAAGCAATTGCATCCTTTTCAGACATTTTTTTCCTTACACCAAGAGGTCGTTACGATGTGGACATGTACTCTTCTTCGCTCAGATTACGTGGTAAAACTTATGACAACAAAGTTCAATATAGACAGATCGAGAGGATCTTTTCGTTACCAAAGCCAGACGATACACACCATTTGATAATTGCACAAGTGGACCCACCATTATCGCAGGGACAAACAAAGTACTCATTTATTACTATGCAGTTCCCTAGAGAAGAAATATTAGACTTGGAGTTGAATCTTAATGACGAAGAATACAATGAGAAGTATAAAGACAAACTCGAAAAAAGCTACGAGGACAAAAAAGCGCATATGGTTGTGAGTCAGTGCTTGAAAGGATTGAGTGACAAAAAGTTGACAATTCCAGGAATGTTCAGATCCAAACACAATGTATGTGCAGTGAATTGTTCGTTGAAAGCTCTGGAAGGGTACTTGTACTTCCTTGACAAGCTGATGCTTTTCTTGATCAAACCAACACTTTATATTCCATTTAGCGATGTGTTATCGGTGCAAATGCTGAGAGTCGGACAGTCGTCCACCGTTTCGAAAACGTTTGACTTGGAAGTTTCGGTAAGAAACGGTGCAAAGCATTTGTTTGCCAACATTGCTAGAGACGAGCAAAAGTTCATTGAGAGTTTCTTGAATGAGAAAGATGTGCGGGTTAAAAACGAAGAAGAAGAAGGAAAAGCAATTTTGAATGACGTTTTGGATGACGACGACGATGACAGTGATGCTGGACCACGTGGTGATGACGATGACGAAAGTGAGGACGAAGACTTTAACGGAGAAGAAGAGGGTGAGGACAGTGACGACCCTGAGGAGTACGACTCCCAACACAGTTCAGGAGGAGAAGACGATGACGACGACGACGACGACGACGATGATGAAGGGCCAGCGAAGAAGAAGAAGAAGAAGGCATGAACAACACGATTGCAGGCAAGAAGAGATAAAAGAGTGGAGAGGCAAGTTTTCATAAGTAAGAACTCATAACTAGTTGTATTTCTTTAAAACGTAAGCCCGTAAATGAAACTGCGTTTTTTAAAACTCACAAAGCTCATTTTGGTGCTTTGAAGTTTCAGTCGGTTAAAATGATGTTAGGCCGAAAAAAGAAGCATGCAAAAAAAATTCCAGAAATTTTTTAGTGAGCATATACAGTGTCAAAAACAGAAAACAAAAAACAGAAAACAAAAAACGAAAATTCGCTAACCGCCGCTTCGACAAAAACGGAATTAAAACCATTTGATTGTAATTGGTATTGGGGCAACAAGTTCGTGAGGGTGGCTGGTAAAAACAATTGGCTGGCTAGCTGCCTTGTCCTGCCTCGCTCTTCCAGAATCTCAACGAAAGCTTTTTTTTTTCCACCCGAATACGGTTGGAACTAGTGGATCAATTTGCATTCGATTTGGCAAAAAGCACCACCATTGGCAACTAAGAAAGTGTGGTGTGTGATCTGCTTTGGAAAGTTACAATTCTGAGTGAATTTTCGAACACAGCACTGAGTCAAAACCAAATTGAGATTGAGAAGTCAAATGATCTACAAAGGCATTGTACCGAACAAAACTGAGAATAATAGTGGTAACTTATATACGCCTATCATGGTGTCTATTTCCACGGGCGCTAGTTCATTTTTTCCAATTCACGCCACGAATGAAATTCACGTAGTAAACAAACAATCAATTTTCACCAATAGCCAAAATAAACTGTGATCGCCCAAAGCCAGAATCATGGAATTGTGCAAAAAAGAATAGTGCCCAATCCATATCCGGAAGACCCATTTGCCTATTTAACTGAAACAAGTTCAGTTTTTCGACGCGGGGTCATGTAGGGACCTGCATTCTATACACTCGTGGCCTACCAGTAATTCGAATTGGCTTGAGGTTAAAGTTGTTATATACAGAAACGCGATATATGCCGAAAATTTTTTTTTCGTCGTCTGAGAACTAATTTGATATAAATTAAGTTCGAATTCCCAGAAAGCTGTTTTGTTTATTTTTCAAATCAACATCATCAACCACTCAATTACTTCATCAAAAATGCAAAAATCATTGGCTTTGTCCGCTTTCGCTTCATTGGCTGCTGCCACCATCACTTTCACTGCTCCAGGTACAACATTCACAGTTTCTGTGCCAACTGTTGTCACCTTCACCAGTAGTGACTACCTCGTTATCAATACTTTCTACGGAAGTGGTACCGTTTTGTACGACAACAATGCTGCTGCTACCTCAGATTCTTCTTCTTCTTCTTCTGCTGCTGCTTCTTCTAGCACTGCTGCTGCCTCTACCACCACCGCTTCTGCTAGTGGTGAGTCCACTGCAGTCTCCACTGTCACTGTCACCGAATCCGGATCCACTCACTTGAGTACCGTCTACGGCGCTGTTACCGTTTCTGGATCTGCTTCTTCTTCCTCTTCTTCTAAGAGCAAAGAATCCAAAGAGACTACCGTCACCGAGAAGACAACAAAGACAAAGAGTGCTTCATCCACAACCGTGACTGAGTCTGCTTCCAGTTCCAGTGCTGGTTCCGACACCGTTATTGTTGTCTCTGCCACAGGATCTGACTCTGTCACTGTGACGCACGTTACAAAATCAGAGACTTTCACCACTTCTGGTTACAGCACGTTCCTCGTTAACGGCTCAAGCAACATCACTGCTCAATCCAGCACCTCCACACACAACGGTGCTAACAGCGTGAAAGCCACTGGTGCTTTGTTCGCTGGTTTGTTGTCTATGATCTACTTGTTGTAAGCGAGGACATGATCAAAAGTTCAAGCTGCGCATTTGCTTTTTAAGACATTTGGTTTTTATTTATTTGCCCGTTTTTCGTTTTTCGTTTGTCGATGGATGATACAGCGTTTTCGTTTTCATTTTCATTTTCTTCAGATTTCACTAGATTTTTAATTTATACACAACAATAAGATGTTCAACATACCCCAATTTGGAAATTCCCGTAATATCGTATCGAAACGAAAAAACAAGAAATAAACTGATCTAAAACTCTCTCAAATTTTACTTGTCAGCAGCGCGCCGGTCACGTGACGTAAACATTAGATCTCGCTGCTCGAATTTCTAGAGTGTAAACAAAACTATTCATTTAAATTTGTTTCCAAGACCAGCTTATCAATCAGTTTTAAGACCATGACGCCATCCCTTGTCGCGGACTCTGACTCCGCGTTAGGCTTCAAGAGCTTCAAACTAAAAATGGGCAAAACCGAGAGCACGATACCGGTGATTGCAGAAAATGAGTTAAATAAGTTGGAGAGAGTTCTCAAGCACGAGATGGTTAAAAACGAGCATTTGAATGGCGAAAGAGAGCTATTGGAGAATAACTTGCACACAAAGGAGAATATCATTCGAGAGCAGAACGAGGAGATCAAAAACTTGCAAAAGCTATTAGCTAGTTACAGGAAAAACATCAACGACGAGCTAAATCACTTTGAAAATGATTACAAGATCTGGGCAGAGGAGAAGGTCAACTACGAGTCCAGAATAAGAAGTTTACAGAAAAAGATTAGCCACATTCCCTTCGGTGACAACAAAGAAAACATAAACAAAGAATATGATATGGCGAAGATATTGGAAGAAAACAATTTGTTGAGGGTTCAGTTACAGTCGAAAACAAGCGAGGTCAGCAGTTTGAGCTCTAAGCTCGAGCTAAAACTGAAATTCAATGACAATTTGATACTTGAAATTGGCAGATTGAAAGACGAAGTGCAGAACAATAGCAGTCTTGCAGCCAGTGCAGCAACTTTATCAAAGCCCACAAATAACGATGACTATTTCGCCATACAGAAAGAGAACCAGACATTAACATTATTTATAGACCAATTGCTCTTAGACATCGAGCACTTGACACAGATGACGGGCCAAAATTGTGAAATCAATGGCTCCATAAGTGAGCACATTCTCGCAATTAAACAGTTCTTCAGTTTAAAGGCAAACGATAAGACCTATAATACCAGTGGTCTTCTGGAAAAGACAATAGATAAAAACAACAAAAAGTTCCGGTCGAGCTCTTTGAGCGAGACAGTAGTAAATGAGAAACAGGAATCAAATTTCAGATACTTCAAAAAAAATAACAAGATTGGCCGAATCATATCAAACAACATTGATTCGTCCTTCTCCTTATCAAAAGTCAACCACAAAAGAACAACAGTGATTGGTATGGCGAACGACCCCCACTTGCAGGCTTTACAAAATATATCGGAAGACACAATGAATTTGAATTTGAAACCGCTAAAAATCCAAAGAAACAGTGAAAGCAAAAGAAGCAGCAAGATCATTGAAGAGGCGGTTTTGGAAGTTGACGAAAATTCAGAAGAACACGACCAGGATAGTAGTGGAAGTGGTGATTATAACATTGCGGGGAACATCAGCTTGATAGCATCAATTGACTTAAACAAGCTACAGCAACACAAATTCAGAAGGAAAGGGCTAATATACAAAGATTCACAAAGAATGCCGGTATCCCCTGATAGTATCAATAACCTAGAGATTTTGGACATAAACCATGGCAACATTGATGACAACGACAACAACAACAACAATAATAATAACAACAACAACAATGGGACGTTCATACATCACACCAGAGAAGCATCGATAGACGAGAATGATGAACTAGAGTCTTCCTTTATACTAGCGGACGAGTTGGCCAATAGCGGAATTTTTGAGAGTTCTAACATTGAAGACTCCTCTGAGGAGGACATTTTCAAGCCCGGACATCGCAAAAGAAGTTCAATGGGGGCGTTTTCTGGGCATTTATTGCTGCCGAGAGAACAAAATGTTGTGGAAAGCAACCCACTCATCAAGGCATTGCTTACTGGGAACGAGAAGGAGTTCCTGGTCTACGACATTGAGCTTGAAGCTGACATCGATTAGTTCAGGCTTTTGCCTTTTCTTTTGTTCTTTATTCTTTTCTGTTTTCATACAAGATATCATATACATTTCTGTGGGGCTGGTGGTCATTGTCATAAAGGAGGTCATCGATTATAATATATAGAATTTTCAATAAAATATTTCAAAATCAAATTCAAAGACACATAGGGTAGTGGGTGGTTGTAGTTAATCAAGCGTACGGTTTATATTAAAACTTCAAAACAAATTTCGAAATTTGACCTCAAGCCAGAGAGAGCACAGTAAAAGATAAGTGCAGTAGCTAAGCCATATTGTTCAAGCGTATGGCTTTCTCTTCAGAACCACACTTTTGTACAGTTCAGATTGATATGTTTTGAGCAAACCAAACTTGCCCTGAAAAAACCTGTTTACTTGGGTACATGTTGAAACTGTGCATTAACGCTTATTGCGGAGGTAATTTTGTTCACAATAGCTACGACAACAAGCATTCATGTGGAAAAGTCCTCGTTCGCAGCTTCGCAAAGCATGATAATCAGAACGGCCCTGCTCCCCACGAATGATAGATACCAGAGTCTTTGCTAGGCATTGGCTAGAATAAGGAAAACACCGTCACTGACATTTTGAACGTTGCAATGACTTAAAACACACAACTCCACTAGTTAACCAGAATTAAAACGGGTTAAACAGTGGTTGTTCTTAGAAAAACTCAACAAAAATCATAACAGAATACCGCAGGTATAGCACATAAATGTAGGCATCTTTTCGAGCCGCCGTAGCCGAATCTGCGAAATTTTCCCACAATCACAGTTTACGAACTCCAAGTGTGGAAAGTCAGCAGAGTTACACTCTGTCAGGCTGCTGACGTCACAGCTGAATTGCTGCAAAGATTTAGGAAGGTTGCCTATTGTCTTCACCTTAGGGGAATCAATGATCAAGCTCTTCAAGCTCGTCAAACTTTCGAGACACTCCAACTTCTCAACACCGACCTTTATTAACTCCAAGTGTGAGAGTGTAGTGAGATTTTTAAAACATTCTGTTGACGGAATCTCTGCACTGTCCCGAATGTTGATTGTTTCAATGTTCTTGAGGTGCTTTAACAGAGCAAGAAGCTTGCTATCACTTTCAAAATGCAACCCCTCAACGTTCAAGTGTTTCAAAGCAATACATTTCTCGACTGAAATTTCACACGTAGCCGAAACGTTGATATCCAAAAATGTCAAGCTTGGACAGTCAACAACCAACATATTGTCGATGTGTGTGTAAATGGTCAAACTTTCCAACGTGCTGCTTTTGACCATCTTCAACGGAACTGTCTCAGAGGGATCCATTGACTCGGCAGCCATAACGGTCAACACCTTGAGGCTGGAATACAGTGAATAATCAAGGACTTCAACGTTACGCTCATAGAGATCCAAAGTTTCCAAATAAGGTAAGTCAATGAACCCCGAGTCCAACGCCTGCGGGTTTACCGACAATGTTTTTACGGTGAGCTTGTCACAATCCAACTTGGTTATCAGTGGAATTTTGAGATCCTGCAAGTTTGGCACGTTTGACATCTTGAGCTCCGGTGTGCATAACTCTTGTATCTCTAATGTCTCTAAGTTTGAGTAGTCTTTAAGCACAGTTGGAACATCAAAGTTTAAATAGGCCAAATTTATACTGCGTATGCTCTTGGGAAACTTCACCATCTCTCTTAACTCTGTTTGAATGGTGAGGTGCTCTAGCAGCTCAAGTTTGGCTATATTGCGTCCATTGAGTAGCCCCAGAGAGCGAATATTGAGCGTTTTCAAATTGTAGAAAGGGACAATCAAGTCGATGTCTATGCTATCATCATAGAGGTTCAATTCGAGATCTTTCAAAAAAATTGGGTGCGCAAATGTTGAAAGTTTCAAGGGATTGCCGTGGAACGACGTGAAAAGCAAATGTTGCAATCTATCGCCAAAGTAGAAATTGGCCTTAGACTCGGCAATCTGATGAGCGGCCTGAATGTTTCCAGCATTGAGTTCGTACACTTTTTCCTCGGCCGATGGGGTCCAAAAGTGGAGTACGTCTGCGTGCAAGTGTGAAAGGATTCTAATGAACTTGTCAGTGCTGATATCCATGGGTTGCCAGCTATAATCGCCTGTTTTGAAGCATCTAATGTGAGACAAAATTTGACTCAGAGCATCAATTTCTGCGTCTGTGACGTTAGAACCGACAAGAAAATCCACGCCAAACATGTTTTTGTTGTAAGAAACCTTGATATTCTCGCTGCTGTATATGATATCCTCGGGGTCTACTGGTGGACAGCTGTCTTTGTATGGCCACAAAGAGACATCTTTCAACAAGATACCCAAAACAAGATCTGGAAACTCACTCTTAAGTGCTATAAGTTGTCTGCTGTCTAAGCGTTCGAGTTCCAGCTTGGTAGGGTTCGACGAGATTGTTGAAGGTAAGTTCTCCATTGTGTGTCAGAGAGATGTGCTGCTGTGTGTTTGAGTATGAAAAATTGATTTTTCTGCTTTTCTGTAGGATCCAACAAGTTGGATACGAAAAGTCACAAATCAAACTCCACATAAATAGTGGTGAATAAACCGAGTCCCATGAGAGCCACCGAGACTGTCCCAATAGCGGTTAGGCTTCGAGACGCGGCAGTTTCTGCAAAAATTAAACAACAACAAAAAACTGCTGGGACTTCTTCGGGAGATCAACGGCTCCACAGTTGGCTTATTGTTGAAGATCAAATCCTGACTTTCTGGTCATCGCAGCCTCTCCGAGCAACCCACAATTAGTGAACGTGTAGCAGTTTTTTTTGTTCAAGTGTCAAAGTGCAATTCCTTTTTGCGTTTTTCTGAGCATTGGTCTTTTTAATCACTACTTTGCAAAAATCATCGCCAACACAACCAAATCATTATTTGAAACGCTAATATCAAGCAAGAACAAAGCGTTCGACCTCAACCACGAACAACTTGGCGACTGGGTATAGATAGATTTTGACAAAGTACTTTGAACTCAATCCTCAAGCCAGAGACCAACATGTAGTAGATAAGTGCTTAGTTGTTCAAGCATACGGCTTTTCTCTAGAGATCACACTGACGTACAGCCCAGATTGACAAAATTTTAGAAAAAACCAGATTTTTTCTATTTTTTTTGGCATGTCAAAATCGTACATCAGCATTATAATGCGTGAGACATGTTGTTCACAATGTCTCAATTTTGATACCTCAACATATTCATACTCAGAGTAAAAAACAGATTCAACAACCCATAACACAAAAAAAGACAAGCAGCAGAGATATTTTTGTCTACTGAAAGTCGCATTGAAAGAATCTAGTGTCAGTTTTGTGTCAAACTCCACGTTCATGTCACCCTATATTGTATATATAACCGTTCCTACAACGATAACTGTTACCGAAACTACAACAACAAGCATTCATGTGATAAAGTCCTCGTTCGCAGCATCGCAAAGCTCTCACTGGGTGCCAGTGCCAACGCCTGGATCTTCGAAAGTAAAGGATACTCACCCGGAGTTTGCAACGATGGTGCCAGTTCTGCCGACAACAACGTCTACTGCAAACTTTACAATGTCTGAGTTTGCAAGTAGCAGATTCAGTAACAACAGCAGCAGTATAGAGAGCAGCAGCACAGCGACCACAGATTTCTATTATGGCGACTCCTTGCATGATTTTCAGAATGGCCCTACTCCCAGCAAACAGTGGGTCCCAGAGTTTTTGTTAGGCAATGGCTCGGATAAAGATGACGCCATCGCTGACAATCTAAACAAAGCAAACGAAACAGACAGCACAAACAACACAATGCCACTTGTTGACGAGAACTGGAATGGGAACAACAGTGGCATTTCTTACCAAAACTTAACAAAGATCATAACAGAATACCGCAACAATAGCACAAATGGTTCCAAGCCTGCATACCAGTCAACAAGAGGCTCTCGAAAGCAAAATAGAACAAACACGGGCGTGGGCGAGTACGTATTAGATCTGAAGAATATGACTAGACCAACGATTGAAAATGGTGCTTCCACCGCTTTGCAGAATCGGTCTACGTTCTCGCTACTGATGGTGATTTTGATTTCCTTCCTAATGAGCCAAAGTTGTATTTAGTCTAAGAGAGAGTCTATATTGTATCGTACACTTAAATACTTTACACCTGTCCGAGGTCCCCGTCATCCCCATCTTCATCCTCTTCGTCATGGAAGTCCGATATCTCAAAATTGTCCATGTCACTATAATTCACGTCGCCTGCCATTTCAATTTCTTCTTCAACATCAAACCCATTTGCCCGTTGATACTTGACTTTGTTTTTGCCAGTGATCTTTTCAAACATCTCTCCGATTCTACTTTTCTTCTTATTTTTGTGCAATTCAAGACCCCTTGGGTTGTCAAATCTATCAATTATCGGTATCTCATCATCACTTTTATCGCCAAAGTCGTCATAACCAACTTCGTTTTCGAGCCGTTGATCAGGGCCTTGCTCATCCGCCCACTGAACAGACTTTTTCTTGTTGACTTTCTTTCTTGTATTATTGGTCATGATGGACTGTGGTTGTGTAGGTTTGGAATTGTAATAATAAAGTCCATATCCGATAACTCCGATAACTAAGATATAGATCAAATATCTGAATTGGACATAATCTTCCATGAATTTGTTTCTGTTCTTAATGATCAGATGGTTCCAATTCGACAGAACGTTGTATACTGGAGTCACAATCAAGTTTCTGTCGAGCGTAGGATTTATTGAGGATCCATTGCCGCCCGTAGATATTGAGCTTTTTCTTTTGTAATTATTTGTGATCAAATCGAAAATACCTCTGGAAATGTCGGGAACGTCAAATGGGACCATATGGGAAGCGTTAAATATTCTGACATAAGTCAAATTTCTTTCACTTTTGATGAGACCAACGTTCGTGTCATTATAGTACCAATCCAGCAATTCGACTCCCTTTGTGAACCCTTTTTCATTGTTCCACTCAAGGTCGTTGATGAAATGCTCGGTTCCTATGAAATTGCAGATAATGTCTTTGTCACCATTGAACAAAACCACTGGGTATTTTTCCAAAACCTGGGGCAAAATTTCTTCAGATGACTTAGAATGCTCGTTTCGAAGAGCCCTTCCGACTCTAGAATTGCACTCTTTCCAAAAAGTAGTGCCTTTATGCCCGTGGACTTCTCTATCAATGAATTCAGACTTCAAATTCAACTTTCTCTGGATATCCAGGTCGCCTAAAAACAGATAAAGATACGGAAGATCTGGTGGCCAGTTCATCCCACACAGCGGATATTCGTCTTTCAATCTCACGTCGTACATGTTAACACACATCCCTTCAGGGTCTTGGTCGTGCAACACTGCCAACAATGCGTTCAAGATACTATCGCATGCCTTGTATGCGTCGTTTTTCTTTTGTTGTGAAGCGTCTTCTGATAGTTGGTTGACTTTGTTCTGGCAAATTTCGTGCTTTTTGTAAACACTTGTCATGAACAGTTCTGTTCCATCGATCAAGCCGTTATCCTTGGCAAATTCAATGTAAGACAACCCAGTGTATGCTGGCGATATCCATCCATTTCCAATAAGTATTCCTTGAAAATCGTAGTTGGTGCCGAATTTTTCGTTGCTTTCGTCGATATACTTGGCAAAATATGGCATATACTGGCCAGCGTACGACTCTCCAGCAATATAGATCTGCTTGTGTAAGTCCTGTGGGAAAACTTCAAAGTATTTTTTTAAAAACACCAAAAAGTCCCAGCTCACTGAAGTCAACTCCTCTTGGAAAGTGTCTCCGTAACTGAATCCTGTGCCCACGGGCTGGTCCACAAATACTAAAGTGCCCAGTTCCATCCAGGTTCCATTATTGAAATAGACTTCGTGGTCTTCGTTCAACCTTAGAGGTCCCACTTCCATGAGAGCCCCATCCAATGAGGAACACCCTGGTCCCCCGTTAAGCCAGAATATCAACTTGTCCTTATGATCCTGCTTGTCCTCAAATCTCCAAAAGAAATAGTTTGTTTTGTTCACAGCGTGGAGCTCTAAGTGCCCCGAATGCATCACGGGCCTAAGAGATTCGCTTATTTTATTGAACCCAGGAAGCTCTTTTGTTAGGTATTTGTTGCTATGTGTATTTGGTGCATCGTGGACGAGTGCTAAACAAAGCAGAGCAAATAGTAGTAATTTGGGTAAAAAGTACATCGCTAGTATATGTCGTATGATCCACTATCAGCTCCTTGTCTGTAATCGCAAATTTTTGCGTGTATGTGTCTGCGTGTCTTGTCCAATCGTACTGCCAACTTTTTATAAAGTGTAATTCAACCAAAACACTTTAAGTATGCCAGCATATATCAGAGAACAGATTGTTAAAAGCGGACAGAGCGGCGACAAAAAATGAACCGAAATTTGAAAACTATATTACTGAAAAATAATAAATGAAGCAAGGCCTCAAAAAATAAAACATAAAAAAATCGGCACAAAAAAAAAATACTTAATCAAGCGCTAAGCTTTCTATTAGTTATACAAACTACACTTTTTGTCATTCACATCAATAAATTCCATATATTTATAGAGTAGCGGTTTACAAGCAGTATTCATTAATTACAATTAATCAACTTCCTCCATGGCTGACTCAGCAACAGCCTCTTCCTCGATCTTAGCTGGAGCAGCTTCTGGCTCTTCTTCATCCTCGTCAATGTTCAATCCCAAGGAGATCAATCTGTTGATACGGGAAGCAAAAGAGTTTGGCTCTTCCAAAGTGAAACCAGAAGTCAACAAAGCAGTGTCGTACAACAAAACAGTCAAGTCCTTGACAGTTCTGTCCTCTTCGCCATCCTTCTCGACCTTGTTCTTCAATTCCTTGATGATTGAAGATTTTGGAGAGATTTCAAAGATCTTCTTAGATGACATGTATGTAGCCATAGAAGCGTCTCTCAAAGCTTGAGCCTTCATGATTCTCTCCATGTTAGCGGACCAACCGAATTGACCGGTTCTGATAG
This sequence comes from Saccharomycopsis lassenensis, assembly GCA_031125475.1. Classification (NCBI taxonomy): domain Eukaryota; kingdom Fungi; phylum Ascomycota; class Saccharomycetes; order Ascoideales; family Saccharomycopsidaceae; genus Saccharomycopsis; species Saccharomycopsis lassenensis. The sequence goes on from JASTUK010000019.1 coordinate 18,620, forward strand.
CAGCTGGAGCATCAGACAATTTGTGAGAAACAACGACCTTCTCAACTTTGTCACCCAAGATGTTCTTCAAAGCCTTGGTCAAACCTTCAAATTTCTTCTCTTCCTCTTCTCTTTCCTTCTTCTCTTCGTCACTCTCCTCCAATTCGAAATCTTTACTGATATCAACCAACTTCTTGTCTTCGAATTCTTTCAATTGAGTGACAGCGTACTCATCAATTGGGTCAACCAAGAACAAAACTTCAAAGTCCTTAGCTTTCAAAACATCCAAGAATGGAGATTTCTCGACAGCCTTCAAAGATTCACCAGTGATGAAGTAGATGTTCTTTTGGTGTTCTTTCATTCTGGTAACGTAGTCACTCAAAGATGTGAGCTCGTCAACAGACTTTGTGGATTTGAATCTCAACAATTTAGCCAAAGCGTTTCTGTTGGTGGCATCTTCGTGGATACCCAATTTGATGTTCTTACCGAAAGCAGTGTAGAATTTCTCAAATTGTTCACTGTCCTCAGCAATCTCGTTGAAAGTCTCCAAGATCTTCTTAATCAAGTTCTTCTTGATGACCTTCAAGATTTTGTTTTGTTGCAAAACTTCACGAGACAAGTTCAATGGCAAGTCCTCGGAGTCAACAACACCTTTAACGAAGTTCAAGTAGTCTGGCAACAAGTCAGCTTCATCAGTAATGAACACACGACGAACGTACAAGTTGATAGATGATTTCTTCTTCTTGGAAGTCTCAAAAAGATCCATTGGAGCACGCTTTGGTACAAAAAGGATAGCTTTGAACTCCAATTGACCTTCAACAGAGAAGTGCTTGACAGCCAATGGGTCCTCCCAGTCATTGGTGATGGACTTGTAGAAAGCATTGTATTCATCTTGTTTGACATCACTTGGGTTTCTAGACCACAATGGTTTCGTCTTGTTCAAGACTTCCTCTTCTTGAACTTGTTCCTTGATCTTCTTGGTTTCCTTTTTCTTTTCGTTACCCTCGTCATCAACCTCTTCTAATTTAGGCTTTTTCTCGTCGTCAGCCTCCTCGGATTTCTCCTCAGATTCTTCTGGAACTTCCTTCTCGACTTCCTTAGTGACAACCAATTGAATTGGGTAAGAAACGAACTCACTGTGTTTCTTGACAATCTCCTTGATTCTCTTTTCTTCCAAGTATTCCAATTGGTCCTCTTTCAAGAACAATCTCAAAATGGTACCTCTAGAGATTCTCTCGTTAACCTCGTCCAAAGTAACAGTGAATTTACCGCCTGCGTTAGATTCCCAGATGTATTGCTCATCATCGTTGGATTTAGAAATAACTTGAACATGGTCAGCAACCAAGAAAAGAGAGTAGAAACCAACACCGAATTGACCAATCATAGAGACATCGGCACCAGCAGACAAAGCCTCCATGAATGCCTTGGTACCAGATTTAGCAATGGTACCCAAGTTGTTGATCAATTCAGATTTTGTCATACCCAAACCGGTATCACGAATTTCCAAGACCTTGGCTTCTGGCTTTGGTGTGATACGAATGTATAATTCTGGCTCGGTCTCCAATTCCTTTGGATCAGACAAACCTTTGTATCTAATTTTGTCCAAAGCATCAGAGGCGTTAGAGATCAATTCTCTCAAGAAAATCTCCTTGTTAGAATACACAGTGTTGATGATAAGAGACATCAACTGTGTGATCTCAGCTTGAAACTCATAGGATTCAGATTTTTCAGACATAATTTAAACTAGTTGAAAAAATTGTAGTTGTTAAGAATTGTTTTAATATTGAAAGAAAAACTGGTTAACAAAAGTACAAGAAGAAAAGAAAAAGGGAAAAATTTTTCAGGTTGCGTTTGAACATTTTTATACTTTTTTCTGGCAGTGTTGAGCATTGAAAAAAAAAGACAAAAAGAATATTCGATGGAGTTCCATGTTGCTTGCTGTGGATATCGGTGCCACTCAGTTGGAATCACGTTTTTCTAGAAAATTCCATAATTTTGTTACCTCCGCGATTTTTCAACGTTATGCTACAAAAATGATTCTCACATAATTGACGTTCTTGTTTTTTCAGGTTTGTACAGTAATTGGAATTTCTGAGATTTTTTGCAAATTTTTTTCTAAAAATAAAAGGCTCATCAACAACGCCACTGTCGTTTTATACACAACTAAACGCAGCTGCTCCAAGCCAGCATCATCGGTTTTTGTCAAACTTTTGGCTGAATTATGTCAATCTTGACTGCATTTCTACCTTGAATACACTTCATTTGAAGGGCAGCTAACTTGATACCCAAAGCAAACAACAAAACAGCAAAATTCAGCCAAAATAACGCATCAAACCTTTTGGAGACGTCACACGTCAAGATGCGGAAAGAGCTTTGTGTGATTATGGTGCTGGTGGAGTACAAGCTGAGTGTTAAATAAATAGTGACGAACACGTTCAAAACGTTCACCAAAATAAGCACATTGAGCAGGAAATATCTTAAGGTTGAACTTTCGGATTTCTTTTTCAAGACAAACTCTCTCAATTTGACCAATGGCTTGAAGTGAGTCTGTAAGACGTTGCTTGATTCAACGCACACTAAGAAAAAGATGAGAATTAAAATACAGATCAACAAGTTTCTCAAATGCCACAAGTATCTTGTGCTAAACTGTTGTGCCATTGCTGGCACGTCCAAGTAGTTGTTGGCACCAGCACTACCTGTTGTCGAGTCGTACAAGGTAATGTTGAAATCTTGTAACACTTTGTTTGTAAACCTTGTATAACAGTTGTGACCCGTGGAGCTGTTCTTGAGATTTAAGCACGTACTCTGGAGGCTGATGTCTAAGGTCAGTGTAACAACCTGGCTGCTTGAGTTTTTCAATGCACTGTAGAGTGCCGATTCTGGATTAAATGCAATGGTCATCAACTTTCGCGTAAAGATACTTCCCAAACCCAAGCCAAAAGAAGTGATGTAAAGAGCTAGAGAAAGAGCGCTGGTACTGAAAACCCCCATTTGGTATACAAAAATGTTATCAGATAATTTCAATCATCATTTACTACATCCCGCACGTTTATATAGTGCACTTCTGCCCTACATTTTTAATTCATCAGAAAGTATGAACGATGTTGGAGTATCCCAAATGAGCTACCCGGCAAACTCATGGTGCAAGTGTAAAACAAATCTGTGGCACAACACCAGAGATAGTGGTACAGATTTATTAATAACCGATAAAACTGAATTTATAGCTGAAACAAGGTCAGCCCAAGCTACTGCTCAGGCCGGAGCACATTTTACGTGCCAGTAAATTGTTCCAGTACTTAAAAAAACACTGGGCATTGTTTTGGGTCTGTAAAGAAAAAAGAATGGCACACATTTTTACTGAAAGTTGTGTTGTGGTCAAGCATTACATTGTACTTTGAAGTCCTGCTAAACTGGCCATTTAACAGCTACATTTTTTGATTTGAAAATGCCTAATAATATGTGAGACTCCGTAGATTCAAAACTACCCATCAAATCATTCCAGCAGGTTTCTAGAATTTTTTTATAGCGCAAAAACAATAAAAAAAAAACTATTTCGTCGATGGATTTACTGTTTCGATTTTATGTCAAATAGTGTGGAAAAAAATCAGGAGCGCCTAGCTCAATTCAAATAAGGCTGGGTCACTGAGTTTTTGCACAAAGTGTAAAAATTGACAAAGTGACAATTTTGGTTGCACAGCATTTGTACTAGCAAAAAAGTTTTATTGAGTGCACCTATCCAATTACCAAAAATCACTTCCCTCGATGTTTACCAAATTCCGCATCGGGATATTTACAAATTTCCTCTTTTGGGTAATATCAATAGATTATAGGGAAGAATGGGACCCAAACAAAATCAGAATTTTGATAAATTAAAGAAGTTTGCTTTGAGCAGTATTTTGTGTGAACACCTAAGAGCAACGTAAACAAAACAAGAGAGTAAAATGTCTTCAATAGCCAGTAGATATTTGGACCATCTTGAGCAGGGAAGCGGAATTCGAACGAATCCCAGAAACTTTAGCAAAATGGTAGCTTCCAATAACATCACAGAAGATGATAGTTCAGGGCCATTGAAAGGAAGAAGAAAGTTGGCCAAGAAGGATTCAAATGAGAATTTAAACAACATGTGGTTTGACAACCAGAGACAGTCTATTCAAGGTTACGAGTACTTGTGCAGAGTCAGTGAAGCAAAACAGTGGATTGAAAGATGTATTGGTGAAGAGTTACCAAGTGAAGCAGAGCTCTGTAACGACGGGTTCAGAGATGGTGTTATTTTGGCAAAGTTAACAAAGAAGTTTGTGCCAGAGCTTGTAAGAAAGATTGTGCCAGCCTCAAAGAGTGGCAGATTGCAGTTCAGACACACTGAGAATATCAATAATTTTTTCAAGTTCTTGGACATAATAGAGTTTCCAGATTTGTTCAGATTTGAGCTCACGGACTTATACGAGAAGAAGAACATTCCAAAAGTCATTTTCTGTATCCATGCATTGAGTTATCTTTTGGCCAACAATGGTGATGCTCCAGAAATGAACAGTTTGGTGGGCAAAATGTCATTTTCGGATGAAGATATTCAAAATACCCAAAGACTGTTAGGAGGCAATAAGATACCAAACTTCAGCTCAGTCAAAAGTGGCAGCCAAGCATCAAAAGAGAATGAAGTACAAATTCCTGAGGATGTTGGGCCAAACCCGCGTGAAGCAGAGATAGCAGCCAGGGAAGCAGAAATTGCTGCTAGAGAGGCAAGAATTGCAGCAAGAGAGAAAGCTGCCAGAGAAAAAGCTGAAAGACTTGCTAGAAAGAAAGCTGAAAAGGAGGCTTTGGCCGCTAAGAAAGCCGAGGAGCTCAAACTTGCAGCTGAAGAGAAAGAAGCAGCAAGAAAGGCTAGAAAAGCTGCTAAAGCTGCTGCAAAAGCTCAAGCTCTCGAAGAGGCACAGAGGGCTGCTGAAGAGGCTGCTAGAAAAGCGAAAGAGGAAGAAGAGGCTGAGCTAAAGCAACTTGAGTCGGTTCTTGAAGTGATCATCAGATTCCAGTCCATTGTGAGAGGTCTGCTTTTCAGATACGAGATGTTTATTGAGAAAATGCTTATCAAAGATAACAAAGACGCAATAACCAAGTTGCAGTCTATTGTGAGAGCCAAAAAGTTCAGAGATAGTCCTGAATTCCAGAGCTTACAGATTCATGGTGCCTCGGCTGAGATCATTGAGCTCCAATCTATGATGAGAGGTGCTTTGACTCGTAAGATCTTGAGACATTCAGTTCGCAAAATAATGAAGAAAAATGACCACATTGTTGAGATTCAAAGCATTATCAGAGGAAATTTGTATAGAGAGTCGTTGCTTGATCTCTTGGACCAATTGGACGAATCCCTGGGACAAATTGCTAGACTCCAAGCTATTGCAAGAACCAACATGTACAAGAAAAATTACAGCAAAAACTTGAGAAAAGCTTTGAAAGTTGAAGGCTCGTTGATCAATCTTCAAGCAGTTATGAGAGGAGTTTTGGAAAGAAAGAATTTGGTGATTCAGTTGAAAAAACTTGAGTACTGCAGTAGTAACGTTACCAAGTTGCAAGCAAGAATTCGTACAAAGTTGTACTTGAATAATCAAAAACTGGTTATCAGCGACTGTGCTGTATTTGAAGACGACATTGTGGAATTTCAGTCAAAGATCAGACAGGTATTGTATGAGAAGAAACATATAAAACTCTACAAAAAGTTGAACAAATACAGGTACAAAATTGCAGAATTGCAATCAATAGCCAGAGGTGGAGTTTCAAGAAGCAAGTTGAATCTGGTTTTGGACTCCTTAGACTTTACTGAAGGTAAATTGAATAACTTGGTAGCAATCTACAAAGGCAAATGTTTCAGACACCATTACCAAGATTTCCAAAGTTTGCTCAAATCTCAAAGTGAAGATATCATCAAGGTACAAAGTGTGATCCGGGGTCTTTTGAGCAGATTTCAGCAAGACATGGTTTTGGACGATCTTGACGAAACCGAGCTTGGAATTATTGAATTGCAAGCCATAGTTAGAGGCAATAACTTGAGACAAGCCCATGCAGAGATGATGAGATATTACACTAACTTTGCAAATGTCGAGCGAGTAATAAAAGTGCAGAAGCTCATCAAAGCCAAAAACTTGGAAAACTCTTACAAACTTTTGATCACCAGCAAAAACCCACCAATCAACGTTATTGCTCAATTTGCCCACTTGTTGAACGACACTGACAAAGATTTTGAGGATGAGATTCTTTTGAACCAGTTGAACGAGAAAATCAGTGCAAAGTACCATGAGATTGAAGCAATGGAGGAGACAAACAAAAATTTGGATATCAAGATTGCTTTACTAGTTAAAAACAAAATCACTTTAGACGAATTGATCAAGCAAAGAAATAATGGCTATAGTGGGTATAAGATTTCTAAACTGGAGAGTCCAAATGGCAGTACACAACTTGAGACTTCACTAAATAAGTCAACGAGTGAAAGACTTGAGATCTACTCTAAGCTTTTCTACTTACTTCAAGTCGAGCCAACTTATTTGATCAAGATTTTGAACGAGTCCTCAAACACCAAGGAAGTCACTGGTTGTATATTGTCAGTTTTCAATAGCAAGAATATGAGCAAACGTGATGAGTTTTTCTTTATCAAATTCGTCAACGAGTTGATTAAGGACAACTTGTCGCACTGCAATGACTTGGAAACCTTTACTGCCAACTTCATTGAGAGTCCAAATGCCCCATGGCAGAGATTGTTTGGCAACATAATTCAAAGAGAAAAGGGTAAAATGAAGAAGTTATTTGGTCCTTTGATCAACTCTATTTCCCACATTGACGATTTGTCTTTGGAGAGCAATCCATTGAAGATTTATGAGGAGATTACAGACTTGAGCAAAAGAAAAAACTTGACCGTTGAGGAAGCAATCCAAGATCCAATGGTGAGAGATCAATTTGTGAAAAACTTGGCACAATTGAGAGAGTTGAGTAACAAGTTCATTGAATTAATCTCCCTGAGTTTGAGTGAAATGCCAAAGAGTGTCAAGGCAGTCATGTCATGCATCTACGAGTCTTTATGCCAAAAGTTTCCTGACGCCCTGAACAGAATGTTGTACTCGGTCAGTGGATTTGTGCTCATAGATTTGTTTATCGACAAGGTCTTGAAACAGCCTGAAGATTTTGGTATAATAATCAACACGTTAAACAGTCAAATGACCCTCCAGTTTAAGAAGAATTTGGCAACAGTCAGCAGAGTATTGTCGCAAATGATGCTTATGAGTCCTTTCACTATTGAAGACGTGTACTTTCAACCATTGAACGAATTTATTGAGAAAGGCGTCAACACAGTGGAGACTTTCTTGAAAAGTTTGACATCTCACCACGACCTTGAAAAACTTTACAAGTACAACAAGTTGAATGACATCATTAGTCTCAAAAAACCAACGTTAGAGATCACAGTGGATGAACTAAACAGAATCTTTAAGTTGATCAACTCAAAGACAGAGTTATTCAATAAGGATGACGAGTTAATGCTGTACATCATCCAGTTGATTGAGATCAACAAAACAAACAGCAACTTGAAATTGATTTTCTGCTCAAACCTTTTGAAGCTCTCTTTGCAACCGGCTATCAAAAAGGACTTGAGTGCTGGCAATTCACATATCAATACCTTGATGATACAGGCTAAAAGATATGTTATTTTCATGTTGCAAGTTCAGAAAGGCAAAAACTTGTTAGATCTTCTTCTCAAAAAGATCACGCCATTGGATGAGGTGAAGTTCCAGCAAATCATCGAGAATGAAAAGAATACTAAAAACATATACACATCACCAAATGCTTTGGAAGACTTGACCAATATGAAATATCACGACTTGAAATTGTTGGCCTTGGAGAAAATTTTGGAATTGGACTCTTTAGGTGTTATATCGAGAGAAAACAACTTCCAGGAGTTATTGAACACAATAGCAAACGACATCACCAACAAGAAAAACCAAAGATCCAACAAACTGCAACAGATCAAAAATTGTCAAGAGGTGCTCAAAAACTTGCAATCAAAGCAAAAGAAATTACACAATTTGTTGCAGGTTTATAATGATCATATAAACAAGTCGATTGCCTCCTTGCAAAGCAAGCCGAAAAACAAAAAGAAGTTGATACCATTTCTTGATAGACAGTACTTTTACCAGAAACAGCTCAAAAGGTTGGGCAAAATTCCAAAGTTCGGTTCATACAAATACGGTTCTAAGTACTTGTTTGACCATGGGATTTTGTATGAATTGCAAGGCTTTTCAGTAAACTCTCATAGCTCAAGCTCTTTGCCAAGATTGGATCTTATGTTCAGTTGTGACCAAGTAGGCGTTTTCTTGATCGAAGCAGCTAACGGGGTCATTCCAATTCCAAATGCTGTCACAAAATTGAGTCTCGACGATTTGCTTGCTCACCAATATGAAAACAAAAACTACATTGAGATATTCGATGGTTCAGTCAAGTTTCACACCGATACGTTTTTGAACTTTATTTTCAAGAAGTTCTACGACAATTCCAATTACTAGTTTATATAAATATGAGTCAGGGTTCTACAACATGTAAGTATAAACATAAATATATAGTCTTGCCCAATCCTTACCCTAGTTATATTTTTTTTCCTCAATTAAAAAAAAATCTATTTCTGTGCTTTTTTTTTCTGCGTTGTCGAGTACTAATTGATCTCGCTTGTTAATCATTCACTATAGCTGTGTAAACATCTTCAGCTTTAAAAATTGATAGGCGTTCCTTCGGCGGTTTTTGATATGACCATAGATCTGGCTTTCAAAGCTTCGGCAAATAACACGGCAGCAGGCCAAATTGGGGCATCTGCCAAAATTCTGACACCTAAATACAAGCATTTCGACGACAATCTTGACGATTTGATGAACGACGAAAGTCTCTCGAAATGATCAACAGTTTGAGAGTCGTGTTCAAGTGCCAGCAATTGCTCAAAATCAATTAAAGAGCTGTTTTGTTGTATATCAATTTTTCTGGCAAACTCAGTAAAAATTCTTGAGTTGACATTGTCTGGATGATCAGCTGGTGATAAAACTTTATTGACCTTTTGCAAAAAGTGTGCAACACGAATAAACAAGGCACTATCGGCAGCAGTCAATTTGGTCTTTGCTGCTTCATTGGCCAACATTGATTCAATTGTGTACAAGTACTCAGACAAAAACAAAATAGAAGTGAAGATACAAGTGATGAAAAAAATTGGAGTTTTTCTTGAAGTTTTCTGCGCATCATTCACAACAGAAATCAAATCAATCCATAAGTCAATGATGTTGAGTGAATATTTGGAGCAATCTCTCAACGCCTCAGGATCATTTTCAATTTTGATCAACTCTTCATTCATTCCTTCCCAGTCCTTGACCCACACTCTCTCCAAAATAAACGTGACACTCAAACATAATCTGACCTTGGCAAATAAAAGCAAAGGTAATATAAGCTTTAAAATAGGGGATTCGTTGATCAAATGAAGATTGGATCGATTCGGCATCAAAATTCCCTCATTTCTGATAAATAACAATTCCCAGTACTTTATCAAATTTTCAAATTCATGTCTTTCAGTCATTCTCCACTTCATGGCTCTAACAACAACATTTTTCTCCTTCTGGTTTAACTCTGATCTTTTTTCAAGAATTGATTGGTGAATGTTCATTAATAAACTCAACATTGTTCTCAAATTTACTTTCTTGTCGACCAACTTAACGTAGTCATGTTGGGTCAAAGCTTCTAACAACGCGTGGTAATCTTCGCCATTACAAACAGTTATCAAACTTGCATAACTGTTCAATGGCACATTGTTTTGCTGTAAGACTTTCTCCCACTCTTCGTAAGAGTGAGCTCTCCAGAAGTCTTCTTTCAAACACGGAGAGCCGCTTTTTATATCTTGTGATTTCAAAACGATTGGAGCGCCGATCAAAGTATCAAACAAAACAGAAATCAACAAAATCGTATGAATAGTCCTGATTCTTGATTGAGCATAAATAAAATACTCGAATACTTTTGATTTAGCTGAGATATCTGGTGGACTCACTAATTGCTCCAAAGGCAAATGTAACAAACATTTTCTGACCAAACAAATCAAAGAGTTCAACTGCTTAGAAATAGATCTGTTCAATGATTCATCGTTGTTAAAAACCCCCAAGAACATGTTTAACGTCAAACACTGGATCAACCATAAAGGAATTTCGTCATTGTTGAAAAGCCTTGTAGTTTCTAAAAACTTGTGAATGTAAAATTTTGAAGTACCAAACAAAAGTAATGAATTGGAGGAATGGAAGGAATAAAGTGCTCCAATAGCTGAGATAGCCAAAATCAATGGAATAGACGTAATGTCATCTTTTTTCTTCTCAATCGTTGGTAAATGGATAAATGGGAAGTAAAGGTCAAACTCATTACAGTACAGACTGACATATGAGTTGAGTTCCTCAATTTTTGGAAACTGATCTTCTTTTAAATTGTTGCTTCTTAAAATGTGACGTCTAGTTTTCTCTGTGAAAAAATTAAACGTAGCAATTCTCATTTTTTTCTGACCTTGTGCTGACTTAGAAGTCTCCAATATTTGTTGTTCAAACAAATCCTTTTGTCTATCACTAAATAACGATGGTATATCAGTGTGTGCTATTCTGGATTTTTCTTTCTTAAAAACTTTGGAGATTCTGCCACCAGCCGGTTTTGTGCCACTTGAAGTTCTAGCCATCGCAGAGCTTTTTACTACATTTTCAATCTGATGATTGTGTTCAACAAATCCAACATGATTGATATCAATGTTAAAATCAAAAGGTGTCTTTATAAACTCATCCAACCAATTCTCGTGAAGTATGTCAGAAGTTTGTTTATGGATTATTTGGTTGTCTGGCTCTTTTGCCTCCACTTGTGACATGTGAGGGTAAACTTCATAACTGTAAAACTGGTCGTTTACTTGTCCGGTGTTGTCGCTATTTTTGAAATAAGCGCTATAATATTCTGGTTGTAAATCGTTATCCTGCCGCTGCTGATGAGTTGATTGAGTATGTGACTGTGGTTGTGATTGTGACAGGGGCTGCGGCTGTGATTGCAAATGCGACGCCGTCTGTTTATTTTGCGTATTTTGGTGGTTTGAAGCATTATTTGCAACACCCATATCACTTAACAGAAAATTAACAAGTGCGTCTTCCCAATTGATATCCATGTGATCAACGTCTATATTCATAGCGTTCGTGGCTAAATCAACGGCATTTGTAGATGATGTGTAGTTTTGCGGCTGGGAATTTTGCTTTTGTGGCTTTGATGGAATTGTGTATGAAACTCCTGATGCAGCCAGAAACGAAGCAGTATGGTTATGTTGTGGCTGCTGTTGTGAAAGCTCATGCCGCGTTTGTTGTGTCTGTTGTGTTTGTTGAGTTTGTTGAATTTGCTGCGTTTGCTGTGAATGTTGTGTTTGTTGTGTCTGCTCTACTGATTGATGAGGCTGCTCTAGATGCATAACATCATGGCTCATCTGTTTCTGATTCTGAAAATATAGCTGGAAAGACGAAAGCAAATCTTCACCATCATCGGCTGTAGTTTGATACAGACTAGAAAACTTTGACTTTTTGTTGGAGTTTACCCTTTTCAAAGCTTCACCAGCGGCGAGTGCAGGATCATCTGTAGCACTTCTTGACATTGGATTTAACGCCAAGGGACTAAACAAATTACTGTTGTACAAAGAGTCTGGTGACTCTGAAGACGATATGCTCATTCTCTTATCTTCTTCAGCTTGTGGTACAAAATTTGGAAACTGTATTGGTTGTGACTGTGCAGCCAAACCTATTTGTGTACTGGGGGTGTTGATACTGATATCGTTGGTAGCCGTTGGAGCTGTAGCGGTACCAGAGTTGCCAAGAGAGTTTTCAGTGGCGATAGGTGCATTCGTGGTCTGGTTTGGTAATGGTTTAATCTTCTCGGTATTGTTCTTGTGCTCAATAATGTTGTTGTTGTAACTTTTAACCTTCACTTTACCCTTTAATTTGTCTTCGGGTTCGTTGGTAGTCGTTATCACACCGGCGTGGAGCTTCTGCTGATGGCGCAAGACCAAGTCCCTGCGAGCAAAGCATCTTCCGCAAACTGCACACTGAAATGGCTTTTCATTGGTGTGGGATCTCTCATGTCTCTTCAAATGTTCCAATCGAGCAAAAGCCCTTGTGCAAGTCAAACAAACGTGCGGCCTAGGCTTATTGGTCTTGATAACCACAGATTTTTTAGGAATAGGCTGAACGCCCGTTGCGTTGCTAAAAGCCACATTTCCCTGATCATTAGTAGCAATGTCGTTCTGGTTATGGATATTTGATGAACTTGCCAGAAAATTCATACTGTTCACTTCCTTGTCGAAATCATGTCCTTGTGCATTTGTCAACGGAGATGAGGACATTAAATTGAAGCCTGCTCAAATCTCTGCTATTGTTCTTTATTGTCGATTACTTGATTCTTGTGCAAGTCTGGGTGTGTGTGTGCCTCTGTGTGCTAATGGGCTGGTTATCTTTGCTTTATATTTGCCACCTAATAGACTAGTACACTTAGACAAAGAAACAAAAATCTTGTACCTTGAATGCCTGTTAAAAACTGTAATATTTCTCCTCGTCGATATCAAAGAAGCGTGGCACAAATATTTAATTTAGATATAAAGCGCCTTTTATTAATCTCGAACCTAGGAAGTTTGCACAAATCTTTCAAGTATTTTTTTTGTTTTTCCCGAAGTCAGTGAATGACTTTTTTTCGCTAGCTTTACTTTTTTTACTCTCGGTTTTGTTTTTTGTTTTTTTTTTGCTTGTGAACTTACTGTCAGTAAAAAAAAAAAGGAAGAAAAATGTGCACTTTTTCTGGGCTCGGGACGGAATTTATTTCTAGGATTTATAAGAACCGTTTATGTGAATAATAAATGGATCAACTTCTCGAACTGCCGAATAATACAACATTTTTGGCTCAAGTTGCGCTAAGAAAATGTACATTTAACTCACATTTTTTAAAAAAAAAGCCGTCGAAATCTCGACTAATTTATGAATTACTTGACTAACAGCCACCTTAACGGATCTTTGTTTGTGGGGGGGCTCGCATTTCATTTCTGCTTCTGACTTCTTTTCAAAAGAGAAAATTTTTTTGCTTTCGCCTTGGGTTTAGGTTTGTATTGTTTTGAAACTGTTTTAGTTCAGTGGTGCAAATTATTAGTGAAATCGACCAAGGTTATGGTCCCATGGCATTACGTCAGAGATTCAAAGATTGGCCGAACGAAAAGTAGAAATTGATGGGCAGGAATTAAAACAAATGAAGGCGTAAAATTGTGTAAAAAGATGTAAAAAGATGTAAAAAGATGCCTGTTTCTCAATACACCCGTGCACCAACATTTGCTTGCCAGCTCAGCCAGGGCTTGGCCAGGCCAGGCCAGGCCAGGGCTTTATTTCTGAACGTAAAAGAAAAAATTTTCTTCTTTTTTCTTTTCTTCTTTTCTTTACCTTTGTATGATTCCATTTTTCTAGACAGTGCGAGCTCCAGTGATTTTTTTAACTCTGTTTTAGAGATTAAAGGATCTATTTTATCTGGTAGCTACGCGATAATTAATGGAGAGATTGAAGTATTATACTTAAGAGCTCGAATGGATAACCAAATGATATCTGAGTGTCAGTGTATAAGAACATCTTTTTTTTCTTATTTTTTTGAATATTTTTTGAATATTTTTCTTCTCTTTTTAGCTTCTTCGTGAATTGACGAAGGTCTTGTTAAATCCTGCTTTGAATATCCCCACCAACAACTCTCTCTTTGAATGGAAATCCTCAAAAGATTCAAAAGAGTTTCCCTTTGTGTTCAAAACAGTATCTTTAAGTTGTACGGCACAATTGCTCTTTTTCTACAACTCGTTCAATATCTATATTATTAATTCCCATTAATTTTGCCCAAATCAAACCCCATGAGTAGCTCGTTCCAGATGTTATCATTGAGAGCCCAAATGGAAAACTGGGAGTCTGGGTTGTTGGCGGTAGCTGCCGGATTGCTATTGAAGTCCTGTGCTTGCACATTCATTGGATACTGATCCTTTTCCAACTCCTTTTGTCTACCGTCAAGCATGAATTCGTTCAAAATTGGTTCAGTGTGATTGCTCAAGTTTGTATCATTGAAAACCTCTCTCAACGTATCATAGTCAAAGTAATTCTGCTGTTCCAGACCAGATGTACTAATATTCGAGTTCTGTGGTGTTCTCACCATGTAATTGTAAGGCTGAGGGACATTATTATCGTTATTGACATTATTATTATTACTATTGTTGCCGTTGAATGGTGACATATCGTCGTACTCGTTTCCTTGATATGGTTGCATCTGCTGTGCTTGTTGTTGCATCAAATCTTGTCTCGTCGGTCCAAATTGACGTACTTGTTCGTACTGCGGTGGTTGCTGTGAACTAAGTACACTTTGTCCCAACTGCTGTGATGGTGTTTGAGTCACGGAAACCATCAGTAACCGTTGATCAGGCAATTCTGTATCGTATGTATTTTCATGACGATGATGACTCTTTGATTCAGTCAGTCTCATAAATTTTCGTGATCTCCATAAATCTATATACGTCAATGGTCTCATGAGATTTGCAAGAAGCTCGCTCTTTTTCATGCGATTATCAAGACTAAGGTTTTCCTGATTATCTCCAGTTATTGGATTTTTAGCAAGAAAGCTTTCAATGCTTCCCGAAGAGTTCAAAAGAGTTTTAGCTTTTGCAATTAATTCATTCCACTCCTTAGTGTAAAAATTGTGTGAGTCAATATTTGACTTATTGATGTTGAATCTTCTAGATAATGTGCTTTTAATTTGTGAGGTGTACGTTTCTATGAATAAAATCAAAACCAACCTAGACTTTGGCAAGAAATGGTTAAGCGGATACTCTAAAGAGATACTCGCACTTGCTGATATGAACTTATTCAACACTTCAAAAGATCCCAGTGGTAAAATATCAATTTCTGAATATTGTGGTACTAATATTGTCAAATACCGAAGTCTCAACAAAATTCCAGTCATATAAAATATCCTTGATTGGAATACTAATGGTAGTGAAGCTATCACATTCTTTGGTAGCTGGAGATAATGGTTGAATCCGTTTAAACAACTTTCTGCACATTTTCCAATGATTGAAATCAAATGGGATGAGAAAATAATATTAGTCTCGGACAACTCACTGAATGAAACATCTGAAGGATCTGTCAAAATCCTGTGCAATGAAGGTTCTAAAAGATACGCCTCTATAGAATAGTAGAACGCTAGCATCTGATGATCGCCCTTGTCTATAAACTTCTTCACTGCATACAATGCAGACTGAAGATCCAGCAAAATGTATCTAGTTCTTGGCTCATTCACGTCTAAAGGATCAAAATCTAGAGCATGCATCACCTTGAATATCTGTTCCAAGTTATTGCACAATTTAGCATATATGGCCAATGTTCTTAAGTTATGGTCAGTTGACTTAATAAAAGCCTGATAGCAATTGTCCAAATATTGATTCCATTTCATCATATTATCTCTTTTGAGGAAAATCGAATAAGTCACTGACATGAAATATATTGCCAAAGCAAGAATTTTTGTTTCAATTGATTCAGAAGCATCAAAATTAGAAGTATTCTTAACAGCACTCTCCGATTGGCTGAAATAATAGATGACTTTCCCGCTTATATTCAAATCGTTCAGCATGGTCACACATAACACATTCAAAAAATGGTACCTTCTATGACGAAACAACTCGGTGGAGTCATACCAGCAGCATAGTAAGAGCAAACTTTGGAGCAATTCTATTGATTTTTCTCCCACACACATAACTTGGTAGCTTACCATTTCCATTGCCTTTGCTTTCAAAATCAAGTCTTTGTCTATCATAGCTTCGCGATTGTCGGTATATATTTCATCATCTTTGTGTAACGTCAGAGCAGTTATGGACAAGATCACCATATACAAATACGGTTTCGTTTTTCTGAAAGTTTCATAATCGAATGTTTCCCAAAATGCATCATCCACTGAGCTGGCATCCCAAGTACCGGACGTGCCATCATTGAAAATAGACACAATGGGAAAACGAGCATATAACTCTGTCATGTAGAGCTTTAATCTTTTGCGAATCTCTGTCTCAGTTAACGTATTGTCAGCTACCAAATCAGTTCTTCTCATTATATCTGTTTGTAACAATTGCTCTCTTCTAGTAGCAGTAGCCGCAAAGTCTGAAGAATTCTGGTAGTATTGCATCACATTAGCCTTTTTGAAGTCTTGAAGCTCCTGAAGCAAATCTTTTTCGGTTTTCTTAGTAAGCAAACTATTGACAGCTTCCCAGCTGAAATCAGAATTCTCTTGCACTTTACGTCTTTTGCTCTTTTTGACCCCAGTGGTATTTTCAACAAAACCGTTTGTACGAGGGCTTGCATCTTCGCCTTTGATGCTACCCAGCGTCGAGCCCAAATCCACCGGTTGTCTTTTCTTGTGAGACAAGGGCAACATCCTTGGCTGAAATTCATAGATATCATTGAATTTTGTATCAGTGCCATTGCCATTGCCGTTGCCGTTGCCATTGATGTTCGTTTCATTCTTGAGCTGATCAATTATTCTTTTTTGGTCTTCAATTTGCTTTGTCAACTCATCCACTTTGGATTCTAGTTGGAGATGAACGTCGTATTTTTTCTTCCTTTTCAACAGTTCTGGATCTAATATACATGGCTTGTTGTGTTTTAAGCATCGTAAACAGGGTTCATTGGGTTGGTTATATATGCACTTTACTTTGGACTTGTGACAATTGGTACATGCTACCGTACGTTTCAAGCTTTCCAGTGGCATAGATGTGAATGTTTAAATTATTATTAGAAGTGAACGACAGAACAAAAAATCGAATGGGAAGGAATATATTGATACTTGAGTTATAAACCAAAAAATAAAAAAAAAAAAAAGCAGTTTCTGTTTAAAGTTTTAAAATTTTTTATCTAGTCAGTGTCGGCGTATTTACAATAAAGTTCTAATTTTTTCCACTCTTGGACTTATCGAGGCACAACAACAAGCCAAACAAAGAGCAACATAATCTGGAATCATCTCATTTACAATCGTATTGTGAAATGAGTGGGCTTAAACCGACTGGAATTAGTTTTTCACCAAATCTCGGTTAACACAATCGTTTACGATTCCATGGCTTCTACCAAGATACTAAAAACCCCACAATTATCGCCTATTAATTGTGCGAACGACCGAGTAAACTATATTGCACAGAAAAAAAAAACAAATGAAAGTAGAAAAAAATACGATACAAAAATTCCAGCGAGCTGGTAAGAATTTACGGAATTGAGAAAAACGTTTCAATTGAAATCGCATTGTACTACTAAAAGTCTTTATTCACAGATATTTGGATAAAAAGACCGAATTTAATCGGTCGTTAACTCGCTAATTCGCTCACTCGTCAACTTCACCACAGTCAGCAATAGAAATGGCGACTCTTGGTCTTCCGGATTGGGATCCGTAGGCCTCAATTTGCTTGACAATCTCGTAACCTTCGATGACCTTGCCAAAGACAGTGTGACGGCCGTCCAACCAAGGACATGGAACCGTGGTAATGAAGAACTGAGACCCGTTAGTGTTTGGACCGGCGTTGGCCATGGACAACAATCCTGGACCTTCGTGTTTGATGTCAAAGTTCTCGTCTGGGAAGGTTCTTCCGTAAATAGACTTTCCGCCAAACCCATTGCCGTCGGTAATGTCACCACCTTGAATCATGAAACTTGGGATAATACGGTGGAATGGCGAGTTTTTGTAGCCAAAGCCTTTCTCCCCGGTACACAAAGCACGGAAGTTTTCAGCAGTTTTTGGAACCGTCTCGTCGAACAATTCAAACTTGATAGTGCCCAACTTGTTTCCTTCAACTTCTGGAACGAAGAAGACTTTTTTGCCAAAAGCTCTGGTGGTACTTGAAAAATAACGTTTGAACATTGCTTTGCTTTTTGTTTCTGTTAGTTGAATTTGTTTGCACTGGAAAGTCTGGATGAAATTTCTCATGACATTTTTCACCAGACTGTGTCGGTGCTTCTAACCCGATGAGAGCAGGAAAAAAAATAAAGAAAAGAAGAAAAAAAAAGAAAAGAAAGAAGCCCATCAAGACAAGAAAAAGCTTTCATTTGCAACTTTTCATAATTAACCAGCTTAGGAGTATTCTCAGAAACTTGGCCCCGATCATGACCGGACCATCTGTGCCCAAACCAGACGGGCGCACGCTTTTCAAGTCCATCGGATGTCCAAGTAAAATAGTGGCTCCCATGGTGGATCAGAGTGAATTGGCCTGGAGAATCCTTTCGAGAAGGTATGGTGCGACATTGTGCTACACGCCTATGATGCATGCCAGACTATTTGCAACGGATCCAAATTACAGAAAAAACATGTTCTGCGAGTTGGACGGTGACAAGGCCAGTGACAGGCCATTGGTGGTGCAGTTTTGTGCCAATGATGCCGAGTACTTGTATGAAGCGGCCAAATTGGTGGAGGACCACTGCGACGCAGTTGATTTGAACTTGGGGTGTCCGCAAGGAATAGCAAGAAAGGGAAACTATGGAGCGTTTCTCATGGATGACTGGCCGCTTGTTTCGAACTTGATCAGCAAACTTCACAAGGACTTGAAAGTTCCTGTTACTGCCAAGATACGAGTATTTGAAAACGACAAGGAAAAAACGTTGCAGTACGCTAAGATGATATTGGACGCCGGCGCGCAGTGGCTCTGTGTGCACGGCAGAACAAGAGACATGAAGGGGCAAAAAACTGGTATTGCAGACTGGGAAATCATCAAGTATTTGAGAGACAATCTCCCGGAGGGCTTGGTGTTTTTCAGCAACGGGAATATTTTGTACCCTGAGGATATTGAAAGATGTACAAAGTACGTGCGATGCGATGCCGTTATGTCTGCAGAGGGTAATTTGTACAACCCAGGAGTGTTTGTCACGGACACTGACGACATAGAGAGACAGTATCCAAGATTGGATCGTTTGATCAGAGAGTACTTTGAGATTGTGAAGTCGGTCGCAGACAAGAGCGTTGCCTCGAAAAATGCGATGAAGGCGCATTTTTTCAAAGTGTTGAAACCCTTGATAGAGCGCGAAACCGATATCAGAACCAAGATCGCCAAGGCTTCCACCAAGGGCAGCTTGGACAAGTGGGAGGAGATTGTTTGCGACATTGAAAGAGTGATTGGTAAGATTTATGAGCGGGAAGACATTAAAGAAATCGATGTGATAAAAACCGGCGAATTAGAGTGGTGGGGAGGCTCGTACAAAGAAGTGCCTTATTGGAGGTGCCAGCCGTACTTCCGCAAGGTCAACGGGCAGTCAGTGAAGGAGGTGATTAAAAACAAGAACGTTGAGCCTGAGAACGGATTGAAGAGACGGTTGGAAGAGAAGAAATTGGAAGAAAAGGAGCTCTCAGTCGCAGCTCTGGACCTGGCTACGGGGGCTGAAAAGAAGCAGAAGTTGGAGCAAAAAGACGACACAAGTGCTGAAACCTGAACCTGAGCGCGGAAACACACGGTTTGTCAATAAACGAGAAATTTCAAAAAAAAAACGAAAGAACGAAAGAAAGAAGGAAAGAATGAATGAGTGAAAAAACGAAAGGCTCATACAGCAAACCTCGTGACTCAGTATTTTTTCCATCCAGTATTACGCGACTCGCTTCTCGGTGCTCAAGTCACACAGCTGTGGCAGTGGTCAATGGCATTGATTGTCCGCGGCTCACTATTATCCACTCAATATATCATTTTTCTGAGTCACGTGAAATTATCTTATCGGATTTGTCAGTATATCCTTGACTTATAAATATAGTAAGCTCCGAGCACTCAGTTGCATTGCAGTAAGAAAAGCAGAATCTGGAAAAAAAATCAGTCACTTAAATTTCCAAGTTTTCTGTTTCTCCTATCCGATATTGGTTGACAAATAGCTCAATTTCACTTAAACTTTCATAATTCGTTTTTTCAACAGGGCAATGACTCAATCCGTGGTAAACTTCCACAACAACTATTTTCAAGCTGGCAAGAAAGACGTTTGGTCCTTGATCAACGAAACTGCTGCATCTGTTGCGGAAGAAACTGGTCAAAAAGTCATCAATTTGGGCCAAGGCTTCTTTTCGTACTCTCCGCCAGACTTTGTCATAAAGGCTTCCAAGGAAGTGTTTGA
The DNA here is from genome assembly GCA_031125475.1 of Saccharomycopsis lassenensis. Classification (NCBI taxonomy): domain Eukaryota; kingdom Fungi; phylum Ascomycota; class Saccharomycetes; order Ascoideales; family Saccharomycopsidaceae; genus Saccharomycopsis; species Saccharomycopsis lassenensis. The sequence continues at coordinate 38,788 of JASTUK010000019.1, forward strand.
CACTGCTGCTAACAACCAATATGCACCAGCCAGAGGGAGACCAGATTTGTTGAAGCAGTTGTCAACTTTTTACACTAACAAGTTCAATAGACCAATCTCAACCAATAATGTTGTTGTAACAACGGGTGCAAATGAAGGAATGCTTTCAGTGTTTTTTGGATTTCTCAACCCTGGCGATGAGGTGATTGTGATTGAGCCATTCTTTGACCAGTACATCAGCAACATTGAATTGACCGGTGCAAAAGTTGTGTATATACCGTTGCACCCACCTTCCAAAATGGACACAGAGACAATTGACTCCAGTGAGTGGAAATTGGACTATGACGAGTTGGAGTCCAAGATCACCACAAAGACAAGAATTTTGGTGGTCAACACACCATTGAATCCAGTGGGCAAAGTCTTCAACGAAGAAGAGCTAACAAAAATTGGCAACATTGCTAAAAAGCACAATATTTTGATTCTCAGTGACGAGGTTTACGAAAACTTGTACTACAAAGAGAAATTCCCAAGATTTGCTACCTTGCCAGATCCCGAAATCTACAAGAGAACCTTGACAGTTGGTTCAGCTGGTAAGGCTTTCTGTTGCACAGGATACAGAATTGGATACGTTGTGGGGGAGCCGGAATTGATCAATTACGTAGTGGCAGCACACACAAGAATTTGTTTCTCCTCGCCAGCTCCTATCCAAGCTATCGTGGCCAAGTCCTTGGAGCACGTCAACAATGATCATTCTGAGAACAATTACTTGGCCCAAAATCGTGCTGCTTACAAAAGAAAGTTCCAGATATTGACTAGTGTATTCGACGAGTTGAATTTGCCATACACGGTGCCGGAGGGTGCATACTACTTATTGGTTAACTTCAAAAAAGTCTCTTTCCCAAAAGATTTCGAGTTTCCAGATGAAATAAAAGAAAGGGCCAACGATTTCAAGCTTGCTTATTGGTTAATCAAGCAGTTAGGAGTGGTTGCCATTCCACCTACCGAGTTCTATACAGAAAAGAACGAACACATTGCTGAGTACTTGTTGAGATTTGCAGTTTGTAAAGATGATGACCTTTTGCTCGAAGCGGTTGAGAAATTGCGTGGTTTAAAAGAGTTTATTCATTGATTGAAGTGGGCATTTTGCGCAATTTTTATACGACAAAATGAACTGTTTCCATAAAGGTATCAAAAAGTACTGTAGAGTTGTGGTTGTACGAAACAGATAAATGGTACAGAAATACTAGACTAGACTTGGCACCCAGATTGTAAGCTTAGTGAGAGATTACAGATCAGAGAGCGGAAATCAGATAACTCACCCTTGCACCGCACACGCCACAGCGCTTAATTTATTTTTTCCGCCATTTTTTATACGCTATGGCTAAGCAAGAAACACATGGCACTTTAAAAAAAAATAAAGAGAGCGATTTTCACATTCTTATCCACAATCAATAATATCAAAAATCAATGTTACTATTGAACTGGAAAGACTCTACATATCTTCAACAAGGCACAAAAACACTCAAACTTGGGGAAGAGTTTCAGCCGGTTGACACACAATCTTTCCCAGGTGCAGTGACACAAGAGATCGAAGGTATTTTGGGTACTATTAGTTTGAAAATCTCAAAATACTTGATCACAATCAATAAGAGTGAAATTGTTGGAAAAATTCTCAACAGTAACATCTATAAAATCACCTCTACGTCTATAGTTCCCTTGACTAGCTCTGCTGCCGAATACGATCAAGATGAACACAAATACTTGGACTATTTAAGATTTCAATTGGACACCAGCAATTTGTTCTTTTCACATGACTATGATTTGACAAACTCGGCACAAAGAAATTTTAGCAAGAAGTTGTCGACAGATATTACGTTGCTCGACAAAAGATTTTTTTGGAACGAGTATTTGTGCAAAGAATTGATCTCTGGTGACAAAAAATTAAGATCGTTTGTCACGCCAGTGATCAGTGGTTACTGCAAGATTCATTTTGAAAAAATCAATGGTGAAGAGATTCTGTTGGGTTTGATCACCAGAAGAAGCAAGTTCAGAGCAGGAACACGTTATTTCCGTAGAGGCATTGACAGCAAAGGTCACGTTGCCAATTACAACGAGACTGAGCAAGTTTTGTGCTACAAAGACACGTTTATTTCATACTTACAAACAAGAGGTTCCGTTCCTGTATACTGGGCAGAGATCAATAACTTGAAGTACAAGCCAAGTCTTCAAATCAGTGAACACTTCAAGGAAAGTGTAGAAGCTGCTAGAATACATTTTGATGAACAAGTTTCTTACTATGGTGAGAACTTTTTGGTAAATTTGGTCAATCAAAAAGGCTATGAGAAGCCAGTGAAAGAGGCATACGAGAAAACTGTTGAAGCCTTGGGAAACAAAAAACTCAAGTACATTTACTTCGATTTCCACCATGAATGCCGCAAAATGCAGTGGCACAGAGTATTGTTGTTGATTGAGAAATTGAAAGAGTTGGGTTTGGATGGAAATGACTACTTTATTGGAACTTACAACAAAAATATGGAGATCTCAATAGTGAAAACTCAAAGCCATGTTGTGAGAACTAACTGTATGGACTGTCTTGATAGAACTAACGTTGTGCAATCAACATTGGGCAGATACTTTTTGCAAAACCAATTGGAGTACTTGAACATTTTGAAGAAAGATGAAAGATGGGACACCAATAAGGGTCTTAACTTCGAGTTTCAAAACTTTTGGGCAGACAACGCTGATGCTGTCAGTTGCGTGTACTCTGGAACTGGGGCATTGAAAACTGATTTTACCAGAACTGGTGAAAGAACTCGGAAAGGTGCTTTGAAAGATTTGCAAAACTCAATTTCCAGATATTTGAAAAATAACTACAATGATGGTAAGAGACAAGACTCGTTTGATTTGATCTTGGGCGAATATATTCCAAAGAAGGATGAAAGCCCATTTATCGATGCTAGACCATACCAATACAAGTACAGCGTTACCATTTTCAAATTTTTCTTCAGTTTAATTTTTTTGGCATTGATCAAAGTTATTCTTCACGGATATACCGGTAAGCTGAAAGCACTCTTCACTATCGCCTTCTTGGGGTTGGCAAGCTCTGGTGTGTTCATGTTCAGCAACGGAATGCAAGTTGTTGACTGGCCAAAGTTGAAACCTGTTGAGTATCTCAAAAAAGAGCCTGTTTACAAAGAGGGCCAGCTTATTGGAGTTAGATACGTGAAAAACAGTGAGTTTTAATATATACAATCATTTCTTCATGTCTTCATGTCTTCATTTTTTTAATTTCCTCCTGTGAAAACCTTTCGAGTGCAATGTTGTTTGCAAGCTTGCTCAACGCACAACATCTGAGTAAGTAGTACAGTTTCGTTTGGTGATCAATGGAGTTTTCTGCAATATAAACACCGGCAAGAGCAGATAGTTCTGGCGCGATTTCACTTGTCAATGGCGAATCGCATATCTGCTTCAAATTGTCCAAAATGTCCTTGTATGATAGTTGATTCAATGTGACGTTCAATAAAGTTTTAGTTTTGTTGAACAATGGTTTGTCATACTTGGAGAGTTCCAATTCTTGTAAAAGCTTATTTCTCTGCTTTGCTAGAACTTCAATCTGTGCAGAGTCCTCAGAATCAGAAATCATAGCTTCCAATATGAATAGTAAGCTTAAACAACTGTATAATCTGAGCTCTGTATTCACTTTTTGAGCCGCAAGCTGCTCGTACACTACTTTAGACTTTTGAATTTCGTTTTCTTGTTGCAAAGCAAGTGCTTCCAAAAACTTGTATTTCCAATAGATCCCGCTATTGAACTCAAATTTATCTTCTGTGGATATTCTGAAATCGTTTGGATTTTTTAAAAAGTCGTAGAATTTGGTGAAGTACTCAATTTGGTACTTGATATCAGTCAAACTTTGTGATCTGCGTTTGAAAAGCTGCAATGTATCGTCCTTATGCCTTCTTGTAAATCCTTTGGTATTTAATTTGTTCTCCAATTTGTCACACAACTTCGTGGCTGTACTTAGACACTCTGCCCCTGTATCTTGATTGTAAAATTTGGGCAAATAAGCTATTCCAGATTGAAGCCATAACAAAATCTGCACTTCTTCAATGGACAACCAATCGACTCTCAACTCGAAGTCCCATGTTTCGTCTCCATTAAGTGGTAATGGCAATGTGATACAAAAAACGCCGTTGCTTGGCCAGATGCTCAAGTTTTCTCCTGAGATCTGTGATTCAACAAAGTTATTGACCAAAGATATTTTCTGCTTTATTTCATTAAAAGCGCTATTGCTATTGATCGAAAGCTGAAGATCGTTAAGTAGATACATTGCTTTGATTTGAGCAATCGCATCTTCCATTTCTAGCTTTATTCTCTCAAGTATTACTTTGGGCTTATCCAAACTTGCCATGCTGAGCCACACATTGCACTCAATCAAACTTCCATAGAGCCTCAAAGTTTTTGCAACTTGTGGATCATTGTTGAACTGTGCTAGCTCTACTAAAGCCATCTTGACATCGTTTTTCAAGTACAACTGAATCTTCAATAGTCTGTAAATAGACACCCACTGGATATAACCAAGCAGGCTGAACTCTGAGATCTTCAAGTTCAAATACTTCAATGCTACCTTGTCGTTCGATGAGCTTATCAATTTAGCAGCGAAAAACTCAACTTGGAACTGAAGATCCAAGGAATTGACTCGCTTGGCTATAGTCAAGGCCTTGTTCAAATTGGTGTCACAGTGATCCAGTTTGGTCTCGGTTTCGTCGTGGTATAGTTGTGCTAACTTCAAATGTATTGAGATTTGTGTGGTTATTGGGTAATCATTGAGTTTCGTCACCGCACTAGTCAACGCCTTGATACTAGCATACACGAGTTGTTGGTACTGTTGCAAATACGTCTTGTCCTTCACGGACAAATGGATGATTTCGTGGGCTTTTTTCAAGTAGTTTTCTGAGACTTTGGATAAAATGTAGACCATGGAAATGGCATTTTCAGAGCCAGACATTATGATCTATGGTTCATCGCGAAAATATTTGGAAGAAAAAAAGGCGATGCGAAAGTAAGGGAAAACAGAAACAGAAAAATAAAGAGTGTGTAAAGTAGGAGAAAAAAAATAAAGACAAAACAGAGACAAAGCTTTGGATTTGCGTTATCTTGGTGCAATTAACTGGGCCCACTACGGCAGCAACAGCTGCAAAAGCTGCTTTCGTTCTGGGGCTCTTCCTATTGATCGTCTTATTGTTTTTGCGCCTAGTGCTTCTTCCTGTGTAAAATTGTCGAGTATCAAAGTTGTTGTCCCATTATTACGGTATTCTTCATTTTTACGAATTTGGTGCACTGAACGTTTTCGTCGAGTGCATGACTTCTGTGCAAAACTTCCATGACTTTTTTGTGCGCGTGCTTCGATTTCATGTTCAATTAAATTCAACTGAGAAAACTGCAGCAGCTTTTATTCCATCTGCAAATAAAAAACCAAATAACGCATCACAAATTGACTTTTAAATAAGAATCTCATTTGCCTTGATCTTTTTTTTTTTATTTTGTGTATAACCAACCAGCAGAGGTCTCGATAATCCACGTTCCCAGCCATCCACGTGCAATCGACTTTTTTTTCCTTCAAGAGTGCTACGGGACAAAAAATAAAAAAAACAGAAGTTCCCGCGTTTTAATCAACATCACAAGAAACTCCTTAATGAAAGTAAGTGAAACTGAATCAGGAAATGCATCCACGAAGTACCCAACAGTGTTTTACTAACAGCATAGTTTATCGACGAGTTTGATATAGAGCTTGTAAATCAAGCTTTGCAGTTTGAGACAATTGATTGTCACATCAACGGTGGATGCGATTTGTTCTCGACGAAAGCAGCAGGTCAAGATAAGAAGTTGTACCGAATAATAAATGACCACATAGACAACATGCTCAAAGAAAACACAAATATTGCAATCAAACCACCAAAACCCAATCCTTATTACTCGAGGTCTTTTTCGTCAGTTTTGGTGAATGGCAGAAGGCTGAACTCCTTTGGTGCACTGAGACGTCGAAATAGTGAGGGTGTGAGTGAAGTACTTGTGTCGGACCTTTCGCTGAATTATAACTATGCTCCGGGCAGTTCAAGAAGGTCGTCGAGCAACAACGATGTCAAAGAGGTTAAGGCTTTCCGCAAAATTACTCGAAACGCCAATGCGGCCATAAAGGAGAAGGACAGCAATATAAAGGAGACGCTGGAAAGACCAGCAAGTGCGGGCGGACCAAATGTCACTAGTGAAGATCAGGAAACTGCCGAAAAGGGTACTGATGCACCTTCTGGTACAAAGTCAACACAAATTGTGGTTGAAGATGAAGAAGTCAATGGGCTGGACTTGCATACGCCGCCAACAGACAACTCAAAAGTACTCGAGATAGTGGTTCAAAGTCCTTTTGGGCCCCTCAATGACAGCAATAGCCGTAAAACGTTTGCATACCTCATAGGGATATTGAACCTGACGTATCCGGATCACGACTTCACAATGCTAGAACCACAGGACTTTCAAAGAAGTTCGCCAACAGAATTGATTGACAAATTCAACAACACAATGATTAAATTAGGTAAAGTGCCTATGGAATGGATTTGGGACACTCTAGATACCCATGTGGGCTTATACGATTCCACCGTATATTTGTACGTTCCCTCAGACTCTTTCTTAGAGGACGAACCGGGAAGCTTATGGTCAGTTATGTGGTTCATTTTGAACAAGAAAAAAAATCGTGTTGCCTACTTATACCTAAATGCGATCAAAAGATCTATGCCTTTTAGAAATCCTGAAAAGAGAAGAACCTCGATAACGATAGATGAGAGCGATGAAGACAGCGAGGATATTTACGATGGATATGAGGAATATGAAGAAGTTTTAATGAGTGACATTGACGAGCAGAGTGAGTGAATGGGTTGGTAGACATTCGACCCACTCCAAAAGCTTCTATCTAAGTTAGTGTATAATAGAATGTGATTAAGTAAAGGAATAGGATTGATTGCATAGCAGGTTTTGAGCACTGGGTACACGGTAGTATCAGATAATCGCTCAATTTTTGCTTTTTTGGTTTGACAGAAAGACACACACCCTTACATTGCATTGTGTCGATTCTTGCTATTTCAGACACCCCCTCTTGCATACTTCCAATGCATTCAACGAGATTGGAATACAGCAAACGAGGCAAAGTAAATTGTGTCCCATAGACCTGGCCAACAAGTCAGACTTGTGCTGCCACAACTTTCTGCTGCGATTTCTTGGATCCGATAATTGCGCCCTAGTCGCCATTCCCGTGCACTATTAAGTAAAATATTTCCGCTCCGACCGTATTACCGACATAATTACACACTGCTCAGTTCTTATTGGTTAAATTTTACCTGGCTCGGATCCGTGCTCCACACTTCATTTGGCCCCAAAAAGTTGGAAGAGAGTTAGAAAAATAAAGCGAATAAAAAAAAGACATATATTTCTTTTTTCCTAAAATTTTTTAGTTAAAATCAAAAACACAAACCATGTTCAGAGCAATCAAGTACACACAGAAGTTGCTGAGCTTGCAAGCCTTGAAACAGTTGCCAAAGACAAATGCCAATGCCAGTTTGGCTAGTTTTAGCAACAGTTTGAGAAGAGGGCTTGCTACGAGCACCGATGACTTTTTGCAAACAAACAACGGTAGTTACATCGATGAGATGTACTCCAACTGGATGAAAGATCCAAGTCTGGTGCATGTATCGTGGCAGGCATATTTTAAAAACATGTCTAATGGTTCAGTCCCAGCTAGAAATGCTTTCACTGCTCCACCTTCATTAATTTCAAACAATGCAGTTATTGGACCTGGTATCCCAACTTTGACCGCTGATGGTGCTGGTCAAGAAAGCATCAACATGCACTTGAAAGTGCAATTGTTGGTAAGAGCTTACCAAGTAAGAGGCCACCAAATCAGTAAATTGGACCCATTAAATATCAGTTTTGGTGCTGATAAATCAAAGAGTGTGCCAAAAGAATTGACTCTCGAATACTATGGATTTTCCGAGTCTGATTTGGACACGGATATCACTTTGGGACCAGGTATTTTTAACAATTTTGTTGAGAAGCACGGAATTAAAACTCTCAAACTTCGTGAAATTGTTGACTACTTGAAAACTATCTATTCTGGCCATTTAGGTTTTGAGTACACTCACATTCCAAGCAGAGAAAAATGTGACTGGATCAGAGAAAGACTTGAGAATCCTACCACTTTCTCATTCACACCTGATCAAAAGAGACAAATATTGGACCGTATCATCTGGGCAACTTCATTTGAAACTTTCTTGTCCACTAAATTCCCAAATGACAAAAGATTTGGTTTGGAAGGTGCTGAGAGTTTGATTCCAGGTTTCAAAGCATTGATCGACCGTAGTGTTGAATTGGGAGTTGAAGACATTGTCATTGGTATGGCTCACAGAGGTCGTTTGAATATGTTGTCCAACGTTGTGCGCAAACCAAATGAATCTATCTTCTCTGAATTTACTGGTTCTAAGGTCAATGACGTTGGTTCCGGTGATGTGAAATACCACTTGGGTATGAACTACGAAAGACCAACCACTAGTGGCCGTCATGTCAACTTATCGTTGGTTGCTAATCCATCCCATTTGGAAGCAGAAGATCCAGTTGTTTTGGGTCGTGCAAGAGCTATTCAACACTTCAAAAATGATATTGGTACTTGCAACAAAGCTATGGGTGTTTTGGTTCATGGTGATGCCGCATTTGCAGCACAAGGTGTTGTTTACGAAACAACTGGTTTGAGTGCATTGCCAGCTTACACCACTGGTGGTTCTGTTCATATTATTGTTAATAACCAAATTGGTTTCACCACCGATCCAAGAAATGCCCGTTCCACAGCTCATCCTTCCGATATTGCTAAATCAATCAATGCACCAATTTTCCATGTTAACGCTGATGATGTTGAAGCTGTTGTCTTTGTCAACAATTTGGCTGCTGAATGGAGAGCAACTTTCCACAGTGACGTCATTATTGACTTGATCGGTTACAGAAAGCACGGTCACAATGAAACTGATCAACCTCTGTTCACACAACCATTGATGTACAAGAAAGTTGCTGAAAAACAATCAGTCATCGATATTTATGTTGACAAATTGCTTAAAGAAGGAACATTTACCCAAGAGGACATCGACGAACACAAGAAATGGGTCTGGAATACTTTGGAGGACAGCTTCAGTAAGTCTAAAGATTACAAGCCAACCACTAGAGAATGGCTCACTACTCCTTGGGAAGGCTTTAAGTCACCAAAGGAATTAGCCACTGAAGTTTTGCCACATTTGCCAACTGCTCTTGAAGCTGAAAAGTTGAAAGAGATTGGTGTCAAATCTGCTTCTTGGCCAGAAAACTTTGAAGTTCACAAAAACTTGAAACGTATTTTAAACAACAGAAAGAAATCATTGGAGGCCGGATCTGGTATTGACTGGGCTACAGGTGAAGCTTTGGCTTTCGGAACTTTGGTTGATGAAGGATACCACGTGAGAGTATCAGGTCAAGATGTGGAAAGAGGTACTTTCTCCCAAAGACACGCTGTTTTGCATGACCAAAATTCTGAAGATACATACACTCCATTGAAGAACATTAGTGAGAACCAAGCAGCATTTGTTATCTCTAACTCTTCTTTGTCTGAATACGGTGTTATGGGTTTCGAATATGGTTACTCTTTAACATCTCCAGATGCTTTGGTCATGTGGGAAGCACAATTTGGTGATTTTGCAAACACCGCACAAGTCATTATTGATCAATTTATCTGTTCTGGTGAAAGCAAATGGAAGCAAAGATCTGGATTGGTTTTGCTGTTGCCTCACGGTTACGACGGACAAGGTCCAGAACATTCTTCTGCTAGAATAGAACGTTACTTGCAATTGGTGAACGAAGACCCACGTCATTTCCCAACTGCCGAAAAGTTGGACAGACAACACCAAGATTGTAACGTTCAGGTTGCATACCCAACGACGCCTGCAAACTACTTCCATTTGTTGAGAAGACAGATGCACCGTCAATTCCGTAAACCTTTAATTCTTTTCTTCTCCAAGTCATTGTTGCGTCACCCATTGGCTAGATCTGATATTGAAGAATTTAGCGGAGACTCGCATTTCCAATGGGTCATTGAAGACAAAGAATTGGGCAAATCGATTAATGACAAGGCCGGAATCAAGAGATTGGTGTTGTGCACTGGACAAGTTTACGTTAACTTGGTGAAGAAGAGAGCTGACTTGGGTATCAAGGATACTGCATTTGTTAAGATTGAACAATTGCACCCATTCCCATATAGCCAATTGAAACAAATTTTCGAAGAATACGAAAATGTTGATGATTTAGTTTGGTGCCAAGAAGAACCACTTAATTATGGTGCTTACTCTTACGTCTTGCCACGTCTTGAGACCACATTGAAAGAGTCTGGAAAGGATGACAAGTTGACCGTTAGATACGCTGGAAGAGACCCAAGTGCATCTATTGCTACTGGTTTGAAGAGCACCCATCTTGCTGAAGAGGATAAACTCTTAAACGAGGCTTTTCAAGCTTAAATTTTAAAATTGAATCAATATATACACCCTAAGTAAGTGCTTTGTATCTATGTAAGCCAATCAAAAAATTTAGTAGTAATCAATCATGTCTTCTGTCACTTCGTACGACCTCAAATCTTCGTCTTCGTCAGACTGATCCCAGTCTTCTTCTCCGTATTCTTCTCCAAATTCTTCTCCAAATTCTTCTCCAAATTCTTCTCCAGCTTCTTCTCCAGCTTCTTCTCCAGCTTCTTCTCCAGCTTCTTCTCCAGCTTCTTCTCCAGCTTCTTCTCCAGCTTCTTCTCCAGCTTCTTCTCCAGCTTCTTCTCCAGCTTCTTCTCCAGCTTCTTCTCCAGCTTCTTCTCCAGCTTCTTCTCCAGCTCTGTCTTCACCGTCTTCTTCTTTGTCACTCTGACTGTTGGTAAGTAACTTACCCTCTGAGAAAAATGAGACATTTTGAAGTTTCTCGGTCAACTCCTGTGTGTCATCAGCGTGAAGGACACACAGTATTTTGGTGTCAGGCCCAACTTTAGGTAAATGAGAAGCCAGGCCGCAAGAGTATATCAATTCCCTCAACTTTTTGAAAATTCCCAAATCCTCTACATTGTTGAAGGTCGATTCTTCAAACTTAAGTCTCTCCAACTTCAACAATGCTGAGATTTTGGAGAATTCCTCTCCGCTAATCCCGCTTATGTATAACTCTTTCAAATCTGGACAATTTAATTCTGGTAACTTACCTTCAGGGAGATTGATTCTTAAGTTTTCAAGTTTTGGTAAATCGAAAACAGTTGGTATTTCAGATTTGGTATCATAATTAGAGTCTGTAGCGTCAATCTGTAAACTTTTCAAATTCCCAAGGTACTCTTTGTTGAAGTTCCTGAAGTTAGGGGCAGACTGAATCATCAAAGTTTCTAATAGAGGCATATTTTTCAATTGTGCTGCATCAAACTCGTCTCCAAAATACTGAAATTTTAAAAACTTCAACTTTTGTAAGCTTTTACAATTCGTAAAATCGACAACATACTCTGTTTCAGTCCCATATTCTTGAAATAACTGCCCTTTTAATGACAAATGTGTCAAGTTCGGGCAATCAATATAATCGACACCATCCAAAGAATACACCAAATGAGTGACATTGTTATGATGAAATGTAACAGGATCCCATTTCCCTTCGTAGTCAGTTATAGAATCTTCGAAATGGACTTTCTTCAAATTTTTCAAATATTTAGGTAGAAACTCCACAGAGTCAATAAAACCATAAAACCGTAAATATTGAAACGAAATTTGCTCAATTTGCTCCAAAGTCTCGTCTTCTAATGTTCCCAAAAAATCATCTACATTTATGTCTAGGCATTCAAACCAAGTTTGAACTCCAAAAAGACTCCACGGATTCATTGAATCACCTACTGATTCCGCATATCCCAAATACTGTCCTTGGTAGTATATACTCTCTTCCCTCTCTGTGACACTATCTGAAACTATGATTTTTTGGAATAGTTTCTTATTTATCAGAGTCTCTAAGTTCTTTGGCATGGAATCAGTTTCAAACACATCTAGAAGTGTCTCAGCTTCTTTGAGAGTAAGAAAATCAAGAATATTTGAATATACCTTCAAAGAAAGATCAGTGAATTTCAACATAGTAGCCCTTTGTATGATGAAAGATAGAAATTTATTTGCAATAGCAGTGCCGATTGAAACGTATTCCAATTTTGATTTTATAAAGGAACGAAAGTTTGGTACCCGTTGCTATGCGCACCATCAATAAATAAATTTAATGGTACATCTACTAAATTGCAGCCTACGTTGATTAATCATCACATTGGTGTTTTTATTTTGAAAAAAAAAAAATAATATTTAACCGGTTATGGTTTCACTCTCTTTGGATCTCTTGGGAACAAACTTGCTCTTCTAATGTTTTTCAATCCCAAAAAGAACATAACAACTCTTTCCAATCCAATACCACCACCGGCATGAGGAGGACATCCGTAAGTAAAAGCATCAACGTAATCTTTCAAACCAGGGTTTTCTGGGTCCAACTCAAATTCTTTCATTCTAGCTTTCAACATTTCAGGGTCGTGAACTCTTTGAGCTCCAGACAAAATTTCTTCACCTCTCATAAAAAAATCGTAAGAGTTAGAAACCTTTGGATCTTTGGCATCAACCATAGTGTAAAATGGACGAATAGCACTTGGAAATTTGTCCAAAATGTAAAAATCGGTATCATATTTCTCCAAGACGATCTTACCCAACAATTTTTCATCAGGCGTAGACAAGTCGTCATATGGTGACAATTCAGTTCTGCCACCTTCAGTTCTCAAAAGTTCAATACCTTCAGCAAAAGTCAATCTAACCATTTTCTTTGGAATTTTGAACTCTTCACAAGGGAACTGTCTGCGGACCAATTCAATCTCTTTCTTGTAACGCAAATTTAACTCGTTGAAAATGAAAATGAACAATTCGGACAATGTGTTGACGACTTCATGGTAATGCACATCAAATGCCATTTCCAAATCTAACCCAGTAAATTCGGTCAAATGACGATGGGTATTGGAGTTTTCAGCTCTGAAAACCGGGCCAATTTCAAAAACTTTTTCGAAATCGGCTGCAATACACTGTTGCTTGTATAATTGAGGAGATTGTGCCAAGTATGCCTTTCTGTTGAAATATGTTACTTCAAAAACGTTAGCACCACCTTCACTAGGAGAACCCAACAATTTAGGCGAGTGAATTTCTCTGAAACCATTTTTGATCAAGAACTCTCTGAATAAAGAGCAAACACCAGCTTGAATTTCAAAAATTGCTTGGTTAGTAGCAGTTCTGAGATCAATGACTCTGTTGTCCAATCTTGTATCCAAATTGACCACAGGAAGTCCCAATTTGGTGGCTTCCTCCTCGGTACGCGAAGCATCCTCGATCAACATTGGCATTTGGGAAGGTGTCAGAGATGTGACAAACAACTCAGTGATCTCAATCTCATAATCTGAAACACTGGCAGATTTGATCTCCTCCGTAGTCTTTCTAACAAAACCTTTGACTAATACTATACTTTCAACATTGATGCTTGAAGCAAACTTGAGAAAACTTTTGCTGACTTTGTCACTCTTTTTCAAGATTGCTTGAACGGACTCTGTCTGCTGTCTCAACACGAAAAACAACAAGTTGGCTGATTGAGGTCTCAAATTTTGATAACGAGCTCTAAATTCAACTTCCTTATCAACGTACGAGTCGTTCAACTCTGTAAACTTGATTCTTTTAACTGTGCGAAACTCCTCGGATCTCTCCAAAAGCTTACCGTACAATCCCTTTGAAACGTCACTTGCAGCGTCTTTGGCTTCCCTTTCTGCCTTTTCCTTGGCTAATCTAGCTTCTGTCTCCGCCTTCTTTTTGGCCTTTTCTCTTTCTTTTTCTAACTTTTTGAGAGCTTTTTTAGAAAGTGGTTGCCCGTCTGGACCCAATGGGACTCCAGCAGGATCAATTTTAAGCTCTTCCAATTTTTGCTCAGTCAGTTCCATTTTTGTCAACGTCGTTTCTTGTGTTGTTGACTCTTTTTTTTTTTTGTCAAAAATCGACCCGTTAGATGTATTTTCAGGATAGTTACCCTGCTAATATTGTCTCAGCGACTGCTGAAAAAAGCTAACAGTCAATTGTTAGCCGGGTAACTTGTTGCTCGATCGCTTCTAGTTAGAATTCATTGCAAGTATCTATCCGATCATACAAAACGCATTCTGTGGCAACAGTTGATACAATTTCAAAATACAGGTAATTTTTTTCTTGTTAGATCAGTAGATATTATGTCTTTAAGTTCTGAAGAGTCTGAAAAATTGGCAAATTTTAAGGAAATAACTCAGTTCGAAGATGGCGATACTGATAAAATGACTACACTTCTTCGGAAGTGTGACTGGAACTTGGAAGCTGCACTTTCAAGATTTTTTGATAACAACTTTGATTTTCCAGAAGAGCAACAGCCCCATAACTCAGCGTTACACGATAATTGGTCACCAATGGCGGAAATTAGACATTTGGAACCAGCAGCGAACATAGCACCTGCAGGAGGTCGTGGAGCGAGATTTTCAGGTTTTGACGATGTACTTATGAGTGCTCATGACATGCTTCCAAAACTTCCAAAGGCGAACAAACTTGTGGGAAACTGGAAGAACTCTTCTGGGGTTGGCATATCTGCAGCACCAGGTAGTTCGGGAAACTTTGGAAATATATTCAAAGATTCTAACGTTCTGCCATTATTTTTTATACTACTTATAATTCCAAAAACGATATTATTTGTGTTATGGAAACTCAATGATTTTTTCAAGTTTTTATTACCAGATCTATATGGATTTTTCAAGCCTGATTTAAACTTGTTTCCAAAGCTGCCAAGATACTTATCTCCACCAGATTCTGAATCTCAGTCAGAGGTAACGCATAATGATTCAACAATAAGAACATTCAGCTTTACCAAGTATGTCGAGCAATTAACAAAAGACGATTACACTGACTTGCCTATATTTGAAGGCGAATTCAACGACGCATATGATATTTCCAAAGCAGATTTAAAATTCATGTTAATAATATTAGTAAATGATTCCAAAGTCTGTCAAACAATGATTAAGAGTTTGTTCAGTAACAATGATTTCAAGGCATTGATCAACGATGAATATTTAAGTAGAAAAGATAACTTCATGATTTGGGGTGGACATGTTGATCATTTAGAAGGTTTTTTGGTTGGACAAAAGTATCGTGCTTCTAGAGTACCATATTTTGCTATGATTGGTAATGTTTCAACCTACGGGACCACCTTTCCAACTATGTCTTTGATAAAGTTTTCATGTGGACTCAATTACATTGAAAAAGAAGACGAATCTGTTGACTTAGAAACGTTAAATAAGATTATAGCTGATAAAAACCGAAGATTGATCAGGCTGTTCAAAAAGCTTGCCATTCATTATATGCCACAACTCATTAACCAGAAGATCGATAAGGATGAAAAGAATTTTGAGAGAATGATGAAAGATAAACAGGATGAAGAATATCTCAGATCTCTAGAGCAAGACCGTATGAAAAAACGTGAAACCGACAAAAAGAAGATGGAACTTATTAAAAAGAAGGAGCGCTATCTCGCTTTATTCAAGGAGAAGTTTGAGTTTGTTCAATTAGTAAAATTTTATCTCAATGAATGGAAGGAACTTATCGATTCTGCGGAGCCAGTTGACTTAGATGGTACAAAGTTGAAAAGCGTGTGCACTCTACTGTTCAAATTTTCTAACGGTAATAGAATTGTGAAAAAATTACCAAGAAGTTTGACATTAGCACAGTTATATTTGTTTATACAACTCAAATTATTGCTTGAAATGGTACCAAAAGATTTTTTGGATAAGTTTATTCACAATGCAAACTTCAAATCCAAGCCTGAGCTTGGAGCTGAACACATGCCAAATGTGAAACAAAATATCAAATTTGAACTCATTTCCTCATTTCCAAAATTTAAAGTTCCTTTGGACGACCAATTGACAATAGAATCTCATAAGAAATTACTTCCAAGTTGCAGTTTACTAGTCGAATTTGATTTGGATTTTGAAGACCAGATGAAGTTTATACTCGATAATTTGGACAAAAATGAGTCTTTTGAGTTGAGTTTGGATGACATTACCGACGAAAACCTTGAAAAGTTGGAAGAATGGGAGCTGTCTGAGGACATAGATCTCGCATGAATTTATTATTAGTTTTGTTTTTCATACACCCAGATATCAATATAATTAATTACTCAATCATCACACTGCATATATAATTTTTGTGTAGAAATAGTAAAAGCTGTGACAAAACTTTTTGAAAGATCTTGATAATCACCATAAAATAGCACCACTTTGAACAAGCTTCAAAGAGTAACAATAAGAAATAAAACAAGGACCCCTCCTGACACACATATCAAGTCAAAATGGATCCAAAAGACTATTTTGATAGTACAAGTGTAATTATTAGTTTGGACGGAGGGTCAATCAAAATTGCAATTAGCAGCGGTTCTGCAATAAGCCCAATAAGTGAAAGTGTGAGTTTGTACTCGAAACAGACTGAGTTTAACGGCAGAACCAATCTTCTATCGATGAGTTCAGGAAGATTCTCTGTTAGTGATATTAATGATATATCCAGAGATACAGTAAAGTTTTCGGAGAAACCTGACAAAATCTCAATTTCTACATCAGATACGCTCAGCAAAAACAAAGAAAACAGTTACAAAGCGTATTTAAAAAAGCAGAGCCAATGTGAAATAGCAAAAGGAGACACGCCAACCCTCCATCATCAGAATACAAAAATCGACGTATTTAGTCACCCTGAGTCAAATATGGAAATACTCTCAGACAACGAGATTTTTGAAAATATGAATGATGGGCAGTATGTTATTGATGGTGAGGATGGTTCGATAAGGGTGAATAGCGATCAAACTGAATTGAGCAAATTTGCTCAACCTAGTGTAGCATCATTTGAAGAAACGCATAGACCAGTTTTAATTGAAGAAATGCCTCTGGGTAGTCAATTTGTTCCTCTCGACATTGTCTCACCAACTAGTGATCTCAAATTTGTATGCTCATCTTCACGCCAAACAAATTTTAATCCACTTATATTGCAAGAACCATCAATGAGGAGTGCAACAAGCGTTAGTGCACAAAGCGTTGTGTACAACAAAACTGTTCAAGCGAGCATGATGAATGCAATGAACCTTGGGACTTTAATGCGTAAGAGTAAAAGCGAAGATTGGTCAAAATACTTAGATGAAAGATTGGATCTGAATGACCCCGTTGAAAAAGTTTTGCGATTAAATACTCCAGTATACATGATGAGTATCGACGCAGTAAGACAAAAAAGTTCGGGACACTCTTTCAAGCAAAGAATCAAACATAAAATCACCAAGCAAACAGGAAGAGCAAACAAACAAAAACAATCTCAAAGTAAAATAAAAATATCAAAGTGCGGCCAGTGCGGCAGAGAAAAAGCATGTTATTTTTGCCACAGCTGTAACAGAAAGCATTTTTACCATCATCATCATTATCATAATAACCCTTTTAAAAAAGTCCCAGGAGGTGTTCAGATTCAAGAGATTAATTCTGAAGTTGGAAGTCAAGAAATATGTGCTAAATGCAAAAAGTCGAGAGGGGTTAATATGTTGCCTGCAGGTACCACGAAGACAGATTTAGATGAATCTATCAAACAGGAGAGTTATAAAGGAGATGCTGTACAAAGTGGCTCCAACGCCACTTCCCACACCAGACGCTCGCTCAACAGCAAACCGTCTTTCAGATATATGAAGAAAGTTTGCAGCGACTTTTTGCATGAGCTATCGTCAACAACTGAGTCATTTGTTACTCCACCGTCCAGCTTTTCAAGTAGCGTTTATGATTTCCGAAGCAACAGTGGTACCATCAGTGGCAGAGAGATTGTTAGTAAAAAAGAACAAAAAAATGGAACTGTGAAACTATTAGAAAACGTGCGACCTGATGAAACGAGTCTCAATGTGGAGTCTGAAGATGCACGAATGAATACCTGCAGTAAAAAGTCTTCCAAAGAATTGGCACTTGTCGAGAAATCTGCTAAAACACACGACACTATATCATATGGCAACTCTGTGAAAGACCATAAATTGTTGAGTAAAGTAAGTGGAGCATCCACCAAACTTAAGACGCAATCTCTAGATGCATTTTTCGAAGCAAAGCCTTTTCCTTTCACACACAATACACAAAGTGAGGGTATAGATTTTACAGTTCAATTGCTTGAACGCGAAAAGTCCCGTGACTGTGTTAAAACAAACATCATAACAAATGAGACACAAAAGCGGTTTGGGATGGTAAGTCTACTGAAAAAGAGGTTTAAAATATTCAAACGTAATAAGTAGTTGAACAAAATATTGAGGAAAACTGTAGTACTTTTCTGTTTTTTCAAAGTCTCAGGATTTTGTCGTCGGAAATTCGGAGATAGTGACCTTCAATGCCGGATGTCATTTGCCGATGTTTTAGTCAATTGTTAATAATCAGAAAATTTATTCTTTTACTTTTCTTTTTTTCCTTTTTCGGAAAACAATGTTCTGCGTGAAGTCACTTCGGAGTTACAACTCTCTCACATAACACATCTTCTTGATGGAGGAGTTATGGCATGTTCTGCAATAAAAAAAACACAGTTTGAATAGGAAACACATAAAGCTCATTTGACTGTTTTTTTTTTAGCATTTCCACTCATAAACTATCATTATTTCTCGTAATTTGATGATGATTGTCGGATTTATGCAGGACCGGAACAAACTACGTACAAGTGATAAAAAACAATGAAAAATTGGAAATACTTAGAATTTTAGGTCGGAGACAGAAACTATAAAAGATGGCACCTTCTCGTTTTTCATGATTATTGTAACTATTTTTCAGAAACTTGTAAAACCTAAACAAAGACGAGTAAAAGCTTTGGCAAAAGAAAAAGCATAAAAAGTCTCATTTATTCTGCAGTTTATTGTATATGAATATGTCTCTGAGTGATAGTTATCTGGAAGTGAAGTCAATTTACTCAACCGAAATTCCACAAGGTTTGAATACTATAGACGAGCACGCTATAGAAAGAACGAAAACCGAACAAACCATTGTGTCAGTTTTGTCCCATCGTGCTAACAGAGTTGCAACATTGCCGGACAATCCTATAAATGACGTTGAAAATCGCTTGGCAGAAAATGAAGAGGACGCCGAAGAATTTTATGAGAAAGAAGAGGCTGAACTACCTACCAAGAATGATGGTTCTGAGTTCAAGAATATAGACAAAGACTTGGTTACGTGGGATGGAGAAGATGATCCAGAACACCCTAGAAACTGGTCGCCAAGAAAAAAGTGGACAACTTTAATGATCACATCCTCATACGCACTTCTTTCTCCTTTTGCATCAAGTATGGCATCTCCGAGTGCCGAATTCATCTCAAAGGACTTTGGATACAGCTCTCCAATTTTGTCTGCAATGATCTCATCCATTTTCATTTTAGCGTACGCCATTGTTCCACTTTTTGTTTCACCATTATCCGAGAAATATGGTCGGAAACATGTTTTAAACATCTCATTGTGGGTCCTCGTGGCTTTCACGATCGGCTGCTCATTTTCCCAGAATATGGCATCAATCATCATTTTTCGTTTCTTAGCAGGTGCTGGTGGATCTACGCCTTTGTGCGTTGGTACTGGTGTTGTTGGTGATTTATTCAATAACAAAGATCGTGGATTGGCTAATAGTATCTTCAATCTTGGTCCTACAACAGGGCCAGCTTTGGCTCCTTTGATTGCTGGATTTGTTCAAGAAAACTTAGGCTGGCGTTGGAACTTTCGTTTGTTGACAATATTGTCGGGAGTAGTGACTATAGCTGGAACTCTTTTTTTAGAAGAGACATACTCACCGGTATTGTTGAAATCAAAATGTAAGAGACTTCAAAAGGAAACAGGAAACAAGAATTTAAGAACAATTTTTGATATCGCAGATGGTCTGACGGCCTGGGAAAGATTTGTGGTTTCATTTACCTTGCCATTCAAGTTTTTATTTGAGCATCCAATGATTTATGGATTAGGCGTTTTTCAAGCTTTTCTTTATGGATTATACTATTTGTTGATTATTGCTTTTCCTTCGGTGTTTGGTGATGTTTACCACTTCAACATAGGTATTCAAGGGTTGATGTTCGTCTCTTTTGCTATCGGTTATGTTTTCGGCTTTATGTTGTGGCCAAAATTAAACCAAAAGCTTTATTTGAAAAGAGTTAGTGAAAATAATGGTGTATCAGAACCCGAGTTCAGAATTGAAACTCTTATGCCTACAGCAATCATTTGCTCTATCGCTATTCTTATATTCGGTTGGACTGCTGAGAAGGGAGTTCATTGGATAGTGCCAGCTATTTTTGCAGCATTTTATTCCATGTCATACTTGAATAACTTCTTCACGATTACCGTTTATATCATTGACATGAATCCAAGATTTGCGGCTTCTGCTTTGAGTGGTTTGAGCTTTTTCAGATCGATGTTTGGATTTGTTTTTCCATTATTTTCTCCAAAAATGTTTCAAAACTTGGGATACGGCTGGAGTTGTACCATATTTTTCTTTCTTATGTTGGCCTTAGGAATTCCATTCCCATTATTCGTTTGGAGTAAGGGTAAAAACTTGAGACTCTGGGCTAATCGTAGATTTGAGAAAAGCCAAGCCAAAAGGGATGCTAAATACTTGGCCAGACTTGAGAAGAAAAATCAGAAAACTCTTGAGAAGAGTCTTTCAGAAAAAGCTTAGTGTTCCAACTTTTATTTATAATCGCTTTTTACACGAAAAAACTAATAATTAATGTATTTAGATATATTTTTGAGTAGTTAGATAGTTGTCCGCCCTTTACAAAATTAGCGGAGAAAATATCTCCATATAGTTTTTTTCTTCGTAACAAAAAATTTTTCAGTCATGAGCTTGAGTTCACAAATCCGTAAGAGTGTGCCAAAAATTGATCCTGTTGTGACAGATTATGCTGTTGGGTATGTTTCGCATATTGATGATGCTACCACTGACAGTGTCGCTAGTCAACAGCTTGATTTGGAAAAAGACTTAAGATTTGTCAAAGAACTTTTGGAGAGTGCTGGAGCAGAAAACGAAAAAGTAGAAAAGCTTATAGACAACTTGAGAAAAGATTTGCAAGAGAAATTGAATCATAACTCTGCAAGGCTTGAAGTCACAGGTGATACCTCTAAAAGACTTTTAGACGTGAACATTTTGAAAAATCAAATGAACCGTAAAATGCAAAATTCATTAGCTTTGTTGGGAAGTAGCAGAGATATTGAACACGCCGGAAGAAAAATGGAAAGTCGTGTGGACAGAAAGAAGTTGGAAAAGGCCGAAAAGAAAATTGCGAAGAAAGTTGCAAAGAGAAACAACAAGTTTGTTCAGTATGAAGCTAGTAGACTTCTTGAAGACAATGGTGATGAAGATTACGACGAATTTTTCATGAAAATCAATCCAATAGAATTTGGACAAGGTGCCGGTAAATCAAAAGATATTTATATTGACACTTTTGATTTGTATGTTGGTGATGGTCAAAGAATTCTCTCTGACACTAGTTTGTCCCTCAGTTTTGGTCACAGATACGGTTTGGTGGGTCAAAACGGTATTGGTAAGTCCACATTATTGCGTGCATTATCACGTCGTGAGTTGAATGTCCCTAAACACATAACCATTTTACATGTGGAACAGGAACTTCGTGGTGACGATACTCCGGCATTGCAAAGTGTTTTAGATGCTGACGTTTGGCGAAAAGTTTTGATTCAGGAAGAGGCTAAAATGAACGAGAGGCTAGCAGAAATTGAAAAACTTAAATCCGAATTTGATAGCGAATCTTTAGAATGGCAGAAATTGGAGAATGAAGCTGCCGATTTGGCTCAACATTTGGAGGAAGTTTATGGAAAGTTGAATGAAATGGAGTCTGATAAAGCAGAAGGAAGGGCCGCACTGATTTTGTTTGGCTTGGGTTTTCTGGAATCTGCACAAAAGCAACCAACAAACTCTTTTTCAGGTGGTTGGAGAATGAGATTGTCATTAGCAAGAGCTCTTTTCTGTCAACCAGATTTGCTTTTATTGGATGAGCCTTCTAATATGTTGGATGTGCCTTCTATCACTTTTTTGGCCAATTACTTACAAACTTATCCTGCAACTGTATTAGTTGTTTCACACGATAGGGCCTTTTTGAATGATGTGGCTACGGACATTATCTATCAGCATTCAGAGAGATTGGATTACTACCGTGGTGCAAACTTTGATACTTTTTACAATACAAAAGAAGAAAGAAATAAGAATGCAAGAAGAGAATATGAAAACCAGATGGCTTACAGAAAGCATTTGCAAGAGTTTATTGATAAATTCCGGTACAATGCAGCAAAATCGAGTGAAGCTCAGCTGCGTATCAAAAAGTTGGAGAAATTACCTTTACTAGAGCCACCTGAAGAAGATAAAGCAGTCAAATTTCTGTTTCCCGACCCAGAAAAGCTTCTGCCGCCAATTTTACAGTTGCAAAACGTTACTTTTGGTTACAGTCCTGACAAATTGCTTCTTAAAGATGTGAATATGGATATTCAAATGAACTCTCGTATTGCACTTGTGGGTGCAAACGGTTGTGGTAAAACGACGCTTTTGAAGCTCTTAATGGAAACACTTTCACCTTTAGATGGTCATGTTTCGAAAAACGCAAAACTCAGAATAGGTTATTTTGCTCAACATCATGTTGACGCGATGGATTTGAATACCAACGCTGTCACATGGCTTCTGCGAACATACCCAGGTAAAACGGATGAGGAATATCGTCGTCATTTGGGTGCTTTTGGTATTACAGGAACCTTAGGGTTGCAGAAGATGCAATCTTTGTCTGGTGGTCAAAAATCTAGAGTTGCATTTGCTGCATTATGTTTGGATTATCCACACATTTTGATTCTTGATGAGCCTTCTAACCATTTGGATGTTACTGGTTTGGATGCATTATCTGATGCTTTGAAAGCTTTCAAAGGTGGTGTGTTCATGGTTTCTCATGATGTGAGTATCATTAATACTGTTTGTAATGAAATATGGGTGAGTGAAGGTGGTATTGTTAAAAGATTCGACGGTGACATCTTTGCATACAAAAAATACATTTTGCTGAGTGCAGACAAAAGTGGTGTGGTGGCAAAACAGTGAATAAACTATAGGGTTTATCTCTCATATGTAATTTATATACTTGAAATACTAGGTTTCATGAGGAGTCTGTAATCGTTTTACTCAATAGGGTTTTTAATTTTGGTCCGTGCGTTGTTTCGGGTAACTGTATAATTTTACTATGCTATCGGATAATTTGCTTGTTTTCTAATTACACTCATTTTGTCACATACTCGAACAAAGCTGCTTCTTTTAAAAAGTCTTCACTTAAATGGCGAAAAGCTTCTATATGAAAGCCTCTGAGGTTGTCAGTAATTTGTTCAGATTTAGAAAAACTTCTTTAACGTTGTTTGCAGTCATTTCGTACGTTTCAATAGTTTTGCTAGATTGCTATGCCGAGTATTCTTCTTTGAAGCTTCCAGAGAAAGTACCATATTATTTAGATAGCGCTTGGCATGATTTACAAGAGATAAGTCGTGAACCACACCCATACACGTCCCGTGAGAATGATGTTGTTTTTCGTTACATTTTGAAAAAAGCTCAAGAGTACTCTGCTAGGAATCCGGATTTGATTCTGGTAGATAACGATTTTGGCGACCAATTTTTGTTCAAGCAGTTCGATGTATTCAATGTCACTTCCACATATGCCAAGGTTGTTTACTATGAAAGTAGTAATGTTTACGCAAAAGTCAAAGGTCGTAATTCTTCATTGCCTGGTTTGTTGATCAGTGCACACTATGATTCTGTTCCTACGGCGTACGGTACTACTGATGATGGTATGGGTATTGCTTCGATGTTGGGACTTTTGGACTTTTACAGTACTCAGGGGGAACAGCCACTCCGGGACATTGTTTTCAACTTCAACAATCAAGAAGAGTACGGTAGTTTTGGTGCCGAATCTTTTTTTAGACATAAGTGGTCAGAAAATATCAAAAACTTCATCAATCTTGAGGGAACTGGTGCAGGTGGGAGATCTATATTATTCAGGGTGAGCAACTACGGCTTGGCCAAACATTATAAACTGGTTCCAAGTCCATTTGCCTCATCTTTATTTCAAGAAGGATTTAGTAATAAGTTTGTTGGAAGCGAAACTGATTATAGTAACTACGTACACCACGGATTGCAAGGTTTTGATATAGCTTTTTATAAGCCTAGATCATTGTACCATACTTACAGAGATAGCATATCAGAGACAAGCAAAAACTCATTGTACCACATGCTTAGTAACACTTTAGCATTGGCACAGGAAATGTCCAGTTTGACCTTAGATCAATTTGAGCAAGATGTGGAGTATTCCGCTGATGACGCTGTTTATTTTGATATTTTAGGAAAGTTTCTCGTGGTTTTTCCAATTACGAAGCTCTACATTACAAACGTGGCTATTGTTGTTATTGTCCCAATCGTTCTCTTAATCATGCTTATCATTGTCTCTCAGAGAGGTACTTGGCTCGTCTATAAAAGTAAGTTTAGCGCTATTATAAGACTTCCTGTGAGTTTAGTCGTTGCTTACAACATTCAAGTTTGGATCAGCAATTTGATCGAAACGAAAAATCCATTGATTGTAACCCATTACAGTTGGGTTTTATTAATTTTGATCAGTGTTAGTATCCTTGCTAATTACACAATTTTGAATTTGTTCAATAATGTTCTCAAAATTCATGACCAAAAATTGATTATATTACTTGAAATCACTTTCGGTCTTTGGATTTGGACTATTATTTCTACTGTGCGGGTTAAACCACCAAGTGTTAATACTGGCGAATGGGCTAGCTCTATTTTGTTGGTATTAAGCAGTGTCAGCACATTTTTTGGATTGCTTGGTTTGTGTTTCCGTAAGAACAACATTAAAAAGGAGATCTTCATAGAAGAGTTGGAATCTCCAGAAAGAGCAGAACAACAGGGCGTTAATTCAACACAAGAGCCTGACGCTGAAGATGTGGATGAAGATGGCAATGAAGACGGTGATGAAGATGGTGTTGAAGATGGTGATGAAGCTGATGATGACGAAGAGTACATTGGTGAGCCTAATGAGACAACACCTCTTCTTGTTCGCAAGAAATTCACGAGAGTTATCAACTCTCTCAACTACGACTGGTCAATTCAATTTGTGTTGCTTGTTCCTGTTTCTTTGTACTTCATTTATTTCAATGTAAATGAGGTACTTGAAGCACTTTATCAGAATTCACATGATGGTGTAGCGGCGGTGGACCAACTCTACAAAATTTTGAATATTAGTTGCTTCTTATTGACATTACCATTATTGGGGTTTGTTCACAAAATCAACTACTTATCGCGGATGGTACTAATATCATTCATAATTCTTGGTACAATTGTGAGCAGTACAAAGTTTCCATTCAGCTACGATAACCCATTGAAGGTTAGTTTCTACCAAGTTGTTGACGACACGGGCACTGATATCAATATCATTGGCTCTCTGGACTTTCTTTTGGATTACTTGAGAGACATTCCAAGCATCAAAAATGAAAACAAAAATGTGACATGCAGCCCGGTCAGAAGACCTGGTACAAGTTTATGCAGCTATGAGGGCCCAAAACCAAATTTGCTTAGTAATCTGACGAGCAGTATTGACGATATTATGAGTATCAAAGTACTCGATAATAAAAGCGAACTGGGTGCACCGTCGCCATATGAGCCTGTTGAGGTCATTCTTGAAATTACGGCTAAGGAAGGAAGACATTGCCTTGTAACATTCAATACTTCTACATACGAAACGTTCAAATTTGGCAAACTGCCGGTCCGTTTGTTGACCGTTTACCATTCTAACGTTACTTCATTGAGTTCAGAATCTGCTTATAGTAGTTTGCCAAATGGTTATAGTGAAGACGAAGCGGGAAATCAACACTTTAAAAGATTCAAGGGCATTGATCTGATTCAGTTACACAAACTCAACTGGCAACAAGATAAGCACGTTATAGGATTAGAGTGGCTACCTCGTTGGTTTGATGATGAACCAAGTGAAGGTTTTAGCAAAAAGTTGGGATTAAATTTAGAATGTTATTGGGGAGAGTACGATAGGGAAGTTTTAGTTGATGGAGAAATCAAGCGCATGATACCCGCATACGATGAGTTGATGAAATTTAGTCCGAAACACATAATTTATACGAAAGCCTATCCCGGGCTTGTCTTAGGAAGAAAGTATTTTGAATTGTGATTTATAGAAACAACCTCAAATAAATGATTTTAGATTTGAGCACAATTATAAAATTCTAGCAGACTCTCTTTTAAAGTAAACACTCTTTGCTAAAACAAGTAAGTAGCTTCACTAGTTTTTCAGTTATTGTAACTTTATTGAGTGAGCCAATAAACCCAATTTGATTCAATCAGCTTTTAAATATACTAAACCAGATATCTACACCAGATATCAACAATATCTTGATAGCAGAAATATATTTGATTAAATTCTAACAAGGTCCCTTGGCCCAGTTGGTTAAGGCGTGGTGCTAATATATTTCCATTGGAAATGTTACGCCAAGATCAGCAGTTCGATCCTGCTAGGGACCATTTTTTTTGGACTCCTCACGGATTTGCAAAACTACTGTTAATGGTTGTAGAAAATTATTATTCAAGTGTTTTACACTTTGATTTCACCATATCAACTATATTGCACTAAGCTTTCATAGCCGTTAATCGTCAAGTGTTTCAATGCTTACCCCAAAAGCAGGCTGAACGGTACAAAAAAAAAGTTCATCTCAACTTTTAATTTTGAGTAAAAAATCGATTTATCAATTCTTTAAGCCTTTTTGCACAAGAGTATTGATTTTGCAGCGTTCGTGTCGGTGTTGCTGATAATGAGAAATGCAGGGGTGATGCCAAGTACAACACATAGCTACGTCAAGAGGATTAGAATTTATCGTATCAAAAAACGCTACTCAACCTTTAGACTGATGCCTCGACAGGTTTGACGCTAAGCAATATACTTTGCTTTAAAATACGCATGTCTTATGGGGATTGCTGCAACATACCTTGAATACGAACCTTGCATTTGCGGCATTGGCGAAGAGCCTGGATTATTTTTTCAGTTTGATTTGCTCATAGAAAGACTACGTGATACTCAGAACTTTTAAAATCCCCCATCATAGGCACACAAAAAAGGCGCATGCATGCCCGAATCGAACGTCCTCTAAGCCGAAGCCATTTGGATGTTTTAGCTAGCTGAGACTTAGCTTTTTAAATGTCCGGACAATAATGCAATTGTTTGCCTTGAATTTTTGATCTCGAGAATCTCTTAGCCCAATATAACCCGTTGAGAGTAACCATGTAACTGATTTCCCCATTCGTGAATGAGCTCCAAATCTGAGCTAAAACACACTACTCACTAAACTAGTCTAGTAGAATTGTTATTCTCATTAGAGGCAAAGAAAAGGTTTTTACTCAATTAGGATAAAAATTCAACCCTAGTAAACTTTATTACGTCAGTTGTCCCTAGCAATTGCTGGTTCTTGCGTTCGCGCTAATTACTCAAGCTGCTGATGATCATTACACTGCTCTTTTTTCGGCAATTTTGAGATTCCTTTCTGTCACGGTGAGGTGTTAGTACTTACTCGAACTTCTAAGTTAGACCTGCTTACATTTTTTGCGAAGTTTTAAAGATCAAAATTACACCAATATATATATCAACATACAAAAACCAAAATAAAATAATGAACAGAAGTAACTTAATATACATGATTGAAAACCTGGAGAGAAATGTGCAAAGAAATGAAGTATAATATAATGATTGGACAAAGTTTGTGAACCTGACATAGGTATGCTCTTTTTAGTTAAAGTCACTTTAACATGTATGATTTTATCACTCTTCCAATAAACTGACAATCAATTTTTCAAATTCCTGTGGCTTTTTGAAAGAACTTGCGCGATCCACAACATTACCTCTCTTGTCGACAATAAACTTCTCAAAGTTCCAAAAAACCCTCTTGGAGTTCAATAATCCTTTCTTTTGAGCTTTGAGGTAATCATATATTGGACTGCTATTTTTACCATTGACTCTGATCTTTTTCATTATTGGAAAACTCACATTGAATTTCAACGAGCAAAACTCAACAATGTCATTCTCTTTTTTTGGCTCCTGTAAAAATTGATTTGATGGGAATGCTATGATCTCAAAGCCCTTTGAATTGTAAGTTTCGTATAATTTCTCCAACTCCTTATACTGGTTTGTGAAACCACAAAATGATGCAACGTTGACAATCATAACCACTTTGTCAAACAATAGAGAGAAATTAAATGGCACACCATTGTAGTCTTCACTGGTCAAGTCGTAAAATTCTAAATTTATGGTTGACCTTCTCAATGCATCTTCTTCATTTTTTGTTACACTCTTTTTCAATTTTGAGTGTGAAGCGTCTTTGACATTTTTGTTGTAAACCACTTTATTTTGATTAGAATACTTGTAGTCACTATACGAGGTGTTACTTGTAACGGTGCTTAACTCAGAAGGCGTGTAGCTCTTATGACGAGAGCTAAATACTGAAGTTGAGCCAGTTGAGTATCTTGATTGGCCGTTGAACGAGTTACTGCTATAGGTATTTTCTGGCAACTTTGCACTGTTATCAAAAAGATTCATGAATGAGTTGTAAGTGCTCTCTTCTAATCTTCGTGTATCATTCAGCCTTTTGCTCAAAGACTCTGAATTATTGGCAGAACTTTGTAAACCATACATCAATTTGTTCAAGTGGTCAAACTCCAGCTTATTCAATTTCTGCAAATTTTCATTTGTTCCGTCGTCTTCAAACATATGCGAGTTATCAAAATCAGTTGACTCTTCTAGTAAGAGCTCCAAGTTGTTTTTGTAGTAATAATCCATCTCAGATATGGGGTTGAATGGCTGTTATCAAGCAATTGCAAATAAAATCGTACAGATATGATTCCCAGATATGGTTGTTTTTTTGATCGAAATCGTAAAAAGAGTTATTGATAATTTTGAACACAAATAATTTAATGACCCATCGCTGGGTTATATATGGCTGCTAGTGGGATAAAACCAAAAGCTGTTACTATACACAAATGGGTCTAGGTCACAAAATCTAGCAAATTAAGCTATGCATGAACAATAAACGAACATTGCAGCAGATTTACTAAATTCTGTTTATCAACTCGACCCTATAGAGAAAAAAGTAAAGTAAAAAAGTAAAAAGTAAAGAAGCAAAGAAGTAAAAAAAAATAAAATCAAAAAAAGTAAAATACTTACAAATAGATTAGAGGTGAAGTATAATCAATGATAAGTAAAAACCACCAAATTAACTGAATAAAAACTGGCAAAAAGTGTAAGTTGTAGCGCGCATACATTTTGCCTTATCGTTCAATTTGTGCGCATGATTATGTGTGGATTTACCTTCAAATAGTCGTGACGCTCAAAATATATGGGCCGTGAAAAAAAGTCCCAAACAATATATGGCTGGGGTGGGGGCAATTTAAAACTTCTTGCTTTGTTTCAAGGGAATGCCAAAAAGGACTTTCGCTGAGGCCGATGCTACCTCATTAATCGTACAAATTTGAATCTGAAATGAAATTTATTGATCAAACTTGCTTTGGAGTAGGGGCGCGTAAAACAAAAGAATTCCCAGGTAACTCTATCGCTATTTTCGCTCGATTTGATATCTTATACAAAGAAGACATTTTTTAGTCTGAACGTAAATTATTGAATAGCTTGAGAATTTTGGTGCTTTCGCATTTTGAAAAGTAAAGTTTTTAATCCTCAAAATGAAGATTTGAGTTCCGTGAAACTAGGCTCAAGTGAAGTACCGAATAAGAAAAAAATGCGTTAGGTTTAGTTTGATCACTAGCGTTTTTTTTCGAAAAAAGACAATTTAACGCTATGCTTAATAACCCATCTTCACTATAGACCAGACTTTGAATCATATTCACAAAAACACAAGAGCTGTGCTTCGCTTTAACATAAAATTTGAAATATTTTGAACTTCAAAATTTCACTCGACCAGTCTCCTCATTTAGGATAGAACTAGACGTGTCAGTAAAAAATATTCAATACATTTTATCGTGAGGATCAGCAAAGATCCAATAAAGTTTGCAAACGATTTGAAACGTTTGATACACAAAGCACCGTATTATTCTGTGATGACATAGTTGAAGTCTACCACGACGGGGTAGTGGTGTTCACATCCCAACTGTTTTTTGGTAGATTCTTTCTCGGCTGTCGGTCATTGATAATTTTCTATGTGCTCGATCGGATGTACAAATTTAAGCACCAGCGCAGATGGGTTTGCGGATTTTCGATGGTGAACGCTGTGTATGTGCCAAAAAACGTTATAGTTGTATCATTGGTGTGGGAAAAGCTTATTCCTAATTGAAAATTTTGATCAAACTCAAACGAGGTTGAAGACTTGAGAATTACGCAATAGAACAATTCAAAGATTAAATCATAGATTATTTAAAACTTCAACAATAAAGTAGTCTAAGTAGCCAATCTCTTTAACTATAATGAGCACTTAAAATTACATTTTGAACATCAATATATATCTACGGTATAGTTCAAAAGTGAAATTGCGGCTCATTTGACGTTTATGAAATAGACCTCTGAATTTTTTTCACTCAACATCAATCAATGATTCCATCAGAGGGCTCTTCTATAACGCGTTCAAGATTTTTGGCCCCACCCAATATAGACCCTGGCAGAAGAAAACGATTCATGCAAGCACGAGCGTCCTTTCTCAACTAAATAGTTTAACCCTCATATTACTGCCGTAAGCGGAACAAAAACTAAACTTTAAAAGCCAAAGAAGAAAAAGACTACAACAGGACTAGACTTGTATTTTTACCGTTTTTGGAAAGTAACTCCCGGATACTTAGCGGTGACCATATTTTATGAATATCCACGCTTCTAGTGATAAATCATGTCAGCACGGTTGTGCCAATTTTATATTTCAGTATCTGTAGGGACACTTCTCGAATGAATCGTTGTTTATCATGAGAAAAGATCTGACCTTATTTCCCGGGACATTTGTAATATTTGCCTTCTATGCCTTACATACCTTGCCAAAAGCATGAAAGGATTGGAAAAATATTTGCAATAATTAGTTGTTGTATACAATTGTGTGCGTGCCTGTCTATGTGTATCCTGCTTTCGTGATCTCACGATTAATTTTTGCTACTAGCTTTGTTGCTTTGTACTTAAAAGAACACGGAATAGATATAGCTTCGTACTCGAAGAACCCTGCGCCATCTCTGATTTGAACACAAAGCGATATTTGAGTATCTGTCTATGTCAATGGGGCCAGTGTACACACTCCAAAAATAGCTCAACTCCAGCAAAATGTGCACGTTGTTGGTCGGGGTGTCTATAGTGGGGCATAACAATTTTTTGAAAGCTCATTTTACTTATTCTCGTACAGCTGTGGTCATAGAATTCCGTTTGTAAAGCTGAGGCGCGGGTGTTTGCCTTGTCATTCATTTTTTAATCTTGATTTTGCCGTGGCACTGTGCCTTCGCTCGGCTTGTCACTTTTTGGAAGAAATAAAAAATTATTGAAAAGAGACCGCAGCTCTTGAAACAACTTCAAAAAAAATTGAAAAAAAAGTTTTCGGTACTAACAAATGCTTGGGAAAACCCAACTGGTGCATTCTGAATAAATTGAATCTGAACTACTTAACCTATTGCGTATGCGCTTGTTTACTTTTCTGATTGCTATTACACGATATTTTTGTTCGTGCCACAAAAGTATCCTTGCTTTTGTATACGGTGTTTACATGCCGTACCCGATGTTTAGATGTTAGGTTTATTTTACTTAGCTTATTTTTTTTTTTTTTTATTTTCTGACTATTTCCAATAATTGCCCAATTTGGCCTGAGGGTTCATTATTGGCACTGCGCGAAAGAGTTTCATCAGATCCATCGAAGCAATACTTTCAAAACGAAGTGCTCAGCTTGGGACCAACTGCTGATTACTTTTACATTCTAATAAATATTGTACGTCACAGTTTGTTACACCACTTTCATAGCTTGCGCATATAAAACTTTACGTGCTTGTTGAATCACCGATGTTTGACAAAAGATACAGATAAATTTACTCACCGTCATTTTCTAATAAATTCAAAATCGAAATAGTTGGGAATGATATCTCTTTTCGTGCATTTTCCGATCTTTTCATTCACACTTCTGACACTGCAACATTTATGATAAAACATCCATACACCATATAATAGATGATCTCTCTGTTTACGTTTATCAAACGGGGCTTTAAAGTCCAAAATACCACAAAACATAATTCTATAAAAAAATAAAAAAAATCAGAGAAATTCAGGTCTATATTTTTTTTCTTGTCTTTTGATTTCTTTTAAACACAAATAACAAAAGCAGCCCAAACATATCAAAAAGTTGAACAGCTAAAATATCACCAACGATATAGAGGGCTTTTTAGTTATATATAACATTCACTGTTTTCAGATCTTGTCAACTAACTATATTTGATATTTTTTTCCTTTTTTTGATAATTCTCCTGGGTTTTTTTCCACATCAACTTTTGTTGCACATTCCAATACAGACGAGCAACAAATATATATAATGGGGATCGGACTACACACGGTACCCGTGGTGCTCCAGTTTGTTTCCTTTGCCTTATTGCTTGTTGCAACTATTTCAGCACCCGCTGTGAAGCAGCTTTCTTTGGCACAAAACGATAACGTCAAATATGGTGTTTTTGGTGTTTGTTCGAGTTCTGGCTGCAGTGCCGCCAAAGCGATTTATAAGGTGTCGTCTTACACAAAGCTGGATGACTGGTTTTTGAAAAACGAAACAAGAGACAACTTGAGTGGCATTTTGATCGTCATCCCAGTTGCTAGTTTTTTATCTTTAGTAAGTTTTGGTTTTGCTGTGGCCTCTCACATTTCTTCTGTGATGTCACCAGCTTTTTTCATCATTGAATTGGTGGTAACAGTATTGTCTTTCATTGCAGCTGCTTTAGCATGTGTCATCACTATCTTGATTTTTTACCCGTACACGACCTATGGCTCTTGGATTTTGGTGCCTGCTGCCGTTTGGCCTTTGATTAGTTGCATTTTTGTTGTATTAGCTTTACTACGCAGTAAAAGAGAATTTGATATTGTCAGTGACGATGACAATGATGTCAGAATTGATAAAATGAACAACACTGATTTTGATAATGTGTTTAATGCGAGCTATGATAACAATTTGAACGAATCTAGTAACACTTACGGGGGTGATATTCCTCCATTAACTGAAAAGTCCTTAGCGACTGATGATTCATACTACGATAACAAGAGTTCTAATCAGGAAAATGTTAAACCAACAGATTTCACTAATAACTTTTTACCACCATTGCCAAAAAACCAGATGGGTAACACGAACAATAGAAATGACTGTTTTGAGACTGCGCAGAGCCAATTGCCACCAGCAGATTCTAATATAAGCAACATTGCTCCTTACCCACACAATGACGAGTTCAACTTTACACCGGTGCCCCAATCTGGATTTCAACCAGAGACTCGCACATACCAAAATCAATATACTAGAAACGTCTCACAGCAAACTGCACCAACTGGTGTTAGAATGCCTAGTTCTGTTTACCCGGAATCCAATTACGGAACTATTCCTGGTAGCAGTGCAAGTGCAACTCCTCAAAAGAATATGTATATGGAAGAAGATGGGTACTATCAGCCTAACATTACAAAAATTGATGATGAGTACAACATGAGCGATACAAACTCTGATTTCACGAGTGTTTCACAAAGACCTACAAACCCTTTGTACTACCAAAGACAACTGCAACTGCATCAGCAGCCTCAACAGCAATCCTGGGCTCCACAAAATAGTATGAATAATGTAAGACAACCACCTCAACAACAAGGTTATGCTATGGGATCTCAATTACAACCACAGCAACAGCAACAGCAACCACCTCAGCAGGTGTACAATACGGGACCACTGGCAGGACCAATGGGACCTCAAACCCAGGTAAGCTATGCGCCACAAGGGCAAATGGGACCACCTCCAGTTCAACAAGGACCTTCAAAGTCTGATCTCCTTCTTAACTCAAATCCAGAGTTTAGTCTTGGACATGGGTCTGCACCAAGGGTAAGACCAGGATTCAGAAGACCAGGGCCAACGGGCAAGAAGCCAGGACAGATGGGTAACTTTACTGCTGCCAGTTTGAGCAAAGATAGCCCTTATAATTTGAGATGAAAATAGATAAGTGAATGATACGATTTTATGAATTGTTGAAGTTATTACAATGTTATAGATTTTTGTGTTTTAATACGTAGGTTATGCTGAGAACAACTGGCTCAGTACGCTAGTGATGAGTAAATGTACATGTATAATCTAAGATTGTTAAATATCAAACACCTTCGTCTTTCCCAACTCGCCAGCAAAAACGTCTTTCAGTTCCAATTTATTGCATTCCACTTCTTTCTCTAACCATTGTTTGGGCTCCAATACTTTTTCCTGACTTAAACGAAACGTTCCATAATGCACACCCACCATTCTTTTGCCATGCAATTCTTTCAACATTTGAACAGCTTCCTGAGGGTTTAAATGTCTCGTCTTGTTTAACAAAGGTTTGTACTGCCCAATAGGCGACATAACCAACTCGATTCTACCATAACTTCCCAAGTGCGTTTTAATTGCTTGCATCATATTCTGGTTATATCCCGTATCGCCAACATGGTACAAAATAGGTTTTGAGTCTTTCAATATGATAAAAGAACACCATAATGTATGGTTCAGATCATACAAAGCTCTTCCCAGCCAATGCATAGCAGGCAAACACATGATCTCATACTTGCTGCCCAGTTCTCTGTTATTCAATCTATTCAGAACGTCTTTCTTCTCCCACCAAGACATCTCCAAGATGTGATTCTTCGGAACTTTCAATCCTTCCAACGACTTACCTACGCCCTCGGGGACAACCCACAATGTTTTCTCACTATCCTTTAACTGTTTCACCAGATCGTATTCTAAATGATCGGGGTGGTCGTGTGATACCAACACAATATCCGGAGTAGGCAATTCCAGTAATTTACTAGGACACCGAGAGATACGACGAGGCCCCAATGCCCGGTTGATGATGTAGTCATTGAATATTGGATCCGTGAGAACGTTCACGGGTCCAATTTGCACTAGAGCACATGATTGTCCAAACCAAGTGAACGTCAACTTTTTTGAAATATTGGCTTGAGAGTTATTCCAGATTGTGTCAAAATCCGGCTTGAAAATCTTCATTTTGCCGTCATCTATCGCTCTTTTAAATACTTTCGCTATTTGATTGTAAATAAAATGGAACAAAGTCTCATGCTCATACTCTATAAATGGGTTTTGAAACTTTCCCAATATGTGAATAGGACTATACTTTTCTTTGTACTCTTTATCGTGTATATTATTTCTTTTCCAAATCTCCAGGTTGGTTTGGAATATGACGTACATGGCGTACGCCGAGTACGTGGATACAAGGCCCAAACCGAGCTTCCACAATGCTCTCTTCATCACTTTAGAGGCAGATTTTTCTGCTGATTCAAGGTCAAATATTTTGAATAATTAACGGGGGTGAAATGAAATTTTTTTGTAGGGGTGAAACAGATGGGCTTTTTTTATTACAGGTTTTGTTAAAGGGTGTATGGATGATAGCCTGCTTATATATCAATTAAAAATGTTCAATGAATATATTAATTAACAACACTGTTCTCTGCCCTAAATAACCTATACATATGTATGTGATAATACACTAAAACACCTAATTCATTCTTCTAAACTCACTCTCATCCAAAGGAGCTTTAAGAATATCGCTGAAATCATGAGTTTTGTTTTCAATTATGTTTTTTGCAAATGCCAGTGGCTCATTATAAACCACAGTTTCTTGTTTGCGAAGCCTTTCTCTATCTTCCTTTTTGCTTTCAGGGACACCATAAAGTGGCAACCACGATAGTTTCTTTCTCCAAGTTTCATGGGTATCATAGTAATTATCAAAGCGGTCATTTGCGTATAAGTGAACACTTCCAGACTCAATTTTTCTGCTGACTGCTTTGACGGTAAAATTCCATGGTTTCTCTCTGTATAAGAACACTATGGTATCCACTGTACAGTTGAATGGTTGCATGAAAGCTGCAATAGCAGTAAGCCAATAAACAGGCCCATGCCTGAGCTCATAGTCATATTGGATACATTGCAATGCAAAGGGCGCTAGCCAAAGAAAAATGTAAGAGATTGGATAGACAAAGATACTCTTCATCTGTTTTTCTATCACTATTCTTCTTTCTTCAAACGAGTCCATAGTTTCTTCGTGTAACAGTTTCTGTACCATCCTCTGCTCATCCACTGTACCATCATGGGTGGCACCACCACTGGTTTGATTTTTGCGTTTGTGTCTCCCATTCTGAGAAAGGCCTCGGTGGACACGGGTTCCAAAATCTGTGTATGCTCTTTTTCTTTCTAAATCTTCAAGTTCAACACTATCATCACTAGTATTGCTTGAACTTCTTCTTCTTTCACCAATACGTCCCCCAGTAAAG
Organism: Saccharomycopsis lassenensis; assembly: GCA_031125475.1. Classification (NCBI taxonomy): domain Eukaryota; kingdom Fungi; phylum Ascomycota; class Saccharomycetes; order Ascoideales; family Saccharomycopsidaceae; genus Saccharomycopsis; species Saccharomycopsis lassenensis. The sequence continues at coordinate 75,466 of JASTUK010000019.1, forward strand.
AACTTCGTAGCCAAGTATTTCAAATTCACAAAGAAGTTTCGGTCAAATTTCAACCTGTGACTCTTTTTGTTGTTGAGGTCCTCATGAATGTACAATATTTGTCTGAACTCGTTCAAGACATGTATGTAAATTGCCAAGTAAAGTGCCAAAATTGTAACAACAATAATATACCTAGGGACCCAACTCAAAACAAGTCTGTACCATTTAGGTCGTTCAGGCAAATAGCACCAACTTACCAATGGCTGGTAACCTACTTTATCCACGAAGGCTAAAGCAGCAAGAACTAGTGGGAATAAAATCGAACCTATCCATATGTAAATTCTGTATGGAAATAATCCACCCTCGAACTTGTCACCGTTTTTGTACTTTCTGCTAGGAGCAAAGACCAATATGGCAGTATGAATAGCAAATGTTAAAATAGCCAAATCTGCGCCTTCGATAGCTGTAGCTGTGAAAAATCCAACTATATCACAAAAATTATTATTCTGGTAGGCAGTCAGCACCAAAGCCACTCGTGCTGGGTAGAAAAGAAGTGTGACTGCTTTCAAAAAATCAAACGCTATCAAAAAGAAAATCAAATGATGTCTGAAAACTCTTCTTCTAGCATCAATTGCACCAAGAACGTAGAAACCGACCAATCCAGAAAATATGCTCACCACCAGTGCAGCTATAGCCGCGTACCTGAGCGTTCGTGCTTGCTGTTCACTGAGTTTGTCTAAGGGCAGTTTTGGAACATCTGCTCTTTTGTTGAAATCTATTAATGCGGCAGCTGTGGTGTTTACCAAGTAGGCGATTCTGTCTGATACATCCATGGATCCACGACTATGAGGCGACATTATTTGTGTTTGCCTTTGTGAGATACTGCAAGCTATTTGTAAAGGCTATATAATTTTTTGCAATCGCCTCTCTTAGATTTACTTAATCTTGTACTTTATTTTGAAAACTGGATAGTATAACAAAAGCTCTGATATCGCTAGAACTCTATGTGTTTAAGACCACAACACTATGTTCTTTAGTACTTCAGCTTGCTCTAATGCGTTTGTGTCTTTTTAGGTTGCCAATACTTGGGTTCTCGCCTATTCTCTATTTTATTGTCTATCAATGAATGTCTATAAGAAAATTGCAAAATCTGGGTTTGTTTTTAAACAGGAAAAATTCCAAAATATTTTCTATAGGTTTTTTCTCTATTCAATTTTCTCTAATTTTATTTTTTTTTCTGCTTTTCACTTTTTTCTTTTTCTCTCCCTCTGGTAAATTTGGGTGCGTTCCACAGATCATGTGCACAGCTTCTTAGCTAAATTGAAAGGGGGAAAACTCTATAAATGGGCTATTTTGGAGACGGAAAAGGAAGTAAAGAGTTCGCAAAAAGAAACCGGAAAACGAAGAGCAACAAAAAGTATATACCATTTTGAGACAAAAATAGATAACAAATATAGCTAATCTGTGAACGTGTGGGCAACTGGTCAACGCAGCAAATGAGTAAGCGCAGAAATTCAAACTGTACTGAGGTCTTTTTTTTCTACACTATTTCTTTGAGGACGTCGATGAAAGCTTATTGGTGTATTTATGAGCTTTTGCATAATTTATGTGCCAAACGTTATCTCTATCCACACATTGCCCTGAGGTGTTGTTTGCAAGAGTTGGTGAGCTCTATTAGAGATGAATTGAGCTTAAACGGCAAAACGTATCTCTGGAGTATTATCACTGTATTGCAAACTAGACTAGATACATCAGAAACCAACTTACAATGAAGCTGGCTTCACCTTTATGATTTTGACCCTCATTTAACTTTTTTTTTCTTTTTCTGTCTTTGTCGTTCGGATTTATCTATGATTTCTGAGCCAACATTATTTTACAGAAAAACCAGTCTTTGATCAGCAGCTTCTGGTAGCCAGTAAGCCGTTAAGCCCTTGCAGACTCATTTTCTCAATATAAATGGAATGGAAATGGAACACAAACAACGTATAATTAGTTTCTTGCGCGTTATGAGGTGAATATACCTCAATTTGTGAATAATACTTCTCTATTTAGAAGCATTAAATGAATGATCGGAGGTTTAATTATCAAAGCCTTCATTTAAATAAATCATGTTGAATTGTAGCTTAATTCTTTAAACTTCCCAACTTAGCCGTTTTAGACCAAACCACATTACTTGGAGACTTTGCTTATGAAGAATGATCTACTCTCTATTGTGATGCATTGTTGTAATTTTGAGTAACGTTCGGCTAAAAAGGCTTCAGCGAAGGTAAAATAGAAAGTGAAAAGTGAAAAATAAAAAAGAAAAGCGAAAAGCGAAAGCGAAAAACAAAATAAATAAATTGATATTGAGTTTGTTGTACCTATAGCAGTGCAAATCATTAAGACCAATCTCATTTCATCACGTTTCCTTTTTCCGGCGCCCAAACTCGACTTTTCTAGAAACCACTTTTTGTCAAGTAATAAAGAAGCGTCAATGATTATCGAGAATCTTTCGAGACACGGTCTGATTAGTTTCACTGGCTATTTTTTTGCACTGCTCTGTATTCTACTGGTACCAATTATCACTCGGCAAGCCCAGCAGTGCTTTCATGAAGAGTTCAAAGTTATCTCTCTCACTTAACTGGTCAAATATCTACAATTTGGCTATGATTCATTGATTTGCAATAAATTATACCCACCTCCCACATTTTGATCATTATAAATACATCATACAACCGACTTCACCTCGAAGAAACGTTTCAAATAGTAAACTTGAAAAACAGAGTTGAGTGCCACAATTCCCAACTGGAAGATAGACCACCACTTGACTCTAGCATTGGTTGATTCAGCAGTGTTTCTGTGGGTTCTTTCTCTGATTATAATATAGTTTTGTTGATCTTTCACTTCATTTGTCAACTGGGACAATCTCTTTACCGAAGCTTCTAACGAGTTTGAGTTTGGATCGTTAACGTCAATGTAGATCACACCATGAATGTTGAAGGAAACATCTTTGGTAGCAATGGATTTTCCTTCATTGGAGAAACAATATTGGTATTTACCTGAGGTTTGTGCAACACTAGAGATATCTCCATGAGACACACCATCTTCTCTTTTAACAACAGTTCCTGATGGATCTTGGATCCAGAAATCACAAGCAAGTTGTTCAGTACCTTGTGGATTTCTGTCACCAACTTGAAAACTAACCGCTAATTCATCGTTTTTCTTCAAGTTCTCGAAAAAGCACTGCTTTCCATATGGTGGCAAAAGCACATTGTGTGCGCTAGCCAAAAAAATCAAGTAAAAGATTGTTAGAAACTTCAACATCGCTTGCTCCTTGTGCTTTGATCTCTAAGTTGATTAGTATTTACTTTTACGTGGCTAAAAAAAATCACAACGAAAATTTCGAAACGTTGGTGTACGGTAGATGTAAGGGTGTTTTATTTGTTCGTTTCCCAACGCCAATTAGCTCATCGACTCATTCAAGGTCGTATACGGAAAATTTAACAATAATCTCAATATATTAATTGCAACTACAAACTCATTAGGTACTAAGCTTGCTTAATGATTTCGCGTGTTGTCACTTATTTGATAGATAAATAAGGTGAATTGCGAAACGAAAATCGGCCAACAAAAGAAAGAACAGCCTACTTATCAAAGATACTTTTCAAGTCCCAGAAGACGTTTCAAATAAATTCATTTAAATTAATAAAACTCAACCATTACACACAAAGAGAAACAAAGGCAAAAACAAAACTGAAACCAATTCAATATAAAATCGTCAGACTTTGCCTATTGATCAATTGTTCAAAGCACTTAGCTTCCATATATAATAAACGTTCTGCTAATATTCTCTTGTCTTCTCTCATCTTGTATTTTATTCTTCTCTGATCCCATATCGTCTCATTTTCTTCAACACTTCCTTTTCAAACTGCTCCAGATTTTGTATTTAATTTGTTGTTATCGTTGACAAACTCTTTATTTACCAGCTTTCTTTGGTTTTCTTGGAGGAGTGACAGATCTTGGATTATTGTTGTTGTTATTTATATAAGTGTACTTTGATTTTTTCTCAGCAGGTTTGAGAATTTGGAACGAACATAATAAAGTGTCATCAACACTCATCATTGCACCTGCATTATCAAATTCACCACAGTAGTTAGGAGCAGAAAACAAAGTGACCAATTGACGTTTACTAAAGAATTCATAACCATCTTCAACGACTTGATGAGCTCTGCAAATCAAATCCATATCTTGCTTCTGTAAAAATCTCGATATAACGTCTGGACCAAAAGTAAAAGAAACACCACGGTCGTTTTCAGACCATCCTGTGATATCTTTATCAGGGTCAGACCATAATAAATCACATAACAACCCAACATCAGGAATATCCGTAGGTCTCATGACTCTACGAATTTGTTCCATAGAGTTCAAATCAGGACTCAAACCACCGTGCATAGTAAAGATCTTCTCATCAATAATCGCAGCAATTGGTAAGCAGTTGAAACAGTCAGTGAAAGTTTTCCACAATTTGATATTATAACGTCTTTTGCATTCGTCATAAAATCCGTAAATACGGTTAATGGAAGCACATTCGTGATTGCCGCGAAGAATGAAGAAGTTCTCTGGATATTTGATTTTGTAAGCCAATAATAAGCATATTGTCTCCAAGGACTGCTTTCCACGATCCACGTAATCACCCAAAAATAAGTAATTGGCTTCTGGTGGAAAACCACCGTATTCGAATAATCTCAATAAATCATAGTATTGTCCATGAATATCGCCACAAATCTTGATTGGCGCCTCCAATTCCAATAAAATTGGTTGCAGAATAAAGATTTCTCTAGCTTTTGTGCAAAGAAATCTAATCTCGTTCTCTGTAAGTGTTACCTGCTTGCCTGGTCTTGATCCTCTAACTTCAAGCAATCTATTAACAATAGAATCAACATCTGGTGTTTGGTCTGCCATTTTGTATAAATATTTCGCAAAAGAAATTGGTGACTTGTCCCTCCGTTTTCAAAATTTTTTTGTCGAAAAAAAACAAACAATCAAAAAGTAACGTGACTTGGGTGGTAACTAGGCGGAGAAAGTTGTATGTGATAAAAGAGTAGGAGAAGTAATTTTCTTGGGGGTTTGATTACTATGAAAAAAATTGGGTAGTCTTGTCGCGTAGTGGGAGCGAAATAAGCAATCAAGTAGAAACAAATAAAATAGGTTGTATTTGTTTAGAAGACTTTGTGCTTGTGGCGTTTATTTCAACAATAACACTGGATTGATTATGATAGATCGAGTTGAAATAGATCTTAAATCTGTAACAAAAAATAAAAAGAAAAAAGAAGTAAAAATGATTTCAAATTTTTTTAATTCTTATATTTTTGAAATTTTTCTGATTTCTAATTAAATTTTTTGCGGTAGTCTCTTTGTTGCTTTTTACGGTTGTTGTGGGTTTTTTCTCACACTCTTTTTCAACAAAAAGCAACGTTTGATCGCGCCACCCAAATTTTGTACCCCCTATTATCCCACCCCTATTATGACTGTGCACAAAACATGCGATAAGAGCTAATTATTGTTACCCAAAAAACAGAGATATTACCCGGCATAGCGCACGATTCTCACTACTGGCACATTCAACGACACCAGTCAGTGCTGCTTACAATTCTTTTATGGATATGAATCTATTCACATTCAAAAATGTCTCTTTTATATCTGATAAATGTGCTATTTTCCCACTTTCCAAATTTCCCTTTCATCCTCGAACTGATCACTGAAAACAGTCTCAGGATCACCACCTGCTTCAATTCTCTCTTTTTCCACCTTTGCCAATCTCATTGATACTCTCTTTGTGTAGTCGCCAATACTTCTGAGTTGAATAACTCCTCCAACAGCGTTTGTTATTGTGGTTTTGCCGTCGCCGGAGATTTTGGCAAACCAAGTCTCAAACTTGTTTCTCTCTGGGAAATCAACAAGCTGGAAAAGTGCGAGATATGCCTTTTCTGCCACAAGCTTCACTGGAATGATAACATCACGCACGCAACTAAACACACTTGGGGCCACAATATCCAAGTTTGGTTCAATTGACAACTCGTACTTGTGTCTCGCAACAGTCCGAATAACAACCAATGACAAACGACGACAGTCCACCGAGCCTTTTACCATTTTCTTACTCAATGCGGTGATAAGCTGACCAGATTGCTCTTCGCTAACTTCAAAGTCTTTTTCCAAGAGTAATTTACCAGCAGCAATTATAGACTGTTCAACGATTTCCATATCGTTTGCCGCGCTTGACTCATCAATTTCAATTCCTTCAATCAAAAGTGAGACAACTTGCTCTGTAAAGTTTCCAAAAATGTGTTCCGGCGCATCTTTCAAAAACGCGTTGATGACCAAAACAGAAAATTTGGTCAAACCGTAATCCAAAATCTTTTCTTTGACAATCTTTTCACCTTCTTTCTCCGAAACGATCTTAGCAACGGATCCCACAATCAGCGCATAAGCAACAGACTCCGAGCTCATTTTCGACTCTATAAGTTCCAAAATAAGCTTTTTCAGCAGCTCTGAGATCTTTGGTCCCACGGCGTTGATCACTTCACTAAGTGCAGCCAATGGAGGCTCGTTTGCTTTCTCGTCTTCACTGGCTTTAGTCAAATTGACAAGCTCAGTAACAACAGGGTCCACTCTTGGCTGGTACTTAATGAGCGTACCCAATGCCTTGGCTGCACTCATTCTAAGCAGTTGCGAACTTGGGTCGCTCAAAGCCTTGATGAACGTTCTTTGCAATTGTGGAATGAATGGTCTCAAAAATTGTGGAATAGACTCCAAAAGTGCAATTAATGCCAGCAAAATAGCTACCTTGATATCACCAGAAACCTTTTCGCCAATGACTCTGATTAATGGACCAGTCATTGTAGTAAAGAATGGTTTCAAGTTGGCCGCTGGCGTATGGAGCACCAATAATTCAATAGCATTAGCAGAATGCTCCTTTTGCAACAGTGTACCGTGCATCAATCCATGAATGAATACAGGCAAAACACATCCCGGCCCTTTGTTGATGGTGAACCCTTTGATAACTGCCCTAGCATCGAGCTTCTGAGTCAACGACTGAAGTGCTTGCAATGCAGGTTCAATCAATGTATCCAAGTACTCCTTTGGTTGGTTCAGCACCAAAGAATTTAATGATTGCCAAGCGTTTTCCACAATGGCATCATTTGAATCGTTCAAGAACAAAATGCATTTGTGCAAAATATCTTCACAGTAAATTTGGTAATTCAAATGAGTCTCCTTAAAGAATGTTGCAAGACTCATGAGAACAATTTCACTTTTCACTTGACTCTCTGACTTAAGCAATGACATAAGTTTTTGCATCAATGGATGCACGCCTGATTGCTCCTTGACAGATACAAGAAGAGTCTTGAAAGCATCAGTGAAACTTTCAAAATCTGGTGCACCATAAATAGTGGCCAATTCTGACACAAATCTCTCGATGATCTCCCCCAAGTATCTTTGCAAAACATCACCAACAACGCCGGCCAATTGGCCAAATGCATTGGCTTTAGACAAGTCAAATGGATCAGACAACAACGAAGGCACAAGAATTGGGAAAATCTCTTCGCTCTTCTGGTGCAATACTTCAGTGAGTGCTTTGATAGCATTCTCAGACTCTTGTTCGTTGGAAGAATCCAAGAGTGAAAGTAATCGAGGAATAACACCATCAATAGCTGGCTCACCAATTGCTTCAAAAAGACTATCAAAGGCATTGGCGGCAGCGTATCTCACGGTGTCATCCAGATCGATAAGCGCGTCACCAATAATCTTAACAAACATTCCTTGGTGTGAAACAATGTTGGATTCCACGGTAGACTGAATAATCTCACTAAGTGCAATACAGATACCTTGTTTGGCATCAGAATCACCAGTAGCCAAGATTTGTTGCAGTGTTGGCAATAATTGATTCAAGACCGAAGGACCAACACGACGCACTAAGTCACCCAAAGCAGCAGCACTGATTCTTCTCATAGTTTCATCTGGACTGGCCAATCTCTTAATAATAAAGCCGGCCAAGGTTGGAAGAATTTGTTTCAAAGTACGAGGAGTGTGTGAAACCAATGGTGCCCAAACCTCTACTGCCGCATTTCTGACTTGCCCACTGATATCCAGGCGACAAATAAACAACAATGAGAAAACTCTGGCATATCTGTCTTCTCCCAAAGTTTCCATCAATTTCGAAGCAACTTGTGGGTTCTCGTTCAAGTACATAGTCTCCGCAACGGCATCCACAGGTTCTTCTCCGTCCACCAAGTCTGGAAGCTTTGGAGAAATTTGTGCAATATTGAAAAGCAAGTCACCAGTAAGACGCACAGACAGCAACCGAATTTTGAAGTTGGCATTCGACATTCCGGTTTCCAATTCTGGTAAAAGTAAAGCAACGGCCTTTGTTGAGTACTTCTCCACAATCAATTTTGCAGCTCTGATAGCCGTTTCATTCACGCTATCATCTTCATCAGCCAAACCAGCCAAAATAGGCGGCAATATTTTGGCAATGAATGGCGAAAACAAAGATCCAAAACAAACCGGGAGATACAATAAAAGTGGCATGAACCCAGCACGCACATAAGCCCTTGGACTTTGTGCACCCAGTAAAACCTCTGGTAAAACTTCTTCCAATCTTGAAACACCTAATCCAGACAAAACCTCTGCAAGGGCTTGTGCAGCACCCAAACGATCACCTTCTTTCATAGGATCTGCTAACGTTGCTAATAACTTGTCAATAAGTGTTGGGAATTGTTTCTCACCCAATTTCTCAACAAGCGAACCCAAAGCTCTAGCAGCCGTGGCTCTCGTAGTAGGAACTGGATCAACCATAGCAGTTTCCAACTCGGACACCAATGTGCCCAAATATGGAATCAAATCTCTTGAATCCACCAAAAATGACATGTTACCGACAATTTGACATGCTTTACGTTTTGTCATAGCCAGACGGTCGAGCATACCTCTGTGGATCACATGAATGATTAAGGCTAAGGATGGTCCATCAATATAGTGCACGAACTGGGTGTTGATGAGAGCATCAAGGGCCTCTTCAGTATGCTTTGTTGGATCCCCAATGGCTCTGATCAAAATTGGAACCAGTTTCTGAATTTCTGGGTTTCTGATGACCTCACCGAATCTCTTAAGTGCCTGATCACCAGCCTTTCTGACCTCCTTATGGGTATCGTTCAAAACACCAACAATTTCGGGAACAATGTGTGGCAAAGAAGCCGAAAGTTGCACGGGATCTAAGTATGCCATGGAACCCAAAAGCTCCACTGAACCTTTCTTTGATCTCCACAGGTTATCGTCAAGGTTCTCAATGGCCAATGGAATAAGTTTTTTAACACCGAATGGAGTTGTTTTGCCCATGATAGTTTTCGTAGCCTGTTCTGTGGCTGCTCTCACGTCTGCACTGTGATCACCAAGATTCTGCAACACGTTTGGAATGATCTCAATAACATATGGTTCGAAAAACGGACCCAAGCTGCGTGAAAGACACTCGAATGCAAACAGTGCAGCTTCTCTTTTACCGCTGTTGCTTTTATCCTCCGATGCCTCCAAGAGATCGCGAATAATGTCAAACTTGGCTAACAGCTCAATTCCTGCACCTTTGACCAAACCGGCGATACCCCAAGCAGCACCACGTCTAGAAGCTCTTGATTTACCGTTGAAAAGCTGTTCCATCAACTTTGACAAATAATCAGGAAATTTGCCTTTCACCAACGGTACCAACGGCAGAATGTGCTTAGAAACAGTAAACTGAACCTTTTCAGAGGGGGTATTTAGAGCCGCAATGAGCTGGTCCACAATATCGTATAATTTCGAGTCATTGGACGACAAATGACGTCCAAGAGCACTGTAAACAATGACACAACTTTGTTTGAGGGTTAAAGTATTCGTTTTCTCAACAAGCGCTTTCTCAAACATTGGTCCGAGGACTTGCACTAGTGCCAGACCGTGACAGTTGAGAATCTCAACAGCCATAATCTCCAATTGTGATCTCACTTCTCCATTCGTGTCGTCTAAAAGTTTTGGACCATCAAGCAATTTGCTGAAAATTTGAGAAACAGTTTCAGTGCTCATGTCACCTGCCAACTCTTTGAAACACAAAGCAATACCACTGCGTGTTTCCCAAAAATCAGATTTCTCGTTTTGTGTTTTCACCAAGAGACCATACTCGTCGTACACAGGTGCTGGCGGCTTTGCGGTTTCTTCCAAAAGGTCAAGCAACTGCGTGCAAACTTCAGGTACTTTGTTGAGGTCTCTGGCACCTTGAGCAATGGCGCGTGCCACTGACAATCTCAAAGAATGGTCTGGGAAGCCTAAAATGTTGACAAGTTCACTGATCAGCTCTTCAATCAAAACCAATTCATTTTCTTGCCAGACGCTGTTGGCCAACTCAGATATTTCAGGCTCATTGTCGAAACAACACACATAAATGGCGACGTAATCAGTAGGCTCCAATTCGTCGAGTAAAAATTCCTGATCCAACTGTTCCAAAATGGCCTTGCGCACTGTCGCATTTTTGTTGATGAGCTGAGCTACCAATTCGGCCAATTCTGAATCGCTGATAGTCTCTGAAGCGTTAGCACACACACCGTTGAACACTTCTTTAACAATTTGTGACATTGTAGGGACCTTGATAGCTTCAAGGAGACCGCCTAAAATGAGACTCTTAGGAACGGTTTCATCTTGGAAAAGCTCAGAATTTCTGTTCACAATCTCAATAGTTAATGTCAACACTTCTTCCTCAAATGGGGTATTAACAAATTCCAGTTTTTGTTTAGGAACCAAACTGCCGGCTTGCTCAAAAATCATTTTCGAATGTTTGTGCAAAATCTCCGTCAAAAGTGGGAGCATGTAGATGAACTGGTACTTATTCAAAGTCAGGAATGCTGCGCTGTTTAACTCTGATAAAAGAAGATCTTTTTTCAACTCCAAGATACCAAAGAACATCAAAATAGCTGTTCCAAGCGACTCTTTGGAACCACTTCCGGCCAAAAATGCCTTATTTAATTCCTCACCCAACAACGTCTGGGCCAAAGTTGATTTGCAGCATTCTAAAATCTCACCAAAAAATCTAGAAAACCAGTATTTACGTCCGGTATCTACCTCAATACAGAGTGCAGGTACGAGTCTCATCGATCTCAATAAATGATTTCTGATGTCCTCAACTTTAGCTCTGATATCGGCTTCTTTTTGCTTCTGGGCATTGACTAATTCTTGTTCAGCTTTACTGAGTTTCTGTTGAGTCTTTCCTTTTTTCTTAGCAAGTTCTTTCTTTAACTCTTCTTCCCATTTCTCGGTCTCATTTTGACGTCCACCTTTTTGGTTCTTTTGAGAGGCATTGTCAAGAGGATCATGAAGCAATTCGCCTTCAGGAAGTTGCCAGATTGAAATCCAGTCAGCTTCTAGTTGCTTGAATTGAGGAACATCCAATGACACAGTGGCTTCAATCAATGGACCCAATATGTCTGGCTGAATAAAGGCCATCTCAGACAAAGCTTGAATGTAGGCATTTTGGAGCGTAGAGTGGGAGTCAAGTATCTCGGAACTATAGTCTTTGAACAACTCTGCACCAAACTCTTCAACAATCTTACCTGGATCCAAACGACAGTTCTGAACTAAACCAACCCAACCACTTTTTAACTTGATAGGATCTGAGTGACACAAAACTAAAGTTCTGGACAACACAATGTCCAATTTCTCACTTTTGTTTCCTTGCAACAACTCATTAAAAACTTTGGAGAATCTGGTGTACACAAGACCCAATTTTTCAATTTCTTCTGTATGGCTGTTCTGAATTGTTTTGGTAAGTCCATTGATCAACCAGCCGGCCACCTCAACTTTCAAATCATCATTCAATTTTCCAAGTTTGAGAACTGCATCTTTAGGACCATTGATGTATTGGCTGGTAAAGAAAATGTAAACTAAAGTTAATTCAAGTTCATTCACATCTTCAACTTTTCTTTGTGAGTCAATAAGTTCAATAATGGCCGATGAAAACACCTCAAACTCATCCTCAAGACTCAACTTCAAAAAAGTACGACTTTTAAATAATAAGTCAGTATCAAATGGAACTTCAATTTTCATTTTTAAGCAAACTAATGCAACACCATACAATACTATAGGTGGAAGTTTAGCATCAGAGGCATTTTCAGGTATGAAGCTTGGGTCTTTTACCAATGTTTCAACAATTTGAGGTATCTCATTACTTGGCAATTTTAAAAATGCTGTAACAAACTGAAGATACCAGTAACGTCTCAAGGCAAATTTCTTTTCTTTGAAACCGTTAAACACCGTCTTTTCGTGACCATCGCCCTTACAGAAAAGACAATTGAAGAAAATCTTCAAGTATTCTGGCAACAAATGCTCATTTTGTTCTTTGGACACTAATGGAGCTACCAAATCCAATAACTGTCCAGACACTGCAATATTGACAGGAAGTAATGACATTGCCTTGATGTATAAAAGCTTGTACTCCACATTGGAGGTAGATTTGAGCAATTTGATCAACTCAGACGCAATTTGTTCAGTAGATGGGGCTGTAGGTAAAAGCTTCTCCAATGCTTTCATGCTTCCCAAGCGAACGTTTTCCACGCTCGACTTCAAATTTGACAAAAGACTGGTAAAAAACTTGGTAAACTCTTTCTCGTTGTCGCTTTTTAACACTAATTTATCGACAAACTTTGTCGTAAGCTTTGGCAAAATGTAAGTACATACGTATTCGTTGGATCTGAGCATCAGCTTTTCAAGAATTGGAAGTAGTTCTTTGCAAAATTGGTCATGTGTTAACTTGGAAATCACAAACTCGTTGAAATATGCAATTCCACCCAATTGACTACCCAAAGCTTTGTCTTTGGTCAACAAAACCGAGTTATTGAAATACTGAATGGCGCTCATCAAATCTGGCACTCCTTGATCGTCTATATCATCAATGGAGTATACAGTAGAAATGTAGAGAAGATAGGCCGGAACCAGAAATTTTTCAGACGTCAAACTTTGCAAAGTCTCTGACAGTAACCATGATCTGATGGACTTTCTATTATCACGAAACACATGCTGCAAACTCTCCAAATGCTTTTGTTTGACAGAAATACGCTGGTAGTATATCTTTGAAGATATTTCAAATTGAATGATCACAAAATCTGTCAAATCATCCAATTTTTCATCAGTAATTAAGGCAATGATCCAACTCAATAAGACTTTGAGATCATACACGGCAACCAACCGGTTAGGATCAGCAAATGGCTTAACGAATGACTTGAATTTGGCAACATATTTAACTGGGTCCAGATGAATAATTGACAATATGCTCTTGGTAAATAATATTCTGATCTTTCTATTGAACAATCGGTTATAAGAACCAAGAAAAGTTCCAAATATGAATAACAAATCGTCCGAAGAAAATGTGTCTATGTTTTGTTCCAAAAACCATTCAAGAATGTCTAATGTGCTCTTTGAAGGCTTTTGATACAACAAACTATATAAGTTTGTTTTCAAATTGGCCCACGATAATTCTTGTTCCATAGTGTTAATCTGTAGCTGAAAAATTTTGTGAAAAATTTGTGAAAAGTTCAATAGTGAACGAGGGAGCGGGTAAAAAAATCGAAGTATATATTAAAAAAAAATAAAAATCAAACCGAAGCTTCAGTCTGATTGAGATTACCGTATCATCATGAGCAGTGTGTTAGAGCAACTAGAGAAGCACGATTTCACGTTCTCTGGACGTCGCATGGACAAGCCATCGTTATATTTGATGAAAAAGGCTAGAAAGTCTCCGCAAGGTTTAGAGGATTTAGAGAAACTGCTTAAGCTGTCAACTGTCTATGTGGGAAACCTCTCCTTTTACACAACAGAAGAGCAGATCTACGAGTTGTTTGACAAATGCGGTGAAATTAGCCAGATAATCATGGGCTTAGACAGATTTAAAAAGACGCCTTGTGGATTTTGCTTTGTTGTTTATGAGTCTCGTAAGCTGGCTTTGGAGTGTGTCAAGTTTTTGAGCGGATGTAAGTTGGACAATAAATTCTTGGAGATTGATGTGGATCCAGGATTTGAAGAGGGACGCCAGTTTGGCCGTGGTAAAAGTGGTGGTCAAATCAAGAATGAGTACAATAACGGGTCTTATGGCAGAATGTATAACAATTTTGTGCCTTTCCACAACGGCAACACGGATTTCAACAACTACAGACAGGGAGAAAGACGTGATCGTGGTGAATTCACAGACACTTACATACCACCGAAGGCCAATTGATCCCGTTGTATGCGGTTAAATCCAAATTTTGTATAGTACACCGAATAGCAAGTCATACATTTATTTTGCTTAAGTTTATGCTTTGAGCTTGTAATACATTACTGAACTAATATTTCTAATGACCGTGACCATCATCCTTAGGAGGTTCAGGGTCAATTGTTATCATGGTGTCAATTCTCAAAATCGCAATACAAGCCTCCAAAGCACTCTTCAAACTCTTAACTTTACTCATAGTAGGCTCAATCACACCATGTACCATTTCATCAACGACTTTACCGTTGATTAAGTCTAAACCATAGTTCTTGTAGTTTTTGCGTTTCACATCGTTAGGCAACAGCAGCTGCGATTTGGCATGATAAGCTCTAAGTTTAGCAATCAACTCACTAGAGTCCTTGGCTGCGTTCACGGCCAAAATTTTTGGTATAATCAAAAGGGAGTTAGCAAACTCAGCAATTGCCAATTGCTCTCTGGAGCCAACTGTGGTGGCAAAATTCTCCAAATAAATGTTGAGAGCCGTCTCTACAGCACCACCACCTGGAACAACATTACCACTCTCCAAAGTTCTTCTCACTACTGACAAAGAGTCATGCAAAGAACGTTCCATCTCATCCAAAGAATACTCATTAGCACCACGCAAAATTATAGATGAAGCAGAATGCTTTTGAGTGCCCTTGATAACAATACACTCGTCGTCACTGATTCTTACTTGTTCAACTTCGGCAGCGTGTCCCAAATAAGAGCTTTCAAAAACTTCTTCACCTTCCAAATTCAGCATGTTACTGATGAAACTAGCACCAGTAGCACGTGCAATTCTTCTAACATCTTCTTTGTTGCAACGTCTGACGGCCATGACATTGCTTTCAACAAACTCTTTCAAACACAAGTCATCAATTCCTTTTGTTGTGAGGATCACATTTGCACCAGCGTTGATCATTTTACGAATTTTTTCAATGACAATTTCGTACTCTCTTCTGCGTATTTGCTCCAATTGCTCTGGGTCATCAATGTTGATTTGCACCCCCAAAGCCATTCTAGCTTTTTGTAAGTTTATATCCAAACAAGCAATCTTGGCACCAACAATTTTCTTTGGCATGGCCTGAGAAGCAACCGTACAGTTCAAGGCATATCCCTTCACCAACATACTCTCAGTAGCGGACTTTCCATGTGCCTTCAAAATATTGACTGCTTTGATTGGGTACTTGGTTTCACCTTTACTGTTGACAGTTTTCACAGCAGTGATGGCATCAACCACAAGTTTACCAAAAAAATCCGAATCACTTCCAATAATTTTCGATGACATCGATGTCTTTGCTATATTTATCAAGGCTTCTTCATTCAATGAACCAACTGGAACACTCAAAACTTCGTTGATGTACTTGATTGCCTCCCTGAGTGCCAATCTGTAACCAGTAATGATCGTAGTTGGATGGATCTTATTTTTCACCAACTCATTAGCCTTCTTCAACAATTCAGAAGCAATGATAACAACAGATGTTGTTCCGTCACCAACTTCTTTGTCTTGTTGTTGTGCAAGTTCCACAAGAATTTTTCCAGCTGGATGTTGAACATCGAGTAATGAAAGAATTGTAGCACCATCATTGGTCACAGTGACATCACCAATGTCATCAACAAGCATTTTGTCAAGCCCGACTGGACCCAATGATGATTTCACAACATTGGCCACAGAAAGTGCTGCCAAAACGTTTTGGTTACGAATATCGTCACCACTGACTTTCTGACCTCCAAGGACTGTTGTTAGTAAATGAAACGAAATAAAACAACATTAAAAACAATATACGTAGTTGAGTGTTGAATATGCAAAGAATTCAACCACTTTCGCAAAAATTGTACTTACACAAAGTATCTGATCTGGCTGTTTGATACACTTGAGACATCTTGATTAAATGAATTGTTGTTGAAAAAAAATTCAAAAATCAGTAAACTCACCAGAGCTCATAACCAATATTCATTACGAAAAAATAATGAACCTTAAAGAAATTACATAAGCACTGCTGAATAGGCTTTAAGAGATTTTTGTAATTAAACGCGTAGGAACTAAAACAACTATTCAAAACCGAGGAGATTTTCAAGATATGATAGCGTTATCCGAGAGGACTGATCATTACTCCAGATTTCAGCCCATAAGTGCTGGAGCGGTGAGTATTATTCTCGGAATTTGTGGAACACCAGTGATGATCCTCCTTGGTGGTCGACTAAACTTAGAAAAACAAGTTTTTTGCACCTTATTCGTAGTTTCAATTTGAAGAGCTCTAGGCAGAAATTTTTGGAGTTTGATCTCCTCTAAATCCAAAGCTACACTTGCGATGGAGCTTTCGAGCCTTGACGTCCATTGAAAAAAATACTAGATGCATAACATCCGAAAATTTAGAAAAAAAAAAAATCAAGGCAAAATAAAAAAGTAAAGAAAAACAAAAAAAACGAAGACCTTAAAATAATTTTTGATTCGAGAGACACTCTGAACATCAAAAGAGTATGCAACAGAACATCCTTTTGGACAACGGTTCCATTCTCAAAGTGCAGAAAGTGCGACAGAGAAAGATTTATTCATGTGTTGCTTGTCATGGGAAGAAGTTGAAATGCACTAAAGAAAGGCCATCATGTCAGAGGTGCAAGAAGATGCAAATAGATTGTAAATACTATATAAATGAGAGAATAAGCAGAAAGAATCGATCAAAAGATCAAAAAGTTGTACCTAACGAGTTGCAGATACCAAACGAAATTGCAAATGTCCCGGAGAAACCCCAGGAGACCCCAAAGGTTAAAACGCGCAAATATATTGAGAAAAGCTCAAAATTGCAATTGTTCAACAAGATAATAGACAATATCCCCGCCAAGTCTCAAAGTGATCTTTTGGTGAGTGTTTACCAAGAGAAAGTGCACTTTTTTTTCCCATTTATTGATTTAGAGTTGTTCAACGCCGAATATAATGAGTTTTGGGATCTCTACTTAGCGCACAAGTTGAGAGGATCGACTAACTGGGATGTGATATTTGACCACAAATTGGAATTTTTCCTCACGTACTACATAATGCTAGTCGCAAGTTTTTTAAACGGAGACTCCAACTTTTATAGTGATATCGATTATTTAGTGGACAGGATCGATGATGTGAAAGATGCAAAAGACAATGAGACATTTATCAGCTTAAATGAAGTCATATCAAGTATATTTCAGTACATCAATCTTCCGAAAAGAAGCAGAGACTATCCATTAAGTTTTTTGACCTTGTTCACGCTATACCAACTGTTTATTCCTATTCCATCAATTATAGAGATTGCTACATTGGTAAGAATGGGCCAATTATTCAAGTTGGACAAAGACACAGAAACAAGAAATAGCAACATAAAAAGACTTTTATGGTATCAGATTGTTTTTTTGGACGCAAGATTTTCTTTTGTTAACCATACTATACCCATGATTACTATGGACGATTTTGATACCTTGCCACCAAATGAATGGGATTCTAATGGTATTTTGGACCCTTCAATAGCCACGATGAACATGGAGTTTAGATTTGGATGCTTATTGAATCAAGTTTGCCGTAAAGAGTTTGATACGCTTCGTGATAAAGTTATTGAGTTGAGTAACAAGTGTGCCGAGTCTATTTACAATTTGAACACATGGTTATTATCAATCAAAAATTCAAAGATTTTGCTGGCTCTTCCAAAAAGTGGAAGTTTCAAACTTCACCATATTTTACCTTTGAACAAAGTATCAAAATTGATACACATGGCAGTATCGAACTTTGAGCTCATACCAGATAAAGTATTGTTTTTTGCGTTTTCAAAGATGACGAAGTGGTCTGCTCATACATTTGTAATGAACACGAACTTGCCGGATTATCCAGTCTATTACAACTACAGCAACTACAATATTGATACAAACAATTACCATATCATTTTGTATCACATGATGAAAAAGTTCGTTTTAATGAATCACAATTTTGCGGATTTGGTAGGATTGAAATGGAGTGTGGAGAGCCACTGGTATATTGAAGCCATTCTATTGTTGGTATACAATTTGGTTAATGGGCTTAAAGGTTTCGTTGAAAACATGAAACAAAGACCTTTCGAAGGAGAGGAGAGCAAAAAGATTGTGAAGTATTTGAAAAACAGTCTAGACTTCAACTACCTAAATCTTTTAGTTGAGATTATGAAGAGAAATTTGAGACGGAAAGTGCCAAAATTATCGTTTTGGAATAAAGCTGTTTATTTGGTTCACGAAATTTTGAAGTTCACAAAATTGTATGCAATAAGATTCAGCGACGTGTTGCTGAACACCTCATACGATGAAATGACAATTGAAGATCAATTAGACCAGTTTGTTATTAAACACGATTTGAATTGTACAAATATTGAAAAAATCACTTTCATTGAACCTTTTGATTCAAATTGCAGCGCTTTTGAAGAAAAGGAGGTTTTGCCACAACAATCCCCTGAGAAGGAAGCTGGTACTACGAGCTGTGCAGATATCACTTCCATAGCTCCTATACCGGATAATGTTAAGTTAAGGGTTTTTGATTCACCATTGGACAATCCAGATACGGCCGAGGAGGATGAACAACTAACTGACGGAGGATTGTTTGCCCTGAGTTATACAGATGCCCTTTCAGAAGTTTACAGCTATTCTATTGGTAACACTTACTTCCAAATTTATAAGAGTCTGACTTTACAAAAATTGCTCGAAGTGTTTAAGGAGTTCGAGGCTGAAAAAAATGGGGACATGGAAACATCCAATGAGTTTGTTGAGTGCATCATTGTGGAGCTTTTGAAGGTGTTGGAACAGATGTAGAATATTAACGAAAATATATAAAGGTATATGATAATGAAACTAAATAATTACAAACAAAACTACTATTAATCATACTATTCTAATTTACACACACTCAAATATGCAACTAACTTTGTTCTTCAACAGTTTCTCTATGTGATGAATGCTTCCTTCTTTGGTGCTGAGTCAAATTGTCCTTTCTTGTGAAATGTTTCCCACAAATTTCACACAAAAACGGTTTATCATTGTTGTGCACACTGGTTAGATGTCTCTTCAAGTGCTCACTTCTATAAAACTTTCTGCCACATATGGGACATTTCTTTAAGAAAATCGGATCTTTTTTCAAAATTTGCTGCGAACTATACTTTGTAGGGTCTTTTCTTGATTTTGCTTTGAGGTTTTTCGGTATGATATGTATCATTTCGATTTCTTCCAATTTGGGTTCGCTATTTGTAGCAACATCTTGATGCCCACTGGAAGGAGGCGTGGGAAGCAAATCTTGCTGGTCTTCCTCCAATTTAAGCTTTGTTGGAGTCTCCAAGGTTTGTTTTTGGGAACCTATAGTGGCAACTTCTAAAGTGGTAATCAAATTAGAGATAGTTGGATGACTAGCAGGTGACTCGGAAGATTCTGGTGTTATAGATAGCAAAGTCGTTGTACCAGCGCCCAGAGTCAGTTCTGTACCAAATTGTTTTTCCGTTAAGCTACTGGGAGTCCCGCCATTACCTTCGCTTTCCATATTTTGCCCAACATCGCTGCTTTCAGGCTTCAGAGATTTCTCAATTTCCCCATTGTTCTCGACTTCATACTGTTCCTGCTCTAAATGTTCAACACTAGATGATTTACTTTTGGTCTGCCCCTCTTGTGTGTCATGGTTAGCAAGCCCAACTTCAAAGTTTTTGTCATGATTGCTCGAAACAGCCTTTTCATTGTGTTCATACCCACCCCCATTTTCATTTTCATCCTCATTATCCTCGATATCAATCTCAATATCATCTTCATCGGTATCATTCTTGTAGTACTCATCATCAATTTCGTAATTATTGTCAACATCAACATCAACATCATCTTCATCCTCCTCAATATCGTTACCTCCTGAATCATCATTATCGTCGTTCTCATCATCGAAATTATAAAAATCATAAGCTCCGGCAGCGTGTTCTTGTTTTATGTTAGTATCAGCGTGCACAGAATTGATACGTTCACCAAATCCAGATTGATTAGCATCAGCCCCAGAATTTCTGGCGTTTCCAAATCCGTTACCGTTTCCGTTTTCTTTGAGATTTTTACTTCTACCAATACAGTCATCTCTTTTTGACTCAGTGCCTCTCACATCGTCCTTGCACAGCGTCTGTAGTTCACTGCCACCCTGTCTAGTAGACTTTGAAACCGATGAAGACCCATTAGCATTTACTGCTGGCGCGACTTCCTTATTTCCATTCTCTTTCATGGTTTCATTTGAGTTGGCCATTTCAAACCCACCGATGGTACAAAAATGGATTAATCTTCGAAACTCTTCTTCAGTTAAAGCTTTCTTTGACTTAGGTTCTCCGTTTAACTCGTCATCGTCTTGTGCGTCCTCGAGATCTTTTGAAAACGTGCTATATTGAACTTCTTCGGCAATTGACTTCTTGATTTCAGCTAATTTAGCTTGTTTTTCTTCATCATTATATTCATCACGAATCAAGTTTATATTTATGTTCAAGTTGGCCATTAAGTCACCTTCATGTGGCAAGTTCTTTCCGTAAAAAGTTCTTATTGATTCAAAATCGACATCTTCATACACTGCTTGATCAGCCTCTCTTTCTAAATAGGCCCTTTGCATCATGTTCCCAATTTCCTGTCTAATATTAGCAGCGTTCACTCTAACTTCAGAAGTTGTTTCAGGATCTGAGCCCGACTCTTCACTAGAGTCTAAACTAGCTTCAAAATCACTTGAGTTTGACTCACTCTCAGACAACGATCCTCCATCAGATTGGGACCCTTCGTACTTACCGTTTGATTCAATGTCAAACATTTCATCTCCATCACTGTCCCTATCATCGTATAAATTCTCATAAACTTCTCCAGAGTCCTCTTCAGCATCAGATACATATTCTTCGGAGTCTCCTGAATAAAACTCATAGTCATCGTCATACTCCACTAAGTCCTCCATATTTTCTGAATCATCACTTGTATCAACAACTTCAGCGTTATATCCATTCGTGTTGTATATATCAATCTCATCGTTGCTGTGAGCGGATTCACTTTCAGAACTGTCTAAACTCTCATTGCGGTCCTCAATGTAAGCTGAAGTGTAATTAGACTTGGAATTATTGAAAATCTCATCAATGTTGTGCTCTGATTCGTAAGCTTTGTCAATTTCATCCTCGTTGCCACTTTCGCTTTCGGTGTCGTATTCTTCATCCTCATTTTCAATGTCTGACTCTTCGGCATCGTCGTAGTCATCATAGTTGTGCTCGTTGTTGCCATAACACACATTTAATTCTCGATAAACACTATCACTTAATGTAAGGTCCTCATCAAGTTTCCAATCATAGTCTAGCCTGAAGTTTTTTAAGTTTTTTGGCACTCTTAACCCTTTGTTTTGAAACTTCTTCAAAACCTGTCGCTGTAAGTATTTGAATTTATAGTTTGCCTTGTCAAATTCATTTTGCAACGAGCCCACAAAAACACCCATTGATAACTTTCTAAGTTTAAATTCACCCATATACTGTTCAAAAAGCCTTTCATAATCTTTGGCAAGCACATGATTTTTGTTCATCAAAGCCTGAAGCGCGGGCTCTCTTTTCAATGTATCTCGAAATAATTGAATGACGTCCTCCTCATTCGTATGCACCAAATAAGGTATCTCGTTGATTAATTTAGAAAACAATCCACTAGTGGGCAACTTTTTGAACAATTTGCTGAATTCCGCCTGTTCAGCTATGCTCTGTTCATCATTCTCAATTTGGTTATAATCATTATCAGCTTCACGTCTGTTTGTGTACTCTTTAGTTTCAGAGACTTGTCTCTTTGAAGCTTTTGTGTCCTTCTCCAGATCCACACTGTGGTCTTGTCGTAGTTTGATTTTCTGCCTGGTTGGTTCAATTTTGATATCGTCTTTGGACACTTCAATAGAAGCAGTATTATCTTGATTTGAAAGCTCACCGGTATCCAGATCGTCTTCATAATAGAAATAGCAAGTACCGCATGTTTCGCCTTCCAGACTACTACACTCTTCTATCGTTGTATAATTCTCTTGTTTTAAGTCAGTAATTTCCATTTGCAATCCATTTAATCATCTAAATTTATTTCTCGAGAACCACTAATGTATCATATGAACTTTAATGAATTTACTCGCTTACCAGTACTTGTGTACCAGTACTTGTATATGATTTAGTATGAATTCAAATTCTGCTTCAGTTTTCTCTTCTTTTGTTTCACCTTGACTTCACTTGATAAAAAAAAAAATAGCTACAGATTCTTGTATTAAATTAAGTTGTTTAACCAAGAACTAGAAAAAAAAATTAATCCTAGATTGAGCAAAATAATCACAAGTGTGTGAAACGAGTAGTAATATAAAAGATTTTTTCTTGGGTTTAGTGTGCCTTTTTGTGTTTAGTGGAA
Organism: Saccharomycopsis lassenensis; assembly: GCA_031125475.1. NCBI lineage: Eukaryota > Fungi > Ascomycota > Saccharomycetes > Ascoideales > Saccharomycopsidaceae > Saccharomycopsis > Saccharomycopsis lassenensis. The sequence continues at coordinate 98,099 of JASTUK010000019.1, forward strand.
AACTAATCAGTAAACCCTCAATGAGAATGTTTGCTTTTTTTGATTTATTTTAGTCCTCCTCTGAGCTCTATACTAGTTTTGATAATTGTTCGTTAGGCTTCTTAAGTATATTTTTCAATTAAGCTCTCGTAGAATTCGCCACACGAGAGCAATAATACAACTCTTTTCAAAAAAATTTTCATTTTAAGCTTAATTTCCGATCGGATTTGGATACTTGCAGGTCGTACTTTATTCATATCCCTTTTCAAACCATATTTTTTTAACATGCTATGGAAACACAACTTGAAGAGCATACGCAAAACCAGTGCTTGTTACTGGTTCTCAGCTCTCTTGCAAGTTAATTATTGTCTTTGTTCACGCAAGTCGAAGGCTTCTGGGTTTCGGTCGCGTACTATTGAGCTTTTTTTGAGTTATTCGACGTACGCGCTTCTTTCTCTCTCGTCACTAAAAAATACGTCTTTTTTCATTCAAAAAAAGTCGGATTTCACAGAAATACTTTTGGTTGGTTGCTGACTCGGGTCAAGGATTACGAAAAGTTTAATGACCAGACAACTAGACACGAAATAATTCGAGCATGGCTGCAAATTGATGTTGCAAAAGACAGCATCGGAGTATTCAAGAATGTTCAAATAGTCACGCTTGTTCACGTACTACAGCATAAGCTTTCATTATTAAGTTTATATAATAATAGGGTAGTGTGCTGAGTTTGGGTTCCGAATCGCAAGCAAAAGAAAGTCGCTTTAAGTTACTCTGTATTTCTTATCTCAACATTGACATTTTTTACTAGGCGCGCATTATGATTGGGCAAAAGACACTCTTTTTTTTTGTACAATACCTGTGGACAGAAAAATAAGCCTTTTTCGGCTCTGGTTATATCCATTGACAAATGTTTTTTTTTTTTTTTTTTGCTGCTCGCTCAGATTTCTAATTTGCTGTCGGACATTTTGTTTATTGTCATTATACGCGATACGCGATGACATCCCAGTTGTCGCCAAACCGTAGCCTCTAGTGGACAGCGGACAATTGAGTTTTCTCTAGTTCGGTCTCGCTTTCATTTAAATTCCCTTTCACTTTTCATAGTTTTCCGATTTACTGGTTTCTCGGGTTCCTAGAGTCCCTGGTTCCTCGATTTTCCGTTTTACCTTTCCATAACTTTGAGTATTAACGAACTCGTCTAATACTGTCACTATACAAAAACTTTTTCTCTACACTTTTGACCCTTAACATATCCACTTTCATCAAGGGTGCTCCATAATTTCATCGTGGAAACCGTTAGTTCTTGCTTTTTACTCTTTTGAATAAATTGGTTTGCCCTTATTTCTCGAAGTTTTGCACTTTGCGTACACATTCATTGCTGAGATTCCTTCAATTACCAAGGTTTGCATGTATCAACAACACAAACTGTATCCAATGTCACTCATAACCTAAGGTACTCAGTGGCTTCAGAGTGTTTTTTGGGTGTATTTAGATGCATGGGTTTTCTTCCCATTAGCATAACTTTACAGTCACTAAGAATTTCCACCCGCGGAATGTGCAACTTGGTACTGGAAATGTTAACAGCTTGTGAGCCCCAATTTTGAAAAGTTTCAGAAAGATAGACGAGCTGCAAAAGCTTAAACGGACCGGTACAAAGAGTAAAAAAAAAGTAAAACAGCCAAAAAGCCAGAAAACCAAAAAACCAAAAAAGCCAAAATCTAGTCAAGAAGCTTGAAAAATTCTAAAAATAAAATTGACTGGTGATCAGTTGAAGCGATATCAAAGCAAACGAGTTCTGGTCAATGGGATAGAGCCAGAAAATCACAAATATGCAATACGAAGCAACTCGTTCACCCAGATATAGTTAGGTTTTTTTCAATGTAAAAGCAGCAAAGTACAACATTAACCCGATTCCGTTGTATGGCAAAAGACGTTGGATCCTAAAGATTGCGGCACATTTTTCAAGTTACCGTGGATCAGGCATTTTCACTTACAGTACATCTTAGGCTGTGGAATATCCAGAAAGTAGGAATGAATGGTTTTCATAAAAACTTATTTTGTTCCTTTTTTTTGTCTTTTCTTATTTTATTTTATTTTAATTTATCTTATTCCACATATAAATTGTTATTCTCGTTTAAAGCACCTGGTTAACATATAGAATCTCAAGTTGAATCATCTCCAACGAATCTTCAGATCAATAGATCATCAATAGACTGTCGAGCATCGATTCCAGTTTTTTTTCAAAGGTTACTTACATTGCCAAAGTATTGCTTTACTTGAGTTTGCAAAAAGCATATATTTCACCACAGAACTAAATTGATTACATTGGCACATTTTTTTATAATGGCAAGTGATAACTACAACTTCCAAATAATTTCACCAACAGCAGCTACAGCACCAACAAACCAGCCAAGTTTTCTCAATCAAAGATCAAGCGTTGCACTGTTTTTGAATGAAGAAGACCAAGCTTTGATGTCGCAATGGTACTCCCAAGATATATATTTAGGTGTTGATAGCGCTCAGTTACCTCCACCAAAACTGAATCCAAATGCCTATAGACACTCGAACAACATCACTCCCGATTCCAATAGCTCACTTTCTCCACCAATGTCTCTGGATAGCCATTTGGTGGTACAGAATATGGCTCAAAGTGCCAAGAGTGCACAAGAATTGAAAACCGATTATTTGGGCTTTATAGAATCCTCTCCCATAATGTTCGATCTTGATTTGGAGTCCAAAGCAAAGAGCATGACCGGTTTTGAGTCTGCTTTGTCAATGCCAATTGAAACTAGAACTGATCCTAGCATCCTGAGTGCCGGTAACACTAGTATCAATCTTACGATTTCTAATAGTAAGAGCAATCCCAACGGAAGTTTGAGTCTCAGCAGTGCCAGCAGTAACATCTCTGAGATTCAACAGAACCCCCAAAGACTAGACTTTGACAAGGGTCCAATCAAACAAGACATGAACTTGAATATGGATGCTTCAAAGGCGAAGTTGAAAATTGATACGAACATTCACAAACGTGATCTTTCGTTGTGTACAATGATGAGCAGGACCTCATTAATGTCGCCAATAGCCACCACCGGCAATAACAACAACACTAACAAACCGATAAGGGTGCGTCAGCTGAGCCAAAGTGGAATACAGTTCAAAAAAGAAATTGACTCTGCACCACTTTTCCAGACATCTGTGATTGATTTCAAGCGGAACAAGCAGCACAATACTTCAAGCTCTATACACAAAGTGGGCCATAAGAAGTCCCACAGCTTGAGCAACCAGCTGATAAGTAACATTGTGATGAACAAATTTCAGCCTAATCTCCAACCACATCAGCAGCATAGAAGAGGTCATACTTCAAACTACTCAATAAGTTCATTTCAAATGAAAGTCACCCCATTGAGTACCCCAGTTGAGCTGTCGTTTCCAATGAGTGCAAATGCTAACAACCACAACTTTCTGTTTTTTGACAGTAGCCCCGAGAGCTGGAACATTCCAAACAATTTCAGTACACAAAGGCTTGGTCCACTGCTGTTGCCTGTTGCAATCAATAATGGCAATAATGGCAATAATACCAACCAAAAAAATAGCGCTGGTCTCAAAAGTGCTATGAACAAGGAGATGGAAGATGTGTACTTGATGCTTGCAAAAAAGAAGAATGACAATGACAAAAAATCGGATGAATTGACTCTGCCGTTGACTAAGTCCTTGAACGAGTTTCTCAATAATCATATGGATGAGTTCGACTTTGACGATATTAATAAGATGATTCCAGATGACCCTTTGAATGTTGAAAAAGAGATCATCAAAAACGATAAAAGTGACTCTTTATACAAGGGAATCGATATGATGTTTGACAACCTTTATACTGAACAAGCTTTTGTGCCAGTCAGTAACCAGCAATCAGTCGCCAATGCTTCAACCCAAAATTCGCTGCCTCAACAACAACCAGTGGTGAAACCAGTGACCCGTAGAGGCCGGAAACCTACGGCACAGGATGACCCTGCAAAGATTTTTAACTGTACGCTTTGTGCGAGAAAATTCAAACGTCAGGAACATTTGAAAAGACATTTCCGATCATTGCACACGGGAGAAAAACCTTTTGGTTGTCATGTTTGTGGGAAAAACTTCCTGAGAAGTGACAATTTGGGTCAGCATTTGAAAACGCACAATAATTGATAGATAGGCATGCTCTATTAAACCCTCCGTGTACCAGTAAACTACAATATAGATTTTTGAACATGATTGTAAATTTATGACCTCATTCTATGCAATTTCTTCTCTATTGGCTACCAAATTCATTAGATTGCCCAATTAATACCCTAGTAAACCTTCCCTTTCTTACAATAACACCACAAAAACAGAAAATGTGGCTAATGCTAAAGCGAATCCTTTAGCAGCAGTATTAGAGCTTTGCTTTAAACCATGAGACAATGATGAACCTGCAGAAATCTCAGTCACAGTAGCAGAGGTGGAGTTGGAACTTTTAGTTAGTGAGACTTTTGATTTGTGTGTGGTGGATGTGACTGAGCTTGAGTCAGAATCAGAGTCAGTGTTGTAATTAGAGTTTCCAAGAACTGTAGTGGAACCAGAAACAACACTAGTGGAAGCAGCAGAGCTAGATCCTGTCTTGGAGGATGAACTGATGGTGGTGGTAGTTCCAGTAGACGAAGCTTCTGAGGATGCAGAAGTAGTCTTAGAGGATGAACTGGAAGTTTTACTTGAGCTGGAGCTAGAAGTGGAGCTGGAGCTGGAACTAGAACTGGAGCTGGAACTAGAACTGGAACTGGACTTGCCTTTGTTACCCAAAATTGTTCCGCCATTCGACTTGATCTTGCTCCAGGACCCGCTGGAATCAGTGTACTCGTATGAAGAACCGGATGAGTAATCATCAACATTGATGCTTTTGATGTAAGCGTTGAATGGAGCCTTTGTGTAGTCTGTTTCACCACCACCCCATTCAATAGTACCAGCAGAATTGGATGGGTCACCAGCAGCCCAAACACCTGCATAAATCATCATTGGTGTTTGTGGGTACCCTTCAGATGAATCACTACTCAAAGTTCTCACAAGGGTGCCATCGACGTACCATTTGCACGAGTTTTCATCCCAATCAATTGTGTAGTTGTGGAAAGTTGTTTGTGGGTTGCTCACCGAGTGGAAAGCACCTCTATCGTATGTGGTTGTATCACCTTTAGAGAAAAAGTTGGATTGCACTTGGGTTGTGTCACCTCCCAACCACTCAATATCTATTTCATCCTTGTCATCACTTTGCAAGTAAAGAGTAGTACATATTCCTGTACCTGTAGCAGCTTTAGCAATGGTTTCAACACGACCAAACATGATGTAGAATGTCGATTTGATTGAAGGGTTGTCGTATCTTTCAGCAAGCGTCAACTCCAAACCACTAGACCCGTAGCTGACTCTTTTGTCGTAACGGTATGTCTCGAAGTACGAGGATTTGCTGGTAAAGTCCACGTCGATAGATTTTCCTAAGGCGGTGTCTTTGGTACCAGAAGTAACAGCACTTGCAAGTGCCACTAAGGAAGCGAGTGATAATTTGTAAAGCATTATTGTGTGTGCTGATAGAAGAAGCTATTCGATGCAAGTGAGAAAAATTATTTAGAAAAAGTTTGGAGGGGTTCATGACATATTTATACATTTTTGTTGTTTCCAAATTCTGATGTCAGACGAGATCCGCGTACATATTCGTTGATTTACGTTTTTGATCTATGCTTGAAATTTGCGTGGCTGAATAGTACTCATTAGTGCTCCAAAAACAGTATAGGAGACACAGCCTGCCAAAAAAAAATTGGAAGAAAAAAGTAAAAAAAGAAAATCGAGAAAAGGTCTACTTAGTTGAGCCTTATTACATACTCAGGGACATAGGTCACTGAAAGCGAGCATAGCCATCCAGTTGCCAGTTATTCCTCTTCGAGCTCTCAAACGTCAAAAATGTACAGAGCACTGGTACTAACATAAATCTACGGATACATTTTAGTGAATGGGAAAAAAGTTTGGTTGAACATAACATCATTGTGTGTTGATGGACTTCCAAACAGTCAGTTACTCGAGGGCCGTTTGTTTTTGTTTTCAGTTTTAGTTATGATTTTGTTCTTGTTTCTCACTTCTGATTTTTCATAATACTCGTGCGGCTTAGTGGATAACTCTAGAACAATAGCTCACGTGACTGAACCCACTGCCAAGCTTTGGCTTGGCTCAAACGGTGTTTACGTTTTTGAGTATTTATTTTTAGTATCAATCGACACCATCACTACCTGCCGTGCCTTGCGCCTTAATTAATAATTTTGAGTTCTGCAAGCGAACCCGGTTAACCCAAAGCTAAATTTAGGAGTTCGCGCCAAGGGTACTAAAGGGCCCGGTATAAAGAAGGTTGTAAACAATAGCTGAAATTGTGGGAAGCGAAATTTGTGAATAGTAGGTTGGTAGCTTTAGTGCTTGGGCCTAGGTCAATTCCATCTTCGTGACGGGTCACATTTGTTGTGGTATTGTGCTTTGTAGTTTGTGTGCCGAGACTTTGCTGTGGCAACAAGCAGGGCTGAATCACTCCAATAGGATCACTAGGATTTCTTTTAGGTGGAATCACATTAGTAGCTCTCCAATGTGTGGTACGGCTTTCAATTGCTATTCTGCCTCACTTAATGCAATGAAAATAACCTCTGCTTTAATCAGCCCAGCATCAGTAATACGAGTATCTGAGAAGAAGCCACTTCTAGGTACTCGCAGAATGCATGGGGTGAAGCCTATAAGATTGAGACTAGCCACTATTGCACAGCCAGGAATAATGGTTGGAGAGGCAATGTGCTCTAAAGGTTACTTTTGCAAGATAAACAGTGTGGCTTCAGCCCTCTCCAACTGTGTAGTCATGCTTGCTTGTTTACCTATGTGTAGCAAGTAGTACGCACTGCTCAAAATTTCCACTGATGCCAGCAATGTATGCGACTTACAAAGTATTCGCACAATCCCAACCCGACGTTATATTCCAAAATAATGGCTACAAAAATGTGGTATTAATTTTCACTTTGGCGTGGAAAAAAGCAATAATCCGATAGGACACACAAATAGAGCATGTGGGTCCGAGGAAGGTCGTGTGAGACCCGGAATTAACTCTTTTTTCTACTGCAGCAAGCATGCTGCCAATTGGAGGCAACTGACATCAATCGCTCGCTCGCTCACCAGCAAATTTTCACATAAAATCCAAACTGGACGTTGAAATTTTCAAAACCGAGGCAACGGGATTAGGTGTCTGAACGTTACAATTGAGGTTTCAATTGCCGAATTTGGCCATAAGATTCTATATTAGTATTTGATGATAACGGGCAAAACTTTATTTAGTTCTGTCTTTGTAACTCATTTTGAGTAATCCGTGACAGATTCAATGACGATAAAAGTCATTATATCATTTTAGTGGCTAAAGATCATTGAGTCAAGTGCAAATTTTCCATGAGTTGCCCCAAACGGAAATTCTCAATTCTTTAAGTCAAGCAACAGATATGCCGATGCATATAGAACTTGATTGGGCTATAGATACGATCGGGCTTTTTTTCCTTTTGAAAAATACGGTTTATGGTCAGCTGCTTCCGAGCTTTCTTCATGTCCAAGCTCCTGCCTGATCTTTTGAATATCATATCAACTCTAACGGTGGGAGAAAAGTAATACATATGAGTGCCAACCGTTTCTAAAGCTATTATATTCAACCAGTCCGGTGATATATTACACATTCCTCAGCGTAATTCAACTTCTTATGGCAACCGTTCTGCTGTTTTAATAAGCTTACGCTTTTTGTGGTTTCTGATTAGCCTAGACTCTGACACTTTAACTCCACAGTTGGTTTATCCCGCATCGCAAGTTCTGCTTACTAGATATGGCCCATTAAAAAACTTTTCATTTGAAAATTCCACGTTCAATTAGGTATTTAGGTACTTTTTAGATACTAAAAGGTTGGTATAAGGTTTAGGACATTACATCCCAAGACCTCATTTGATAATTACTCATATTGCTCATGAGTGACCATAATCGGTTGTCTTTTCGTCTTTGAGCAATTTATTATTGTAATTGTCCAAGAGACGATTATATTGGGACAGTCGTATTTACATAATTTGCAATACCGGATAAACGTAAATATTTATATTATTGTGCGCGCAAGGTCAAGGTACACACACGCGTAGCACAGTGGTGTGCAAAATCATAAAAGTAGAGCAGCATTTAATACAATAGCGATCAATTTCAAAAACAATAAACAATTGATCTTACCATTTGCTGCCGTTGAATTCCCATTTGGTACGAGACATTTATTTCTCACTCTTATCATCTATAGTCAGCCAATAAAATGCCGATTAACCAGCAATCGCCATAAAAAAAGTTTCCTGCAACGTTAATATCGCTTACCATTATCTCACATCCCAATTTGGAGGTAAAGGGTTTTAATCATGATGCTTCACAGGGAAATTTTTCCCGCTGGTTGACCAAGATATAAAGACAGCAGTTTCTTGTTATTCTCAGTAGCTTCCAAGCAATCAAAACAACTCTTCAAAAAATGCTTTTCAAAGTTATTCTTCAAATTGCTGCTATCCTCACAGTCAGTGCTCTTCCTTTTGAGAAAAGCCACATCGACGATGATGCTGATATTGAACAACAGATCCTGATTGACTACTACCACAACATGCCAAACACTGCTCAATTAGACAACCTTTTCCCAATGGAAAGTTGCAAAGGTATCACTCTTGAAGAGGTAACGATTGACCAACTTCAGGACTACCTTAGCCATGGTCGTTTGACTTCTGTCGACCTTGCCAAGTGCTATCTCGACCGTTACTTCCAACTCAACCTGTACACCAACAGTATTTTGGCAGTCAACCCAGACTTCTTGCTGATTGCTGAGACTATGGACAAGGAAAGAAAAGCTGGAAAAGTGCGCTCGCCTTTGCATGGTATTCCATTCGTTGTCAAGGACAACTACGGAACAAAGGACAAAATCAACACTTGTGCAGGATCTCCTATGCTTCTTGGTTCCATTGTTCCACGTGACGCCTTTGTTGTTAAAAAGTTGCGTGAAGCAGGTGCCGTTCTTTTTGGTCATGCCTCTTTGTCAGAGTGGGCTGATATGAGAACTAGTTCTTACTCTGAAGGTTACTCACCACTTGGAGGCCAAGCTAGAAACCCATACAACCTCACTGTGAACCCAGGTGGATCTTCCTCTGGTTCTGCTGCTGCTGTTGCTGCTAACATGATTCCATTTGCCTTAGGTACTGAAACTGATGGATCTATCATCGACCCATCCAGTAGACAAGGTGTTGTTGGTTTCAAACCAACTGTTGGACTCACTTCTCGTGATATGGTTATTCCAGAATCACACAACCAAGACACTACCGGTCCAATCTGTCGTTCCGTTAGAGACTGTACCTACGTGTTGCAATACATGTACGGTGTGGATCTGAACGACAACTACACAAATGCCCAAATTGGTAAGACACCAGAGGACGGCAACTACGTCAAGTACGTTTCGGACAAAAAAGCTCTTAAAGGGGCAAGATTTGGTCTTCCATGGGATAGAATTTGGAACCAGACAACCTCTTCTGAGATTGAGACTTTATTGAAAGTCGTTAAGGAACTTGAGGCTCAAGGTGCAACTATCTACAACAACACTAACTTTAAGAACCCAGAAGCTTCGATCTCTGTCGAAGGATGGGACTGGGACTATGGTACGACTAGAGGCTTTGCTAACGAATCCGAATTCACTGTTGTTAAGGCAGATTTTTACAATGACATCAAGAAATACCTTGCCCAAGTGAACAACACCAACATCAAATCGCTCGAAGATATTGTCCAATACAACTATGATAATGACGGTACTGAAGGTGGAAATCCAGGCTCACACCCAGCTTTTGAAGCTGGTCAAGATTCTTTCTTGGCTAGTTTGGAGTGGAAAGGAGAGTATAACGAAACATACTATCAAGCTCTTGACTACATTCACAGAACTACAAGAGAGGAAGGAATTGACTATGCTTTGAACTACACTGATCCAAAAACCGGCGAAAACTTTCAATTGGACGCATTATTGGTTCCAACATCTGTGACAGTCAGTTACCAGCAAGCTGCCATGGCAGGTTACCCAATGATAAATATTCCTGTTGGTGTTAGACCAAACGGTAGACCATTTGCTATTGGTTTGATGCAAACCGCTTTTGGTGAACCAAAATTGATCAAGTACGGAAGTGCTATTGAAGACGTTGTTGGCAGCAGACCAAAGCCATTGTTCTACAACTACTTGGCAAAGAATATTCCAGTTGTGTGAATTCAATGATTGATGTGGGAAAAGCTGTTGGTTGTTACAGATTTTCTCAGTGACGGAACTTTATCCTTCTTTTCGTTTACGATTACTTCTACCGTGTGCGCACAATTCCATTTATACCAGATATTTTGATTAAATTAGACTTAATGAGATTTGTAATTGACTTTATCTTTCTCTCCGTTTACGTCTACTTCTATTGTGTGCGCATAAATTCCATCCATCACCAGAAATTTTGTTCAAGTTAGACCTGAATTTGCACTTGCATTTCGAGTACTTGTGTAGCACCAGCACCACAGTGTATCGGCTCTATTGGTCAGGACATCGGGACCAACCTACGCAGTTTACAAACTGGGGTCTCAGATTCCCGGTTGGGAATTCACCCAGCGTGCCGAACGAACACACGTGACATAATTAGGCCCTTAAGCCTTAATGATCATCACAACGTCGATCGGAGAAAGTCAAGGCACTATGAGTCCAAATTGAGTACAAAAACAATGCCAGACTGGGTAGAATTTGAATACATCTAGCTCGGTTTGGTTCTATTATTGTGGTTATAGAGCCTTCCACTGGGTTTAATGGCGTATGCTTCACTGTATACAGAGTTGTTTGCTCAGGCAAACAACATTAACTATGGAAGTAGAAAAAAACTGGGGCGCACATTTGTATATGGAAACTACGGAAAGTAATTGTAGGTAAAAAACTTATTGAGGCGGATGAAAATTTTTGGAGCACACGGAATTTACTAAAAAGCGATTGGGAACTCATCTTTTCTTTGCTAAGAAAAAACTATTTTTGAGTTTTTGGATACAGTTTTTATCTTAAGCTTTGATCATTTCAATTTTATTCTGACCACAAATAAAGATAATATAGTTGCCTTTGAACTTGGTCAATGTTTAGTCTTGCTTTCAGTATTTAAATTTCACTTATTTGCAGGCTTCATAGAATAAAAGATATAACCCATCCCAAAAATAAAAGATTTATTAACATAATTTCAGCACTTGATAGAGTCACAGCACCAAAAATATCGTGCACAACACCACCACAACAACAAAATGCTTTTTTTCTTTCTTTTGCTAAGGCTTGTGTGTGCCTCGCGGTACATCGAGACTTCCTCGTTGTTAACGTGTATGGAGAACTCACAGCTTACAGCGCTGTATTTCAATGTTATTTACACGCCCAATGATACAACTATCAAGTTTGATATCAATGCGATCTCAACGTTGAATGGATATTTAAAAGCAAGGGTGGATGTCTACATTTACGGATTGAATGTTGTTACGAAATCTTTGACTTTTTGCAGTTTGAATGTCAAGACCTTGTGTCCTATCAGTTCAGGTAGAATTGATGTTGATAGCAACTACAAGCTTGGGTCATCGATTTACAAACAAATTCCTGGTGCTGCTTATACAATACCAGATTTGGATGCCAAAGTTCGCATAAATGTTTACTCAACTGATGATACGAGTTCTTCAAATAGTTTGGCTTGTGTTGAAGCTATTTTGACAAATGGTAAAACTGTTAATACTAAATATGCATCCTGGCCCATTGCAGCAGTTGCTGGTTCAAGTTTGATAGTGTCTGGTGTCTTCTCTTTGACTGGATTTTCCAATACCGCTGTTCATATTGCATCAAACTCTTTATCATTATTCGTTTACTTCCAAAATATTGCCATTACACTGATGATGGGAGTTAAACTGTTACCGCCGATAGCTGCAGCTTGGTGCCAGAATTTCCAGTGGTCTATGGGAATAGTAGACGTTGGATTTTTGAAAAAATTTGCAAATTGGTATGTCCAGTCCACGGGTGGACTGGCTACATCTGTTTTAGAAAATAAAGATGTTTTGACTATTGCAGTTCAAAAGAGATCTTTGAGAGCATTGGAGTACCTCGACACGATGCAAAAGATTGTCAAAAGATCTATGGCGTTGAATCACTTGCTCATCAGCAAAAGAAGTAGCTCAAACGACTTTTTGCAGGATTCCACTATGTACACCACAGATGAATCAAATAGTACAGCTTTGACCTCCAGGATTTTGGTGCTCAGAGGAATTCAAAGAGTTCTGTATTTGTCGAATATTGAAATTACTTCCATTTTCATTGCGAGTATGTCATTTACCTTGTTTTTCACATTTGTTGTGACCCTATTATTGATTCTCTTTAGAGTGCTTTTGGGGCTTATACGCAGGTTCAAAGGCTCTTTGCTGAAAAGATTAACCAACTTTAAAGAGAATTTCACAAGCATTTTGAAAGGTGTCTTATTCAGATTGTTTCTTTATGGATTACCGCAGATCATATTAATGTGCATTTGGGAGTTAACAGAAAGAGACTCATCTGCTTGCATAGTGATAGCAGTCATACTTCTTGTTGTTGTCTTGGGCGCATTGTTATTTGCTACAGTGAAAATCATTCTTTTTGGAAGCGAGTCTGAAAAGCAATACAAGAACCCAGCTTACAACTTGTTTGGAAATGAGGAATTTTTGAACAAGTACGGCTTTTTATACGTTCAGTATAACGCCAAGTATTATTACTGGATAGGAGTGTCGTTACTTTACATATTGTTGAGATCAATTTTCATTGCTACATTGCAAAAACATGGTGAAGTGCAAGCTATCTTGGTTTTTGTTGTTGAGTTCATTTACTTTGTGTTGCTCTGTTTCTTCAGACCATATATGGACAAGCGTACCAACGTTTTCAACATTTTGATCAACTTGGTCAACTTGATCAACGCAGTGTTCTTTATGATTTTCTCTGGAGTTTTCACATCCAGATCTGCCGTTCCATCAATCCTGGGATTGGTTTTCTTCATTTTGAACGCGGTGTGCTCCTTGGTATTGCTCATTTTCACTATTGTCACATGTTTGATAGCGATCTTTTACAAAAACCCAGATTCGAGATATGTGCCGGTAAAGGACGATAGAGTTTCGTTTTTGAAATCTAGAAACGTGAAGGACCCAAAAACTGTGAGCACTGATGAGTTGAACGCTTTGGGAAACACGGCCTTGAAAGGTCACGAGAATTTCGACTTGACAGATTTTATGGACCAAAGCAAGCCAGACATGCAAAAAGTTACTTGAAGCTTGCAATCATTCAAGGTCTCTATTTATATTGTTAAAATAGCTTTTTATCTTTTTTTTCTTTGTTTCTTTTATAGTATTACTATTGCAAATAACTACATATCCATTATAATTACTCCATGATATAAGTAAGTTGATGAGATTGATTCACGTGATCACGTCAGTATATATATATATATATATATATATAAACCCTCGGCCCATTTTGTCGGAGCCTAAAACCTTAACTAAAAATGACCCACGAAAATCTAAACTGCGTGTGAAGTCGTTCGTTTTTTCATTCGAACTTCACATCTCAGAACATATATCAGTCGTATAACCACCAGAATTTTTCAAGCAAACGTACTGGAAATGTCAAATAAGCCACTGAAAGAGGTTGCTGCGTTTGGGAAAAAGCTAGAAGCTGGATTAGATGGAAGCTTTAGTAAACAGTATCTTGAGGAAGTTCTTCGCACCTGTATGGTCCGTGCAAACAGCTCTACGGTGCTGATTGAAACCAACAAAACAGCAAGCTTGGTGAAACAGGTTATTGATACGGCGATACTGCAGTTATCAAAAGCAAATGAAGCTCAATTGTTTGAGTTTTTTGAGTCGCCCATCTTTTTCCATTTCAGCAGCTTTTCATTGAAGTACTTGCAATATGTGAACTTCCCATTACTCACAGTCAAATTTATGAATCACAAAATGAAAGTCCTATTTTACAGCAAATTTCTATTTGTGTTACTCAGTTTCCTCAATTCTCGAAGCAATGATTGGCTCAAAAACAGCGTGTCCTCAGGCTTGGAAATTTTCAGAATTGTTCTACTGTGCAACGACATAGCCAATCTCAATACTTTGTCACTCTTGAGTCCAATTGTTGAGTCATTGGCTCACTTGTGTCAAAGCTCGCAGTTTGGATTTATGCAGCGAGAGCTTTTAAAACTTTGTGACCTGTTTATAGCGCAGTATCCGGTAATTGGTAAGTGTTTCAGTCTTGAGTTTTGGGTCATAGTGCCATCTTTTGCAGATTTTGGCTCATACAGATATCTTGAAGCTGCGTATCGATTGTATTTGACAAACTCAACAATGCAAGATTCTTTGCTTGAGATCTTAGAGGATGACGCTACTGCTATTTATGATGATCCCGCTTTATTCGTGAAAGCTTTAATGAAAGCGAAAATTGAGTTCAAGCCTCTTTCGAATCCTGAAAAGGAGGCAGCATATGAGACGCTAAGAAGAATCATGTTAGAACCTGTTTTGATGGATACTTTTGACCGCGAAACATTTCTAAATATGTTAACAATTACAAATTGGCTAGCAGGTTTACGTCCAGTAGGGTATTCAGAATTATTGAGCGACGATGAGTTGGTATCAAAAATACTAGAGTTCATGACGTGGAATGTGCCTGAATTTCTGGAAGAAATTGTTAATATGTTGGTGCAAAGAAGATTCCAGCTCAGTGATAAGTCGCTTCTCAAGTTGTTAGACTATTTGCTAACATGTATCAATAACTATCTCAAAATTTGCGGAAAATCCTTGCAACATAGTTTAATGGTACCTAGGGATTCTCTATTGGCAGTGTTTTGCGAGAGATCTATAGAGTTATTCAAACATATTGACAGCTCAACACAGATTAAATCCAACACAATATTATCCATGTTTTCCACATCAAGATTGAGTGGGTTGGTAGAAAATATTTTACCCGTGCTGATGTACCTCTCGGGCAGAGTAAAGTTCAAAGATTTGATGGGACAAATTATCGGGGCCAAGTACAAATTTGTGAGTCTTTTGGTGCTACTGGATTTATTCAGGGACCCGGAGCTCAATTTGAACAGTTCAGTTCTCGATTGCGTATATTACGCTACTAAAGATAGCAAGAAGCTAATTCCTAAAAAGTTGGTTTTACAAATTTTAATGTCAATTGAGGGAGAATTAACCGAGGATACAGAATCAGTTCGAGCTAGAAAATTTGCTCAGAAATTAAGTACTTACAGAGACATTTTGGCAGTGGATCGTGATATCAGACATATTCGAAATCACTATGACGTTTTGAAAGAAACCAACTGGTTGGTAGTATTCCAGCAAGACTGTTCAGCAAGTGAGCCCTACGACAAGAAAGTTTGGGAGCACTTTATTGATGTTTTACGGTTCATAGTTGCGGACTTTGAAGATACAGGATTTGTATCTCATTTGTCCCAAATGAACACTTTTTTAAAAATTAACTTTTACGAAAAGGGTCAATACAGGGCAGCAAATTTGTTCAGATTATTGGCTAGAAACAAAAAGACTGTGTCAAAATTGGAATCATACGTGAAAAACATCTTAACTTTCAAACAGACTTACAGAAACTACTGCTGTGACTTCTATACTGAAGTTTTGAACATATATCTTATTTGCCGTTGGAGGTGGCTTAAGAATAAAAAACAGGTAATTTTGATGATTCTGCAGTGCATCTTTGAGAACTTCGATCCTGCGGGGTACGATGTGACTTACAATGCTTTGAACTATATCATGAGTAACTTTGGTGCTGTGGAGATATGCCGCGCAGCTCAACATTTAGATGCAAGCATTGAGCAAGTGTTCCTTTTTTTGAAAGACCCCACGCATGCTGTTGAGGCAAGCGAGAAGAAAATTGCAGTCTGCACACAGTGGCTTAACTTGCTAGCACAATTGCCGCGTTCCGAATTGATGAAAGCAGAGTTCAATTACACAACAGTCACACCCGTAATCTTTGAGTTTCTATTGGAAAATGACAACGACACAGCGTTTGTTTTAGCATGTTTCAAGTATTGGAAAAACATTCGAAACGCACACTGCTTTCTGTGGAATAACTTTTTGAAAACTATTCAGCGAGAAGAAATAGAAGACGTGAAATTTTTGACTTGGTTTTTATTAAAAAGTCACGCAGTAACTGAAGAGTGTGTAAATTTCTTTTTACAATTTGACACTCAAGACAAGGACCGTATTGCAGAGACCTGCGGATTCGATAAGGAGTTTTTTGAAGTCTTGATAAAAAAGTCGGTTGACAAAAATACGGTCAAGAAACTAAAACAATACTTTTTGACTTAATGAACAACCATAACATACTATATCCTATATTTATTTGTATAGCATCCATCTTGCGTAAAACGGGTCTCAAATGAAAAAAAAATCTCTGCATTCAACCGGGTAACACATGAATGGCGGGCATATCCATGTTTCAAGTAATTCTTTTCTTTCATCTCCTGCAGCCACATTCAAAGCTCCAGTTTGCCATCAGCTTGTTTCTCAAACTCAGAAAACAAATGACAACTGCTACTTCAGATGGACCAAATCTTAACATTACGTTAACTTGTCCTGATTGCAAGACGTTTCCGCCTCAGTTGATTGAGGCTTACGCAAGTGGCGATTTAATTTGTTCTCAGTGTGGATTAGTAATTTGTGATCGAATTATCGACACAAGATCTGAATGGCGTACTTTTGCAAACGATGACAAGAATGCTGGTGATCCTAGCCGTGTGGGAGGTGCGGGAAATCCATTACTTGATGGTGACCAGTTGTCTACTATAATTTCTTTTGACAAGAATGATAGCAGATTTGGTAAGGAACTTAACCGTGCACAGAGTAAGAGTATTGTTGATCGTAAAGACAATCAATTGCAAATTGCGTTCTCCAAGATCACCCAGATTTGTGAGAGTGCTTCGTTACCAAAGATTGTTCAAGATGCTGCCAAGGAGGTGTACAAACTATCTTACGAAGAGAGACCGTTGAAAGGTAAGTCACCGGAGTCTATTATGGCAGCATCTATTTTCCTTGGTTGCAGAAATGCAAATGTTGCAAGATCTTTTAAGGAAATATGGGCTATGACCAAAGTTCCTAAAAAAGAGATTGGTAAAACTTTTAAGATCATCAAGAGAATAATCGAAGACAAAAGACCTAACTCAATGGGTGGAGTGGCAAGTGTTTCTACAGATATGGTTCCTACTCCTGGTGGTGGTGGAACCACTGCCCAAGATTTGGTTCGTAGATTTTGCTCGCGTTTGGGCTTGTCTAATCAAGTCACCAATGCGGCCGAATCTATTGCGAGAAAAGTCAAAGAAGTGGGCGTTTTGGGTGGTAGATCTCCTACAACCGTCACTGCTGCTGTTATTTACATGGCCACCATCCTTTTTAATGTGGAGATAAGCCCAAGTAAAATTTCGGACAGCACAGGTGTTAGTGAGGGAACCATAAAAACTAGTTACAAGTTATTGGAGTCCAAAAAGAAAGAGTTGATCGATACGTACTGGATTTCGTCGCAGAAAGTGAAACTCGAAGACAAAAAGCATTAATTTGTTTTTTTGTCCGGTGGTTCAATGTACTACGACCCATTGTTTGATTTGCGTCTCGGTCTGTTCGGGTCTCTTGTAAGTGAGAGTCTCTTAGTGTTTGTGTTTTTTTTTTTTTTTGAATTTTTTACTACTTTTATAGATGCAAATCATGTTGAGCGTAAAGACTTTCAAATGAGTTCCTTACAAAACTCACTCGCAATCATCGTTTGATAGCTTTTTTGAGCTCGGGCTTACTAATGGTGCTTCAATCTGGCGTAGACATTTGAAAAGAATTGGATTTTTCGGAGTCCATATCACCTTATGTAATACTTCTAAAAAAAATTGCATTTTCGGACTCCACGGTTACCCTGTATGATGACCCACGATATGATTATTTAATCCGCAAACTCACCGCGAAACTACTTTCCACACAAATTAGTGTATTCTCCAAGAATGTCTGAAGCTGTCAGAACTCCTGCGCCAAAGCTCATTTTCATTCGTCACGGTCAAACCGAATGGTCCAAAAATGGACGTTACACTTCGAGAACAGATCTTGAATTGACACCATACGGAATTGAGCAAGCCCGGGCTACTGGTAAAGTGTTGATACAAGGTACTGAACTGACCTTGTTCAACATTGATAAAGTGAAATACATTTATTCATCACCAAGACGCAGGGCTGTACATACCAAGGAGCTTATTTTTGAGACAGCTGATCCGGAAAAAATGTCAAAGATTACATTTGAGATCGATGAAGACTTAAGAGAGTGGGAATACGGAGATTACGAAGGCTTGTTGACGAAAGAAATTATTGAGCTTCGCAAGAAAAGAGGAATTGCGGACAAGATTGATTCTAAAACTGGCAAAGTTGTACCATGGAGTATTTGGGCTGATGGCTGTGAGAACGGTGAGAATCATGAAGACGTAACTAAAAGATTACAGAGATTTATAGACAAAGTAAGAGTTTTCCACAAAGAGGCATTGGATAAAGAGGAGAATTGCGACGTTGTTGTTTTTGCTCACGGGCACATTTTGAGAGCTTTGGCGGCTTTATGGTTGCATAGAGACTTGAGCCAAAACCCGCAGATGATCTTGGATACTAGTGGTATAGGAGTTTTGAGCTACCAGCATTTCGACATCAATGACCCAGGTATTTATCTTCTGGGACCATTTTGGGTTCCAGTAGAGATACCACAAGGCCATGCGGATTGAACAGCCATAAATCAAAGCATAGTTTGAATTACACAATCTAAACACTTACTTCTGCGTACGCAACTCAATCATCCCAATGTATAAACCGTTTCTTCATTTGTTTATTGAACTGAAGCCTAAAAGCTTTTGTTTATTCAATTAGTTTTCTATTTTCTGTTTTCATTTGACGCAGCGTTGTTTTCGTATATTGTTTCCTCTTCAAAATTACTGTTTCTGTAAACATTCTTTCAATTGCCCAGTTCAATCGTTTAGTACGGGGCTGATACTATTGCGTTGAACAACAAATGAGGCAGGTAATTCTCATAACGGTCATAACATTTCCTAATTGAGCGTCGACATCAGACTCAAAATTTTTTGTAATTTGGATCTAACTGGGAAGACAATCATTGACGCACTGTCCATAGGATGCTAATTTTTTCACTAACTGTTCCTGAGTGCATCCACTTTATTGTTGGTCGGCACGTTTATTTCTCTACTGGGACGTTGAAAGTTAGCTGCGGAAAAACTGTATTGTGGAACACTCACATACTAAAACCGTACTAAAATGTGAAACAGATTTTGTAATTATGCGCATGATGTATCCATAATTGGGTACTTGCGATGGCTAGAAAACCAAAAAAAAATCCTTTTTACGGGCCATAGCTGTAACAAACGTCTTACACTAACTGAAGGCTTTGGGTATATATATCGCAAAATGTAGCCTGTAATATCAAACTCAAATTACATTCTTTTTCTTACTAATTCTACATAGACATTAACATAGATATGCTTTTTTTCCTTTTTTTGTCGTTGGTACTGTGTATCACCCCCACAATCAATGAGAGAACGCCGGTGGTGTTAGAGAGAAGAGACACTGACCATGCCGTTACTGGTGCAATTGCCTCAGGAATTGTGGGATACAACTACAAAACTGAGAAGCCGGTTAAAGTGATTGATGAAGCTGCTAAGATCATGGACCAATGGTGGGATCTTTTCTACGACCCAAAAGCTGGAAAAATGTACGATGGAACCCCGATCTGTAACACAGATATTCCTCAGGCTTGGGCATTGACCATTGCTCTTCAGTCTTTGGCTGATGGTTGTTTGAGATTGAACAACAAGTACACCAACAGAATTGAAATCGTGTACAATCTTTTGGAAAGTTATTACAACTCTGACCTCAAAGCATATGCAGTCACTACTACGGATCATACCAATATTGACACTGATGATAACGCACAAGTTGTATATGCACTCTTGGACTGCTACAGAGTTACTGGAGACCAAAAGTACCTTGAAAGATCCAAAGACATTTGCGATTTCCTTATGACTCAGTGGGATCCAACCTGGGGTGGTGAAATCTGGGAGATGAATAATGGTTACATTGCTGCAATTTCAACATCTGAAACCGCACAAGCGTTGACCAAATTGTATGAGTTTGTTAAAAATGAGACATATGTTGAGTATTCTGAGAAGTTGATGCATTGGGAGTACGAGCATCTTTGGAAAAACGACACCAACTTGATCAGTGACGGTATGGGCCACGACGGTAAGGTCGACACAGCAGCACTTTCCTACCACGTTGGAACAGCTATGTCTGCCTGCATTGCATTGCACAAGATCACCAACAATGACTTTTATTTGACTTTGGCCGAAAAACTCTCTCAAGCTGCAATTGACAGAAATCTCTCTATTTTTGAAACTGGTTTTGACTACAACATTCGTTGGTGGAACAATCACATCTCATACTCACAATTGTTATTTTTGGGATTGAGAGACTACTACTTGAATGTCAGTAGTGACAACGTCTTTTTTAACGAATTGACAAGACAAGGAAGACTTTTGTACGATTTTGGTAGAGGTACTGACGGTTTATACTTCAGAGACGTTGCACCTCTTTCAAACTCAGACAAAACCTATAACTTGTTTCATTCCGTTACGGGTGCCACTGGAAAAAATATTGACACCTCTCAATGGTGCCACAACGACATGACCCAATCCCCACAAAGATGGTTGATCTACCAAGCTTCTGCTGCCAAAATCTTCTTCTTCTTGTCTGATATTACAACTGATATCTGATCTTTCATTCAATACATTTGTTGCAAATTGTTCATATTACTAAATTATTTCCCACTTTGCATCTCTATCATTTGCTCAACTTGCTGTCTAAGCAAATCCTTTAAATCCTGAACGTCATTCGTCAACTCGTCAACTTTCTCACTCTTCTCCCCTAATAACTCCAAACTGAGCTTCTCCCTTTTCTTGAGCTCATTGAGCTCCTCCGTCAATTTTTCATTTTCAGTCTCAAATGTCTCCAAAAATTCGATTTTCTTGACCATTTCTAAAATTTCATCTCTCAAATTGTTGTTTTCTCTTTGGCATTTTTTCAACTCCTCTCTATTAGCCAACATCTCGGTTTCGAGTCTGGATATCTTGGAACTTAATTTACCAATAACCTGCACAGAAGGCCCTGAACTTGATCCCCCAATTTGTGGGCTCGTTATGTTGATAAATGGAGAATTTTGTGCCGAGACAGACTCAAATCTTGACTGTGAATCAAAATTCAAAGAGCTGCTATCGTTCATTAATGGACTGTCATGAGGTATTGGACTTTTTGCAAACCCACTAATGTTTTGTATAATAGATCCAGATCTTGATAGTTGGCCCCAAGGAAGATGAATATCCGATGATTTTCTTGGATATCCCTGACTTGATGTGCTCAAAAATCTAGGATCTGCCAACAAATCCTCTTGAGATGCCCCAAGTGTACTCAACTTTTCTTCTGAATCATTGAGTGCATGGAATTTTTCAATTTCAAAATCTTTCAATTTATCCTCATAGCTCATCACTGTCGAATTGTGTTTAGTGTAAAGCTCATCGTATTTAGATTGCAAATTTGTTATTTGCTCCTTGCAAGCTTTTAGCTCCTGTTGTGAAAATTTAATTTGTTCCTCTAACTCACTCACGATTGTTTGCTTATGGTTCAATTCTTGTTTCAAATCGTTATACTCATCCATAAGCTTTTTGGTGTTTTTTAGTTGCGAAGCTTCATTTCTCTTGGCAGTCTCCAACAGTTCACTCAATTCGTTGATTTTCACTATAGAATTATCATATAGTTCTTGAAGTTGTTGGTGTTTCGTTATTAGCATTGTGTTTTCTTTTTTGAGTTTTTCAACAGCCTCACTGCCTGTATCATCATTTTTAGTACTTCTTTTGCTTTCTTCACTTTGAAGACGCAAAATTTCGATCTTGTTTTCTAGTCTAGCAATTTCCATTTCGAACTCCTCTTTAATTTGACGTTTCTCATTATTCAAATCCAGAATGGTAAGGTTTAATTTTTTGATATCTGCTTCTCTACTCAACTTTTCCTGCCTTTCGTGCTCCAATTTTTGTTTGGTATCCTCCAAATTCAGCTCGATTTTCAAATATTTTTTCAAAGTTAATTCTGTTTTACTGTGCTTATCAATCAATGATCTGTACTCGTTTTGAAGTGTATCATAATTGATTTTACTCTCGTTCAAGCTCTCTTCAAGCTGTTCAGTTTTGGACTGCGAGCTTTGTTCTTTGGCCTTCAAATTCTTGATTATTGTTGTTAACTTCAATTCTTTCAAAGATAACTTTTCTCCTTCCTCCATTAAAGCCTTGATTTGATCATCTTTGTTTCTGAGAGTCTTTTCAAATTCTTCACTTTTTTTGTCTTTTTTGTTGTTCTCTGTGGCTTTCTTTAAGCTCAATTCAAGCTTAGAAATTTTGTCAAGCAATTGCTGCTTCTCTATATCAACTTCACTAGTAGCGTAAGCGGGAGCATTTTTGGCAACGGGTTCGTTATCCTGTTTGTCGACCGGATCAATGGTTGCAGCAACAGGCTGTCCTTTCTTCTCTGGCTTTTCCAATTCCCCGTGCTTTTCTTTCTTGTCTGACGTTACCGAGACATCATCCTTTTCTAACTTTTCAATACTATTGGGCTTCTCCACTAAATCGCTTGCAGCGACTGTCAGAACAGTTTTTGTTTTTGATTCAGCTTCTAACGACTTCTTCGCTTTCTTCTTCTTTTTAGACTTTTTATCATTCACTGCCATGGCTAATCTTTCTTGCATAGTCAACTTCTTCTTTGGAGCCTCGCTTTTTGGTGAGTCACTTTTAACGCTGTCTGTGTCTGGCAAGTCCTCTTGTATACTCTCCACGGTATCATCAGCAAAACTTTCATCCGGGGTCTCTGTCTTTGATTCTGGTATCATTTGGGTACTGCTGTTGCTGTTGTTGTTGTTGTTGTTGTTGACTTCTAGCAACTTTGTTGGTTCTTCCTGCCCATTCGTAACAGCTTCCTTACTTGCATCTGCTAATGATTCTTCGCCTTCTCCACTTTTCACTTCTACTTCCGATTCCCCTACTGAGGCCAGCTCTAAAGCGTCTTCGAACGCGTCGTAGTCATCCATATCCTCACTTTCCAAGGTCTCTGGCAATTTATCAACCGCAAATTTAGGTTTAAGTCCACCGCTTAAGTTTGATTTTTCTTCACGTTTTGTTTGGTGGGTGCTTGAACCTAATATACTAGTGCTTTCAGTCTCTGCCATCTTGCGGAGTATGGTACAATAACAAGGTTTATAAACTGCTTATGTTCCACGCCAAAGCCAAGTGGAGAAATCAAGTACAATGTATAATACCTTGGAGCTCTTATTTCGAGTGGAACACAGAAGAAGCAGGTAGTGATTTGCACTGATCTGGAGTTTTCCACTCTGTTAACTAATGGTCCGGGGCTCATAACACAGATCTCCAAGCCCTGCACTTACCAACACAGAGTCAGGTATAGTCAACATTAGAATCTCAGCGCCATAGAATCATCTTCTTTCACTTACAAAAGCCTGCTTGCCTGCAGTAGTTTACCCCGTCTTAAAAAGGCTTATCGCGTTGGTCACCTTCTGTAAAACTTTATAAAACACATGGCTGTTAGTATGGAAGATTGTACGAAAAACGCCCTGCATGACCACGCCAAAACACTCAAACTTCGTCATAACATCAGATTCCTTTCTAAAGAGCTGGAAGAAGTGTTCAAGAGTCTTGCTTTGCGTAACTATTTAATCAGCAGTGTTTCTCAATGTCTAGCTATAGCTCACGACATTTTACAAAACTCATAGGATAGTCAATTATCAAAATGTTTCTTATTTGGAGTTTCATCTACAGTTTATTAGCAACAAAGGTTGCACAAGCCTCACCAATTCCAATAAATGCCAAGCCGGTGGCCACTGATTTGGATGCCAACAGCACCTTTGACCAACTTTTGTACAGTGTTGGGGAAGATATAGAAACTTACGTTAACACGTACGACAAAAGAGACTACAACGATGGCAACGACGACTACTACACTGGCGCAAGTTCTCAAAACCGTGTTGAAGCTGACCCATATGTTCCGTCTCGGGGAACTTACCGTGTCGAAGAAGATGGAGTTCCCCCTGAATCTCAATCCCGTGTGAGTACAATGATGTCCGGAGGCAGATTTGGGCTCCTTTCAAGAATTGGACAAGGGTTTGGTAGAATCTTCAACTATATCAGGCAGACAGGTGCCAGTTCTGCCATTTCTTCTGGAACGAAAAGTTCTGACCATAGTTCGAGTTCGAGTTCGAGTTCGGGTTCCCGCTCTGGAGTTACTGCAAGATTGAGGGCTTTGAGAAATTATATCTCACGTCTCAGAGGCCAAAGAAGTAGCACCGAATTGAGTCTGGAAGACGCCTACAACGAAGACACTACCACCACCACCACCACCACGAAGAATGAACAAAGACCGAGTCGCGGTTCTACAGTAGACTATGATGACGGTTCGAAACGTCAATCTGCTTTGAAGCCTAAATATACTAGACCAGCAAGACCAGCGAGATCAAGAACCAACACCAACTCCCGGCCTCGGTATTCTTCAGGCTCAACGTACAGCACTTACTGATCGTTGAAATAGGTAATGCAAAAGTCTTTTTGTTTCAATGCGTAATTTTGTCGTCAAAATGCAACGTTGCAAGCTAGAAATTAGTAGTTCTCCGAGTTTGAGATACATCGATAAATAGTTTATTCTGAATGAAAGAGATTGTCGTAGCAACAAGGGGCAACCACATGAGCTCAGCTTTTGTTTCATGATAAAAACCACCACAATGTTATAATAAAAGCACTGCACTGCTTTTTGCATAAATCATCGGAGATATAATCATATTCCCAGAATCAGTTGCTCCCCTTTGCCCACGACAAACCATTCTTGCTCCACACTACACACTGTGAATCTTACACATCCTTCATTACTGTATTCACTAAATAATCATCATGATACGCTTATTTAGCAGCACGAGCAGCAGCAAGAGCTTTAGCAGTTCCGTGAAGGGCATATCTGTGGTTTCTCTTGAATTTAGCATCAACACCTTTCAATGAAGGGTATCTGTAAGTCTTTGGCTTTTTGATACCGTTACGGTGAGCCTTTCTTGTTTGGTTGTGTGCTGTATGGTTCTTAGATTTAGCCATCTTTGTTTAATTATCAATGTAGACCTAAGTTTGAATATATTTTCTAAATTTTTTTCAGCAGTGAGCAAAAGTATTAATCACGTGCAAATGTCAGTGTAATTTTGGGGCACGTGACTGACTACTGGGCGCACCAACTATTGAGGGCGTAACACCCAAATGGAAAAAGGGCCGACTTGAGTGCGCATTTGCGTTTGTCCGCGCGGCGGCGAGCAGCAACCGCACAATTAACTTTCTGCAAAGATAAACTGACATAATAGGTGTGTACATTGGTTCGAATCTCGGTAAAAACACTTTGGCGAGATATATATCTCAAATAACAGCAATAGCAGAGATCGATGAGACAAAATATTTACAAGCTTCACTCACGCCCGATAGTAATGAGATCCTTCACAAACTCACTCTGTGACGGTGACCGCCTTGCCTTGACCGTTACCACTGGGAGTTGATTTTATTACCCAAAAAACTGACCATTTTGGGAACTGCAGTTTCCACTTTATCTTACCGATAGGCGAAATGAAAACCCGTATCGTTCATTCAATGCATCGGGAAATGAGGCACCTGCTTGAATCTTCCGAGACAAAAAAAAAAGATAAAGATTTTAGTCTGAGAGCAGCATAGTAGCGAGTGCAAGAAAATTTTTTTATCAAATTAGTCTCTCATCGCGCACATCACAACCAAGTGACAGCATACACACTCAAGAAAATGGCACCAGAAATAAGTAACTTGAGATTAGCCCTTTCAGGGATTAGTGGATCTATAAGTTTTTCCTGTTGGATAGTATTGCTCATTCCTCAACTCATAGAACAGTGGAAACTCAAATCTGCTGATGGATTGTCATTAGCAACGATTTTGATATGGTTCATGGGGGATGTGGCAAATTTGACCGGCGCAATTTGGGCAGGGCTTTTGCCGCCAGTTGTTTTATTGGCTCTTTGGTTTTGCTTCATTGATGGTTCGTTGATTGCATCATACTTATACTACAAGCACATTTACCCAAAAACAAGTGCAAGAATTGAGGGTGAGCCACTTTTGGCTACTCAACGCAGAGCCAGTGCCCGCAAATCAAGTTCAAGATCTAGAAGAGACTCATTAACGTCAATTGTGATGGAAAAGAGTTCACCACTCAAGGAATACGGTATTCCTGTTTTGTTTGTTACAGTATCAGGGTTTTTGGGTTACTTGTTGAGTGACTCATTGGGTGATAACAACACACCTGAGCAAGGAGATACCCCAATCCAGTTGGGACCTCAAATATTTGGCTACATCTCAGCTTCCTGCTACTTGGGTGCCAGAATTCCACAAATCATTCTCAACCACAGAAGAAGATCTGTTACCGGATTAAGCTTGTTGTTTGTGATTTTCTCGACATTGGGTAACTTGTCTTACTCTCTCCAGATTTTGTTCTATCGTTCTGACTGGGATTACATTGTCTTGAACGCTCTGTGGTTGATAGGCTCTTTGGGTGCAATTTTCGAAGATGGCATCATGTATGCACAATTCATCATCTATAGCAAGATCAAAGGTCCCGATGAGGCTGTGGAGGATGTATAGTACACATGAGGAGCATATAAAGACATAATGCATACAATATAATCCTAAGATATACCTGAAAGGCAACGATCAATAAAAGTTTGAACCGTAAGTTTTCTTTTATTTTTTTTCAATTATTATACAACAAGAAACAAAATCATTTTCCCTTTTTCTCTTTTTCCAACATCTCTTTCTCCTTCTTACTCTTTGGTCCTGGTTTGCTGCGATACTTTTTAACAATCTTACCGGCTTTGTTTATATACTTTGTTGGATCTTTGTTCAATTGGGATTCCTCCACTAGCGGTCCCCAAAATATAAAGAAACCATCCTGTGTAACTGCACGCGTTTCTTCCCAGTACAATTCTGTGTCATCGATAAATGGATCATTCTGGTCATACTTTCCAATTTTTCTATTACTTGCTGCAATCATCTCCTTGATTTTTTTCTCTACTTTGTCATCTTCTTCATTATTCAACTCCATCTGCTGCTGAAGCTTTTCCTCCTGCTCTTTTTGCAATTTGATTTGGTTCTTCTTGAACTCTTTGAGCAATTCGTTTTCTTCTCCCACTTCATTGTTCATCAACTCGTCATACTCATCGCCGTCTTTCAAGATATCTAACGATAGGTTAGCGTTGGGATGAATGTTTTTGAATCCATACTTCTCTTCGGCCATTTTCATTATGTTCACTATCACTTGGCCACTACTTTCATCATCATTGCCATTCGAGCTCTTCTTCGCATCTTTAGCCTTCAACGGTATGTCGAAAATAAGCGGTATCTCTGAACGTTTCCTTATGTTTTCTTCATATTTGTCAAACTCTTCACCCAACACATCGTCTCTTTCGCCGTCTAGGTCTTCTTCCAAATCTTCATCTACTTCATCTTCATCCAAATCTTCCAATTCGTCGTCTTCTTCATTTTCTTCGTCAACCACAATTCTTTCAGTCTTTTCTTCGTCAGACTTGCTGTTTAATAAGTCACTCACCTTGGAGACTCTGTTAGTTTTTATAGGAACAATGACTTTGGCTTCGTGGGAAAGGTCTTGACTTTTACTCACAGGTTTTGGTCTGTTAATATGAGTGTAAGGGTCCTTGAGTTCAACTTTTGGTTCCTGCTTCTTTACAGGTTCTGGCTTTTTCGTCTCTTCTTTCTTCACTTTCTTGGCTCTTTTTACCGTTTTTGGCTTCGCGACTTCGTTGCTCAGACTGCTTTTCAGGGCACTGGACAGCACAGGGTTTGTAGCATTTGTATTCGTAGTTGGTGGTGTGTTCAATTGACTGGCTGACGCACCGGGCTCTGTGTTATTAAGAATATGCTGAATACTACTAGAATTTGACTTTGCTGGTTCTGTTTTGATCTGGGGTTGTGTTTTTGTGTCTTTTTCAGAAATTGCTGATGGCTTGGATTTACGTTGGCGCTTCGGTTTCAGACCATTCTCTTCGTTGACTTTTCTCTTTTGTCGCGGTTTCTTCTTCTCTTGCTCGTCTCCATCAACATCAACAATCTCAATCGGCTGCTGAGGTGACAGCACTTCGGGTTTTAAAATTGATTCCAATGAAATGGGTTTCAAGTGTAATGGAATGTTTGCAGAGACATTTGGTTTTTGATCATTGCTGCCGTTGACACCATTGCCATTGACGCTCGTGCTGCCAGCATTGTTGCTCACAGGCGTACTCGCTTTTGGTGTATCAGTTGGGTAATCAAGTATTGATGCAAGCGACACTAGCTGTTTGCTGGACTTTTTGGATTCCTCGTCGTTCAGTAAAAGCGACGAAATGCTAACCATGTTCGTTCTACCAACTAAATAATAATGTAGAAATAGCAAATTGTTGAAAATAAAATCAACAGAATCGGTGAGCGGATGTTTTGAAGTACCCGTTCATTTGAAGAAATAATTAACTATGGGCAGGTAGCTGCTGTTGTTTTTGGTTTTCAGACAAAAAAATAAAAACATCCCAAAGCGGACCCTGGTGAAAATCCAAAATGGAAATCCGTGAGCTCTCGCCGGCAGACGACTTTTCAGTACTGAAAAATTGGCCAGTGTAGGTTGTGTGAGTGGGTAGAGTGGGCAGAGTTTGTGAGAACCCCAAAATGACAAAGAACCGAGAGTCGAGTGTGTTCGGAGATACAATATACAAACTTGCCCAATCCTAAATATAATCGCTTAGTATTTTAAAAGGATGTTACAGGTTAAGTGTCAGATGACAGTATTGTCCCCTCAACGTGACTGTCAACCGTAATTATTGTTCTTTTGTACATTTGGCACCACAGGCGTATTCCCACTACTTCTTTCCAATTTGGGAACGTTTTACAGAAGTGTGGTCAGATATTAGCAGACTCTAGTCTAAAAGGCTTTTACTCAAAAAGCACCTACCAAAAACAAAATGCCCCCTTCTAACAAAATTGAAAGAGAAAGCAAGGTGTAGGACATACTCAACCGGTACCAGAATATTTATAACTACTCTACTACTTAATTGCCTATTATACATTATGCCTTTATAGATATATACTACCCAACTCCTTAGTACTATAACTGTAGAACCCGCTGTCAACCACGTTATTAAAGACTTGGTTTCGAAAAATAAACACTCGTTTAGCTGGATTTCTCGATGTTGCCGCTAAGAATCTTTGCAAAGTCCGCTTGTTTGTCTCTGATTTTGCCCTATGTTTCTCTTGCTCTAATTCTTGAGTATCTGGGAATTTTGCATTGAAAAATCCTGGTGGAGAGTTTTCCAAGTTTTTGTACTTCTGAGCAACGTTTCTATGAGTACAAACAATCTTTTTTGGAACAACTGGTTTAAACTTTTGCAGTTTAAGAGTCTCGTCCCAGCCTGGGCTAACAGCTTTGTAACCATACCCCAAAGCTTTCTCCTTTTGCAAACACTGTTCACACGGTCTTTCACTCAAAGCGTGCTGTTTCTTCATAAAGCTATTCCAAACTTCGTTTATCACAAAATCCTGTTCTAACAACTCTTCCCTACCAGATGTGTTCAATTTGAAATCCTCAAGTACCCACCTTTTGCCGGAAATTGGATTTCTCGTTAAATCAATCACAGTTTCGTCTTTGATTCTAGCAGTAATCTGATCGATGTTGAGAATATGCACAACTCCATCACTGGAAGTCGAGCTGGCTCTCCTGCGCTTTTTGATAGATTTTGGAGTGTAAACCCCTGGATATTCTTTGGGCGATTCTTCACTGTTACCTATATCGGTTTCTAAAATGATTTTCTCAAATTGACTCCCAACAACGCTTTCTTGACTTCCTTCCAGCCGATAGTCACTGATTTGGCTACTTTTCAAATCATTCTGGTACGTGATAGGTGCCCATTCAACTTCCAGATTCAAATCTAGGCTAGCTAGTATACCGCGTTTGGGGCTTGTATTATTATTCGTGGTGATATTACAAACACTTTCGCTTTTGATTGCAGGTTTCAGTAATTGGACTTGCCGATACTCTTCGTTTTGCTTCTTCAACAAACGGTTTTCGTTTAACAATTTGGCGTTCTCTGTTCTCAACTCGGCTATTGTATCCTCATATTTTTGGAGTATAGGTTTTAACGCGTCGTAAATTTCCTCTTTGCTCATCGGAAACTATCCAAAAAAGAATCAGAGCAAAATTGCGCAAAAAGCTGAAAAAAAACCAAGCCCCCGAGCAATACCACAAATGGCTTTTAAGTTGCAAAAGCCCACTATACTGCAAAGTGGCGGTATTCAATAAGGTCAATTGTGGAATCGTTCCGATTCAATAATTTTTTTCTCTTTTGCGTAGAACCAAATACGTCAATTTCTATACAATAACTAGTAGAAAAAGCGAAAATAAGCAATATTAATACACGAAAAAGCTGAGACACCCGCACACCACGAATAACTGCCAGATTTCGGACACATCTATTGGAAATTGAATTCTACTAATCAACTAGTTATTAATACGAAATCAAAGAGGGATCGATTATAACGGGTTAATTATGCTTTGGAAATTCTGGCTTTTTATACCCTTGGTACTTGCCGGGTTTGAGCCCAAAGTTCTGGTTACTCAATTTGATAGTACTGCTAAACACATCAGATATTTTGATGATTCCGCCACCATATTGAGCGTTGTCGGAACAAAACTTTATAAATCAACAGACGACGGTGTGAGTTGGAATGACATTACAAAGGAATTGGGAAACGATGTTGAAGTGCTTCAGTTGATAATGGATCCATCTTTCAAGGATCGTGCTTTTGTAAGCTCTAAAGGCAAGGTTCAGTATGTGACAACCGATAAAGCAAAGTCTTGGAAAAAGTTTAATCTAGATATTGACTTGACCCATGGGTACGACTCGAACATCCCAACTTCAGTTCTGTTGTTTGTTCATGAAAATCACAATGATCGCAACTTGGTTCTCCTCAATGCCTTAGATTGCACGAATATATTTGAGTGTAAAACCAATTACTTTTACACAGAAAATGAATTCAACTCGGAGTTGAAGAGATTGAATATTGATAACCCAATTTATTGTACGTTCACCGCCACATTGGCCAACAGAGACTCCTCAACGGACGAAAGACACGTTGCCTGTGTGTCAAGTGAAAAGGACCATATTGGTAGAGTAAAAGCGCTGAATTTGATCACATCTTCCGATTGGTTCCAAACACATGAGATCATTGATTATGACGCAGGGCAGGATACTGTTATCTACCTGATGAGTGTGATTGATTCCTTTTTAGTGATTTCCGCTTTCCTGGACAGATACAATGATAAATCATATGTGAATTTGTACATCTCTAAAGATGGAAAGACATTCAAGAAAGCGCACTTCCCTGGTGATTTGGTAAGTGAACTGTTTACTTTGTTGCCATCAAATGCACAATCACTTTATGTCTCAGTGTGGGGTTTCAAAAAGAAAATCACTTCCCATTTGTCTACCGTCATTCTGGATCTTTACGCTTCAGATTCTGACGGTCACTCGTTCCGTAAATTGGACAAACTATCAGATTCTTCAAACTTTTTTGGATTCCATAGTGTTGAGAAAATCCTGAATTTGGAAGGCGTTTGGCTTGCTAACATTATGGTTGGCTATGATGGATTCAGTTTTTTCCCAAATGTTCAGTCTAGAATGAGTTTTGATGATGGAAGAACTTGGGATGTTCTCAAATATGACAAATCTCATGCAGATTGTGGTCAAGACGAATGTTACCTCAATTTAATTAGTGCAATTGAAATGACAGGCGATGGTGTTTTTCAATCTGGTCCCTCTCCTGGATTATTATTTGGAGTTGGTCTGGTTGGAAACAACTTGGACTATAGTTACGACAAACTCAAAACTTGGGTATCGAGAGATGGTGGGGTCAGTTGGAAAGTTGCCATTGACGAACCATGTGTTTTCTCAATGGGGGATCAAGGTAATGTGGTGTTGGCCATGCCTTTTATGCGTTATGGTGACGAGATCAAAGGCGACAGATCCGTGTACTATTACTCCTTGGACCAAGGAGAACATTTTGAAAAGAAGTCTTTCGATAAGCATATTGTTCCCGCACTTTTGACTACTACCGTCGATGGATCGTCTTCAAAGTTTTTGTTTTCGGGATATGAAAACTCTTTAGATGGCAAATTTTTGATTTATTCTTTGGACTTTTCGAACGCATTTGATGGCAAAACTTGCCAGAAGAGCGATTTTGAAGAATTTGAAGCTGGTAAACAGTGTATCATGGGACGCCGCGAAAAGTTTCGTCGTCGTAAACAAGATGCAAAATGTTTGGTGAACAAGCTTTTCGACGACGTGATTGCTGATAAAGAGCCATGCGATTGCTCTAAGGAGGATTTCGAATGTGCTTCAGGATTTCAATTTAATGCCAATGGTGAGTGTGTACCTGACTTCAAATTTTTTAGAGAAGTCTGTGTTGCCGAAAAGACTAAAAAGGCAAAAGTTGCAAAGTTGTCGAAGATTCCCGGAAATCAATGTCAAAATGGATTCAGTTTGAAAGACCTGGATTACTTTGATTTGAATTGTGAAGACATTTTGAAAAATAGTGCCTCCAAGGATATCACTACGCAGGTTCATACATTCCCTGGTGACATATATCAATACGTTTATCTAAAACAAAATCTCAATAACGTGAAAGACGAGACGATCTTAGTGCTCACCACAAAGCATAGATTGTATATTTCTCACAACGGAGGACTTAACTTTTTCTGGGCTCTGATGAATGATGATGAAATTTTGGCAATATTGGAAGATAAAAATAATGGCGATCATATAGTCTTGATAACCACGTCAAACACAGTATACGTGTCCAAAGATCGTGCACAGCTGTTCAGACAGGTCAAAACACCTTCACCAGTTAACACATTCGGATTTGTACCTATTGTTTTCCATCCAAAAGATGAAAACACGTTCATATTTTTAGGAAGCGAAAACTGTGATTCATCATTTTCAAATGATTGTCATACTGTCCTTTATTTAACCGAAAACAATGGTGAATCATGGATCAAATTGTTTGAAGATGGACGTCAATGTGATTTCTTTGGCGCAAGATTAGGGTTGTCTGATAGTGAGAATTTGTTGATTTGCGAAAAAATCAACCCTGATCGTACAGTGAAGATTGTAGCAAGTAGCGATAAGTTTGTGAACGTTGAGACATATTTTGAAAGAACTGTTGGAATTGCTCCGGATGAGTCATTTTTGATTGTTGCTGCTATAGATTCTGAAACAAATACTCTCAAAAGTTATACTACAGTTGACGGAAAAACTTGGGCACATGCTAAATTCCCACCGGACTTCAATGTTGATAAGGAACAAGCATACACTATCATAAAACTGAACTCAAGACTGATTTATATGCACGTTACAACACTGTCAAGGTCTGGAAGTGAGTTTGGTAGTTTGTTAAAGCTGAACTCGAATGGTACTTCTTACGTTTTGAGTGAAAACTATGTGAATAGAAATGCTCCAGGGTACGTTGATTTTGAAAAAGTTGAAGGTATTGAAGGGTTATCTATCATAAATGTTGTTGCCAATCCGGACGATGTTCTCAAAGGTGCCAATAAAAAATTGAAAACTAAAATTACACATAACGATGCTGCGGAATGGGCATACTTACAACCGCCTACTACAAACTCTAAAGGTGAAAGATACAGCTGTGTTTCTGAGGGAAAAAGTTTAGAAGAATGTTCTTTGAACCTTCATGGTTACACAGAAAGAGTTGATCATAGAGATACTTATTCATCTGGCTCAGCTGTCGGTATTTTGATTGGTTTTGGTAATGTGGGCCCTGAATTATTACCAAGAAAAGATTGCTCCACATTCATTACCAGAGATGGTGGTATAACCTGGAAGGAAATCAACTCCAAAGCGTTGAACTGGGAGTATGGTGACCAAGGGTCTATTATTGTTTTGGTCAATCAACACGACGAGCTGAATACTGTGTTATACTCATTGGATGAAGGTGACACTTGGGCGGAATATGAGTTCAATTCTGAAAATGTGAGAATCACTGATATTGCCACAATCCCATCAGACACTTCAAGAAGATTTTTGATCTTCGGTATACCGAAAAGTGATGCTGGCGATAACAGCAAAGTGTTTTTGATAGATTTCACAAATGTCTACTCTAGACAGTGTAAATTAGATGTGGATAACTTTGATAGCCCAGATCTGGATTTTGTCTACTGGCTGCCAAAGCATCCATTTTTGGCCGACAATTGTTTGTTTGGTCACGAAGCCAAATATTTGAGACGTAAAGCTCTGAGCTCGGATTGTTACGTCGGAAATGCTCCGTTGAATGAAGCCTACAAAGTTATTCGCAACTGCAGTTGTACAAGAAGGGACTTTGAGTGTGACTACAATTTTGTACGTCAAAAGGATGGAACTTGTAAGCTCGTTAAGGGTTTGAAACCAAAAGATCCTCAAGAGATTTGCTTAAAAGAAAATGTTTTTGAATACAGTGAGCCAACGGGATATAGAAAGATTCCTTTGAGTACATGTGAAAATGGCCAGGAGCTTGATAAATGGGAAACCAAGCCATGTCCAGGTAAGGAGGCCGAATATGACAAGAAGCATGGAAGCGGTTTAAAGGGATTCAATTTGTTTTTGGTTGTGTTCATACCGGTTGGTGCATTCATTTTCTGTACGTGGTTTGTATATGATCGTGGTATTCGCAGAAACGGTGGATTTGCAAGATTTGGACAAATTCGATTAGAAGACGAAGCTGACTTGCCACGCGTTGAAAATAATCTCACCGACAAAATTGTTAATAGAATTGTTGATGTGGGTGTTTTAATATTTTTAGCTGGCGTTGGAGTCGTAAGTTTCTTGCGCGGAGAAAGAAGCAGATCAGGTGGTCTTGGAAGATACCAAAATCTTAACAGAGGAGCATTTTTGGATGATGACGATATATTGGGAAGCGAAGAGGATGACGATGGCGAGGAAGACGCATTCATTGTTGAAGATGACCAGTTTGATGACGATGCAAGAAGCTTGAGCACAGTGAATCAGGATTAGTTGTAGTTAAAGAGTATTGTTATTGTTCAATCAATTGATTATTAGTCCCCCAAGTAGCTGAGCGTTCTACAATGTGTAAACTGTTAAAGAAATCTATAGTTATATAATACAATTAATTCTGAACTCTTTCTGGTCCCTTGCTTTTGTCGTTGGGATGCTGGTATTTGCCCAAATTTGTGTGAAAACTTGTATCAGCATTAAAAGTTATAGTGTTGGAGCGCGGGGCAACAGGTCTTTGCAGTGTATCGTGGTGTACAACAGTAGTGTCACCAGCACCATCATTATCGTTATCACCAGAATCCGCAGAGTTTGGCAACTCAGGACTCAAGAGACCATCCAAGTTCATTGGTGCCTCGCTCAGGTGTGGAATTATCGAATTGCGACGAGCATGTTGTGCTTGGAAGAAATCTCTTTTGTCCATGGCCAAAGAAGGTAGAATAATGGCTCTATCAATGGAATATGGCAAACCTCTATGACGACCACGAATAAACATGGCAACAATCACAAGCTTGCTAACAACAGAAAACTGCGCACTGAACGATCTGGTGTCATTTGGGTATCCCAACAGGAGTCCCACACAGCCATAAGCAGAGACGACTTCAAAAAGAACTTGGAAAATTGTGAAATATGGATCGTCCAAGCTTTTTAACTTTTTGCCTTCAGCTATGCAAATGATAAACAAACCAATAAAGATATACCACAAGTCAAACAGCAATTGCTTACGCAAATGCGCGCCAATATATCTTTTGGTAGACTTCTTTTCATTTTGAGTGCTGACCTCGTCGTCACCAGGCAAGTAAATTCCAAGACTTTGTTCCTCATAAACATTAGTTCTTCTAATAGAAATTGCAACAGGAAGAGCAGAAACATACATCATCAACATGTAACTGACTTGAATAGCAGGATGAAGCTTTGCAAGGTCAACACAACTAAATCCAGCAGTTCTTGTACTGATAGCTTGGAAAAAGCCTGCTAGAACCCTTGTGGAGTACAGCATACCAGAAAAAGAAGATTGATGGATATCCAAGATGCAGAAAAGAATCAAATCTATTGCATTTAATGCAACCAAGACAAAGAAAAGCCACCAAGTTGGAATCAGAGGAAAAAGCAACGTGAAGCAACGACGCGGGTGGTCCAAAAGAAACTGCAACAGCTCTTGGAACAACAGCAAGTCTCTGGATAGCTTATACAAACACCAAATCAAAAATCTGAGCATGATTGGAAACCCAACATTACCAATAACAATCAAAAATGAGCCCCACAACAAAACATATCTGGAGTTTACAAACAGAACAAAGCTGTCTGGTGTCAATGTGATTCCTAAATCGTTGAAAAAAGATGCAGCTTGGAACGCACCCCACCAGGTTCTACTGACACCAGCGTTTTTCACAACTTCTTGATATTTGTGAGTTCCATTGATCCAAGCGACATAGACGATTAACGCCAAGATATGGAATCCAAGATAGTACCAAATTAAAATCTTGGCCAAAAGTTTCAATGAACGATACTCAACACCACCCAACTCTTCTTTTTGTTCTTGATTTAACGGTACAAATGTAGAGTTGCGACCAAAATTTGCATCGAACGACAAATAGTTTGCACTCTTGGATCTTTCCATCTTGTGTGTACCTGATAACCTAGATTCCGAGATCAGGAGATCGTCTAACATTAATGCTGGGTATCTGGTTACAGTTTTCTTCAACTTTTTGGCGATCATACTTGTTCTGCGCTTTGGTTTTTTTCTTGGCTTCTTTTGACGCACTGGTCTATTCTCTTGAAATGTGGTATGTTGCGCAGGTGCTATATGTTCAGATTCTTCATTATCATTTTGCGTTTTTAAGTATGAGACATCCATGGTTTTTGCTCTTTTCATAGGCTCCGATTGTGCTTTTGCCTTAACAAACTCTGATTTTGCTCTCGTGAAAGGAGGACGCACAGCCGAATTTGGCGCAATATTCAGAGAAACAACTTTTTGCTCTTTGGGACTCTCAGAGTGATTTGAAGATTTTTGACTAACACCATTGGTATCACCAGTATTTCCAGCAGCACGGTTTTGTATTCCACTGTCTTCCTGATCAATGATGTCAACATCGTCGTCGATATCGTCGTCGTCTTCTCGTTTGAACAAATCCTCTTCTTCATCCTCGTTGTCCATTTTACTCACAAAGTTTTTGTCGTCTTCTTCACTCACAATACTCTCTTCAACCAGCCCGTCGTCATCATCACCATCGCCATCATCATCGCTCTCATCGTCTTCTTCGTCATCATCATCATCTTGGTCATTGTCTGTATCATCGTCACCTTCAACGACTAAAACAGAGCTGTCCACATCATCGTTGCCCATAGCATCATTTCCATTACCTAATCTGTCACGTACTCTTTTTTTGAACATCATTTGAAAAGAATTTGTTCTCTGATGAAATTTTTTCCCCAAATTTTTTCTGGCCTTATCACGTTCGGCTGGCCCTCTAATGACTAAAGCTGGCCCGTCTTCTTCCTCTGATTCGTTGCCTTCGTTATTATTCCCACGCATCATGGCAATAGAAACGTACATGTCTCTTGGATTCACATTTCTGATTGAATCTTCATCGTGCAAAGTTTCCCCATTCACCGCGGGTCTTTTGCTATTATTGGAACCGCTATATGCCTCTGTCTTCTCATTGTTAGAGGTTTGATTAGAACTGGAACTTGAAGACTCTTTGAAGGTTTTATTGGCAGTCCCATTGGTGTTGTTGTTGTTGCTGGTGTTGTTGTCGTCATTCACTGGGGTGGCACCTGTGATTTCAGTCAAATGATATGAGTCGCCCACGTTCTCTTTGTAGTTTTGCGAGCTTTCAGCAGAGTCTTTTCTTCTTGGTCTCAACTGCATGAAATACTTTTCTAAAGAGCTCTTCACCGTCTTGTCATTTCTCTTTCCGTCCATATTATAGTCATGCGTCATTGATCGTGCCCTCATGGTGGCATCACGTCTCATTTTGAAGTTGTGTTTGGAGCTTGTCTTGATATTAACAAACTTCCGTTCAAACCAATACAATCGTACAAACACTAAAACACTATGAATGAATATTGGCGTTGAAATCATGCATCCAAGATAAAGCACCAACTGCTGGTAGAGAGTTAAATCGTTCACATCAACAGTGTTTAACCCTGCTTGAGTGGCGGCACCGCTTGCCATGAACAAACTGTCAATGTATTTCATGTTGCGTGGTCCATAGAGACATACTGAGAGAATGAATGATATGACTATGATATAAAAGTAATGGACATGAATAAAGTTGGGCAAAAAATATTTGAGTACTGGATTTAAAAACTTCTCAATCTGAATTATAGTCTCCAATATTGTTTGTCCAAAGCCAATCGATTTTCTTCTCCTTCTTGAGTTTCGACCTGGTCTGAATCTTGCCACAACAGATTCAAAAAGGCTCTCAACCCTTTCAATTGAACTATTCATAAGCGCCTATCAAAAGTGGCACAGAAGCTGTTGAATAATTGTTTGCTCGCTCTTGTTTTTTTTTCTGTTTCGCAATTTAAATTCTGATTGATATATTTTTTTTTTTATTTTTTTATCCATCCAAATTTATTTTACTGGAAAAAGAATAGGAGCAAATAAAAAAGAAAAAAAATAGAACATGGTAAAGCAGAAACAATGCTGATAGCGTGGCAAAACTACTTATTTTTAGGTGTTCAGATAGAGAATGCTCGAATGCTAGAAACTCGTGGAAACGCATTGTTTTTTTTGTGTAATAGAATTTTTTATCTGTTATCAGACACACTCTCACTCAAACATGCTGTCATCTAGAAAATTTAGCCAAGAATTAATCGCATTTTTCTAACGTGATCAAAAAGGGAAAGCCCATAATTATCGAAAAGTAAAAACAGATTTCCTAAATAGACCATAAACAAAAAAGTCATCTGTACAAATTACACATTATTTGTTAACTTATTAGCGATGTTGAAATGACCATTAATCATAGGTGATAATTAAAAGATACAGTACCAAGGTCATATGCTTTTCTATTTGTGTGCTCAATACAAAATCGATTGGCAAGTATAGGCCTAAAACTTCACTCTAAAATATTAATAAATCTTGATCAGCGTTGATTGGCAAACCGTTCTTCATTATTTGTAGTATTGCTGACTCAACTTTTTCCACCCATGTTTCAATGGAGCTCTATTGTCGATCTTACCCAACTTCCATTATTTATATGTTCATTTCATTTTATTTCATTTTTTCGTTTTTTTCACTCTCTATCACTTTCATTCTTTGCAAACTTATCCATAAACTTACTTAAGTCTATCCACGAGTTCGGTTTCCTCGTTCATCTTTTGTGTCTTCATAATATTTAGATTTGTCTCGCGTCTCGCTTTGACTGAGTTTAATTTTTTGATCTCGTTGCTCCCATTCATCTCTTCTGATGTTCTACCATACAATTGATACCACCACTTGAGATTTTCGCAGTTTGGTATAATAAGATCTTCCACTGCAACGTAGTCTGGGTTCATGAATTCTCTTTTACGAGATAAAAAGTAATCCCAGACTGACCTAGTTCTCTTATTTAACTGCTCCGAAAACCTCTCTTTCTCATTATCTGCCAAGAAATTTCCATATTGGCAAGAGTATAAGTGGTACACTAATCTCCGCAAAAACCTTTCGTTGAATTCAAAAGCACCTGGGTTTTGAATCACAATTTGATAGACGCAATCCAAAAATTGTTGAAATATTGGCGCAGTAAATTTGATGTGCTTTTTCTTTTTGAAATGGTTAGTGATTTTGTTAAAACTTTTAGAAGCATTGTTGATAGTATCCAGATTTAGAAGACTATCAGCGTTCAAACTAAAGCCATCCTCAAATTGGATAAAACTCCCAGAAGTTTCCAGTTGCGGTTGAGCAGCTCTGCTTTCGCTGTTATCATTATTTGATTGCAGTGCTTGCTTTTCGTTATTTTGGTCATGTTTCTCATTATTGTTGATAAATTTAGTTTCTGATGATAGATGCCCCAGCCGTTCTTTGAATCTGTGACCAAAACTAAACCAGTCTTTCTCTATTAATATCATAAATCCTTCTAAAGTTCTAAAATAAGGATCCAAACACACCTGTGCTAAGGAACAAACCTGTGAAGTTCTATCCCATCCATCTGAACAGTGCACTAAGCAGTGACTGTCATTTAAATGGACCGATTTCACGACTAAATCCACACCACTCAACAAAATCAGAATGTGCCGTAGCCAGCCACTCTTACCGAGGATACTACTAGTCACCAGTGGCAACTGTGATAGCAAGTCCAGATCTTTCAAAGCTTCGCAAACTTTTTGCAAGGAGTCTCTTATGACGTGTATATTGTCTATTCCCAAAAACTTCCGTTGACAATTTCTATAGTTGTCTATAATCTCGGTACCAGCACCCAAAGCAGTTTGGGCCATAGCATTGGCTGTGGGTCTAGCATCGATAATCAAGTTAGTGCTTTTCATCTTGCTTCTATCCTTGATGTTGGAAGCGAAAATCTCAAAAACTAGCTTCTCATCTTGCACCAGTCTACTTTGGCTTAATCCCGTTAAAGGTTGGGCAGATCGAGTTATAGTGCAACCATTCTGTTTGTGATAGTATGTAAGTACTGGTATTCTGTTTTTTGATCTGAACTTTTTGGCATATTTGAGAACACTGTCCAGAATTGTTGCAGGGACAACAAATTTTTGTGAATAAGATTCACAGAAGCTATAATCATGGTTTATGCTCAGGATTCGCCAACTTGTGCTTTTGTTATTAGAATCAGATTGGCTTAATTCTGAAAAATCAAGTCCTTGTCTTTCAAATTCGGTCTGAATATCATAAAGCTGCCAGCTATTGAATCTTTTTTCTATTGGTACCGGCGTATACAAGAATGCATACAATTGATTGATCAGCTGTAAGCAAGTTAATTTTTTGATACTTTCAAAGACATCTTTAGCCATTTTGTTATCGTTGAAGTCAATTGAAAGATTGAGAAAGTCCTTACATTTGATCTTTAAGCAGCTGTTATAGTATAGTTTGGCAATGTCTTTTAAGTTTTGGATCTCGTTGATGGTTTCGTTACTCAATCCAGTTCCATCCAACAACTGGGTACTCAAGTTGTATCTGTTGCTCAAATACAAAACGTCCAACAAACACAGTCCCGATTTCAATTCAACGGAATCTATAATCGGATACAGAATCCATAGTTCTTTTGCCAGGGATGTTGGTGATTTGTAAGTGAAAATAAGGTGATGTGTGGTTAAATGGAGATCGCCTTCAAAACGGAAGCCCCGCTTGTATAGCGTTACAGAAGGCGCCTAACGTGTGTTAATAAGATGAAACCGGAAGTCGTAAAAAAAGACCTTCACTTGCGAACTTACTTTTGTAATCTTGAGATACTCCATAGATGCTGATGAAAGATAATGATGAGCAGCCAACGTACGTGCTTGTAGATGGGGTTACCCTACTAAAGGTATATAAGGATGTGATGGGCCCAAAACAGGTGAGATGAGCTTAGATACTAATATAGAAACACAGAGTCAATTTTTGTGGAGACCATAATTCAGTAAGTGGTATGAACATTAGATCAAAGACGTTTTGGTGAAAATAATATTTTGCTTGATTGAGTGACTCGCGAAAGCATATTTTGTTCTTATCATCGAGGTTGCGCACTGATATTTTGGTTTATACGTGTATTTACTTTACTCTTTGAGTTGCTGAGTCACTAGCGATCTAAAAAGTCAGAAAATATTGTAGCGATATTAATCAACAACGAAATTACCTGAAGCAATTTCAAAGCTAATATGGGAATACGAGTTCTGGAACTTTTGAGTGGGAGTACGGTTTATGCTTGCTCAAAATGTAGAACACATTTAGCCGTATCGGTGAATATATTATCCAAGGATTACGTGGGAAGCAGCGGCAAGGCGTTTTTGATGAGCGATATGGTGAACTTGGAAATAGGCAAAGTTGTGGAGAAGTATATGATTACCGGGACCTACTTGATTCAGTACACTTTTTGTCACCAGTGCGGTTCCAATATCGGGTGGAGATATTTGAAAGCACTGGACGAGGATCAGCTGTACAAACAGGGCAAGTTCATTATGGAATTGAAGAGAGTGCTAATACTATGAAAGCTTTTGGGGGTAATTGTGGGATATATACCCTGAACTGCGACTTCTTACTGGCAGGGTTATGGGTTAGTGAATATGGAGATATAGGTGGTAAATTGATTTGGGGATTGGGAAATGCATGTGCGGTATTATACTATAGAATTGTAGTTTTTGTTTGCGTTGAGATTGCTTGCAAACAAGTTTCTACCCGCCTTCTAAAGCATTTCAACTCTGGTAACTCTGGTAATTTAGACCCGATGCTTTCAAATATGTGCGAGTTTTCAAACTGTGCTGAAGTCTGAATATGCTGTATTTCGCTTCTTCTGGCTCAGCTAATTATAATGTGATAAAACCATGCTTTGTAGACAAAACTGACATTTCTCAATCAAGAAAATCACCAATTGATATAAAAGGCTTTTTGCAGGCATGCTTGAGGCTGGCGACAGATAAATTTCGTATCACGTACTCAGTCGCAACATTCGTGTATCTCTCCATATACAAAATGAGCTTATACTTACTTGGAGCCGGCTGCTGCGTTTGGTGATTTTTTCATGACATCAGCTTTCCCCGGTTTTATTTGACAATGATCTAAAATCCGCTTTTTTCTTTCCTCTTACTCTTTCGCAACTATACATTATTGCTATGGATCGTTTGGCGGGATACTCGTCACTCAGTGAAGCAGAAAAGCTAAGTGTGCTTACTAGCATTTCAAATGAAGTGGTGGCAAATGTCCAGCAGAAATGCATTGTACTCGAAGACTCGGATTTTTTGCTGATCTTATTGTGTGATTTGGCATCTGGTTGTGATGCCAGCATTGCAACCCACTCATTAATAATATTGAACTCATTGTTGTATATGACAGAAAGATCCATACCAAAACTCACAAAGCTTGGAATCCTTGACTGTTTGGTTCAGCACGCTTTGAATCAGTCGCAAGATTGGACCCCGGTGGCACTCAAAAATCTCTCTTGGAACTTTAAAGCATTCACAAAGATTTTGTATTACAGCCAGAATTTCGTTTACACAATAACGGACGACCTTATTGCATTGTTAATACTGTTGATAGATTTTGTGCCCAAGAAGGACTTGGAGCTTGAGAATGCTTACTACATGTGCCTTTTCAACTTATTTAACTTGATTCCAAGTTTAGGTACTTTGACGTCCAATCAAAAGGTCCTACTTACAAAGCCATTGCGCAACAAATGCATCAGACTTGCGAAACCTATTTTGAGCGTACTACAAGGGGAGCTTCCTCATTCATTGGCCACACATGTAACGGATGATGAGTTGATCAGTTATTATGATTCTATAAGTACAGACTTTAGAAACTGTTATTTAGTCTCAACGTTACCAGTAGGCGCACCTGTTGAATTAGATGTGATACACACATGTCTTGCACCTTTGCTATACTCGTTTGCTTTTGTTTTGAATTTAGATTACGAGACACTAGATAAAAAGCTGTTGCCCACAGATATCTTGGATCAAGGCGATAGCATCCTTCCAAAGCATTTGTACTATGCCATTTGCGCTTTATTGAATTCAGA
Organism: Saccharomycopsis lassenensis; assembly: GCA_031125475.1. Lineage (NCBI taxonomy): Eukaryota > Fungi > Ascomycota > Saccharomycetes > Ascoideales > Saccharomycopsidaceae > Saccharomycopsis > Saccharomycopsis lassenensis. Next base: position 142,073 of record JASTUK010000019.1, read on the forward strand.
AAGCTTACATCTAAGATTGGGCTCGTTATGTGTTATGCACAACTATCTCTTCAAGTATTTGCCCTCATTGAAGTCTCTGGAGTACAATCAGCAATTCACTACTAAGACTGTTTACAAGTGCTTGCCATATTTGATGTATTTGTTCAATAACAACAGTTTGAAGTTCAGCAATGATATACCAATCATTAAAGATCACAAACCTTTCAACCTTTTGTTAGGGTTGTGCCAATACACAAACTCACATTCAAGACAAAACCACATATTGGAAGTTCTCAGCAACTATAACGTGCTACAGACAATTTGCGCTCAAATGCTGGATCTCATTAACGAAAAGTTGTTGAAGCTTTACATCAAAAACTGTACAGAACATGAGAGGTATCTCAAAAACATTTTATACTTGATTAACGACACTACATATGAGGATACCAAGGATAAACCCTTTCTTTTGCAATACGCTACTATGGAAGATTTAGAATATTTGAAAGGATGTTTGGAAATCCTTAACAGTTTCACTGGCAGCGAGACGGCCTCTGAGTATCGTACGGATGTGTTGGCGAAGCTATTGAATGTGGACATGAAGACGCAGGATATGCTTGATAATCAAAACTCAACCCGCTCACAGAACAGGAATGCTAATGGTAAAACTGACACAAAACTATTCGTCAACACAATAAATTTAATGACAATAGCACTGTTGACTCTCCATTTGAAATTAAAACAAAAATTTTGTGCAAAGATCCGAAACGCGAATGACAAACAAGATTTTGAAAAGTTTGCTAGTTACGTTCATAAAAATTACCTGAAATCCTTGATTGCTAGTGAAATCTTACAGTCTATTTTGATTTTTCTCAAAAATTTGTCAAGGGACGTGGCCTTGGTCCGGACTTTCTTTGCAATTCAGTTCAACAAAGACCAAATTTTGAAAATGATGCAGTTAGTGTTGAACACAGATTTGGAATTTCTCAAAGGGCTGGCGCAAAACCCAAAATCGCTGAACAATGTTCTTTTATTCCATGATAAATTGGTATTTGTTGATCGAATCACAATATTGAACAATTACTTCAAAGTCATGATCTCATTTTTGAATTGCCAATCGTTCATCAGTTTACTATTCACAAACTTGTGTTTGCCATTTCTGCCACTTAATGAAGACTTCATGTCAATGGGATTTTTTCTGCAAATTCAAAAAAGTTTGCGCTTCTCATTGAATGAGCAGTCACAATTGAAGTTACTGTCCAAACCAGAAATCTTGAAAAGCGAGATTTTCACTTCATTCATATTATACAACACAAACATAGAAGTGGCCTCATTGAAGATTCCCACATTCATTTTTGAAAACACTGTCACAGGTGAAACTTTGGAAACATTGGAGAAAATCAAGCCGGACGACCCAACGGTTCTCAAGATTAATTTGGAGCTGAAAATATTCTCAGAAGCAATATACTCGTTCAAATTGGCTAATTTGAGGGCGCTCAAAAACTTTCTTTACAAGTTAAGGAGACCTTTAAAACGAGAAATGACGAAGACTTTTGATTTTTGCGAGTTGTTGTTTCCATTGTTTATTGCAAATACACTGCAAAACAATGTTTATCTTCTGGACTACAATACAGTTGTGTTCACAATTATACAGAACCTTATATTGAATGATGCAAAAATTCTTAACCAGATATCGAACAAGCTCCCATTTGATGAACCGTTTGGTTCGCTTTTGTTGGACATTAGCGAAAGGTTCCTTACATTTGCCAATGTTATTACGCAGCCAAGTTTAGTTTCCAGTGTGATTTTCACTATTGTTAACTTATTGGCACTCAAAGAGTCGTATAGAAACTTGTTAGTTCTGAAAAGGCTGCTATTAGAGAAGATTTTATTGATTTTGGATCTCAAGATCCCGAATATCAGCACAAATATAAGCAACGAAGCTAACAACATAGTCATTGACAAACTTCTGGAGTACAACTGGGAGGCCAAAGTTCTTGAAGACAATGCGCTCAAGAGTGAAGGGCGTAGACAGCAGGAAGAAGATCTTGATGAAGAAAAAGAGAGAGAAAAAGATAAGGATGAATTCAGCTTGAAGTTTGAGTCGAAAGGAAGATTCAAAAAGAAGCTCAAGGAGAAATACCAAGAAATGAACAGAAAATTAGCTGACACTCTGAACAGCGATTGTGCTGAGTCTCAAGGGGATGAAGGCAACGAGCTCAACACTTCAACCCTCAATCATAATATGCCGTATATCAATGCTAAACTTGCATGTATTTGGGTCATAATCAACATCAACTGGGACTCGGACAAAGAAGAAGACGGATACTCCGATACTATACTAGATCGGTGGAAGGTTTTGGAAGAATTCCATACTATGGAACGGTTGTACAACTACAAAAACACCAACATTGTTGACATAAAACAAATGGTGACCAAAACGCTAGACAATTACAATGCAATAGGGCAATATGTATAATTAATTTGATCATGTTTGTTTGCTTTTAAACTTGCTTTTAATTACTATAGTGTAGAGCGGTCTCCTTTTTTCTATTAGCATAAGCTGCGGATTGTGCCATATGACACAAAAATGGATAGTCAGAGTACTGAAATTGTATAAGGGAGTGTGGTACTGGCCCATGGAACAGACTGAGTCTGGAAGTACACGCGGGTGGCAGATAATTTTGCAATCTTGGAATATAGCGGCTTTCCTGACGTCCTGATTCAAAACAGCGTGGTATATACAATTGCGTCAATCTGAACGTATCTCTCATTTCTACGTAGGCCGAAAGAACAATTTCAATACTCAAGTCAGTACTAAATTTGTACAAGGGTACCTTTATTATTCCCGTTTCGCTTTAAACCCTGTCCTGGTAACTTTGAACATATTTAATTACGTGACCAGATCGAGACAGATGTACACATCAATCTGTGAACGCAAACAAACGCTTACGGGGGACAATTTGAATACACTGGATCACTATACAACGGAGCAGTATTAATTACCAATTCAACGCAAAACGTGTACAAAATAATTGTCAAATGATCAACTACATTACCCTAAGCACGTAGATGAGTTAAACAATTTTTGCACACGATGCAGCCAAGGGGATTGCCAAATATTCTAGCGCAGATAGATATATAAGCACGACCAGGACCCAGTTGATGGAAGAATCAATTGCAACTCGCAGTACAGTTGTGCAAAACTTCTTTTTTACTACAACCAGTTTCCAAAATTACGCAAAAAAAACTAATGAACATTTACTTGAGCGCCGAGCAACAAAACGAGCTTTTGTTTCAGTCCGTGTGCCTGTCGTTCCCACAGCCATTTGCGCCAAATTTCACGCAAAACTTGGTTCCTGAACCCATGACCCCGCTGCCAATTCTGCCGGTTGAGCCAATGCAGTTCCCGTCACAGTTCAGCAGCCCAACATTCAATTCCACGCCTGTTTTCAATAGGAGGCACCGTAAATTTGAGACAAGTTGTCATTAGCGTGATGCAGTCAATGAAAGACGAGCATCCTGATCAGTACGACGATATTTTCGAGATATTGGGCCAGCAGATTGATGACATAGCCGTCGAGTTGGCCAGCGTCCTCGAGGTCCAGATGCAAACACATTAAAGACACTCAAAGGCAGGTGCTACATACCCAGCTACTTGGCTTGTTCACTTCTCTTTGATTCTTTACTTTACACTATTTTACTTTAGACTTTTTTTACACTAGTCATTTTTTTTATTTTAACTTATTTTAGACTTTTTTTTTTGGAGTTCAGGGCGCTTTATAGACAGATAGATGGCTAATCGATACAATTGCTACACTTTTGTAAGTTTTTCTGCAACTGATGCCTTACCGTAGTTTCCCGAATCCAATCCGTATATCGGCCATGTCATTGTGTTTCGCACGTTTTTTTCTTCCGCGTTTTACTACTTTAAATAAATTCGTTTTATGCCCGACGATGGATCCCTTGGCCTAACTAAGACTTGCTGTTAAAGCCGATCTGCTCGTGCTGAATTCTCACAACTTTTTTTTTTCTTTTTTTGGTGGTTCTTATTTAGTTTTTTTACTTATTTTATTACTCTCCATTAAGCAGTTCTTTTTGTTGTACAGATTCTTTTTATCATGACCTTGGTACAGAAGAGTCTCAAAGATGCCGGAAAGCTTCCAGAGTCTTACTACAAGGAAAGACTCCTGCCTTTGAGATATAAGATCCGACACATGCTCATTCCTTTGGTTGAGAAAGAGTCCGAGGTTTTGTACAAGATTCAGAAGAGCATGAGACTGTACTGGTTGGATCAATACTTTGCTTGGACGGCCAATTTAGCCTCTCATACTTTCTACGTCATAAACTTGCCACTTCCATTTTGGTTTGGTATTGTCGAGCCAACAAGAGATTTGGTTTGGGTCTTGGGTTTTGGAATTTACTTTTCTGGCGTGTTGAAAGACTATTGCTGTTTACCAAGACCAGCGAGTCCCCCATTAGTCAGAATCACCATGAGTGGTTATACTGCTCAGGAGTATGGGTTTCCAAGTAGTCATTCAGCAAATGCCACTTCTGTCACCATCATAGTACTCATTTATTATTTACAATCATTGAACAGATCTTTAACCTCTGATTTAATTGTTTTCAGTTCTCTTTTCCTATATTATTCTTCACTTATATTTGGCCGTATTTATTGTGGCATGCACGGATTTTTAGATGTCACTGTTGGTGGTCTTATTGGTGTTTTATGTGTTATTGGTAGATTCCAATTAGCAAAAGTTTGGGATCCTTATCTTTTGGACAACAGCAACTCTCATTGGGCTATACCTTTCATAATCGTGTTCATTGGCGTTGCTCTCATTGTTTTCCATGTAAAACCAGTGGATGAGTGCCCATGTTTCGATGATTCTGTTGCATTCATCGGGGTGCTTATTGGCTTGGAAACTAGCAGTTACTTTTTTGCTAGATGGGACTTGATTAAACAAATTGTCAACCCAAACTTTGGTATCACCACCACAGTTACCGTGCCATACAGTTTTGAGGTTCTTGGATTGAAAAAGACTGTCATTCGTGTATTAATCGGCATTTTGCTTGTTGCAGTTTGGAAAGCCATCAGCAAAAAAGTTCTCATGTCAATCTTGTCCAAGTTCTACAATTTGGTGATCACCACGCGTCCCAAAGTCTCATGTGTGGCTCACAGAGATCGGTTTGATATCGATATCATAGTCAGATTGATTGTTTATGCTGGGATTCTGTTCTGCTCAACGGTAGGGTTTTGTTTGCTTGTTAGACAATTGCAATTGGACTACAATCCTTACAGGGACCATAGATTAATCATAAAATGACATTACTTTTTTGAAATCACAGGTTTAACTTGTTATTTTCTTTTTGATTTTGACTATGATTATGACTTTATTTTGTTCGTTTCTTATTATTATTATTCCATTTTTGCCCAACATTAATTTCAGTTCATGAACTAACGCAATTTATTGTATACCGGCTTTCGTTTTCTTAATCTTGGCAACAACTGGTTCCACAATACCTTTATTTCCTAAACCAAGTCCAGATCCACTTGTCCATCCAAGTTTTTCCAACAACTTTCTTCCCACATTGTCAGAGCCAATCTCAGGGGCATCATGGGCAACAACAGTTCCTTCGAGCACCATATTTTTGCCACCATTTTGTGCTACTTCGTTCGCCTTACGATCCGATCTAGGGAATATCGGTCTCTGTCTTTGGATTTTAGCCACACTTGATAGGTTCCACGGTTTTCTGTAAGTATATTTTGTCTTGATCGCAACTGTATGCCTTTGTTTTCCTTGTTGTAAAACTCTGCTTTTCAAATTGTAACAATTGGCCAACTTCAGAACTACGCTACACCCATGCGTGTCCAATGGAGGGAACAGTAATGTGGTTTGACTCATGTCGTTAACAAAATCTTCAAGTTCTTTCACCATTTCCTTCACATGCATTTTGCTAGGGTATTTGTCGTTCAAGTTCATTTTATCTGATATTTCATTATTGCCCTTGTTTTTGGTTCCCTTTTTGTTGTTTTTCCTTTGAGAGACTTTATGATGTCTCTTAACGTTTTTCTCCATGGCCCTCAGTAAAATCAACTCATGCGCATCATTTTGCAGAAATTTGGCAACGTTTCTCCCAAAATTCATGAAAGTTTCAAGATCAACGTCACCTTCGTCTTCATCATCAGATTCTTCAAAATCTTCTCCGGAAAGTGAATAGTCTGAGACCTCAGCATCGTCACCATTTTCATTCTCTGAAATGTAAATTTCCAGATCATTGTCCAGGAAATAAACGTGCTTTTGTTTGTCTTCCTGGAAACCTGTGCGGTTCAGTGACAGAAACGAGGCATACATCCCAGATTCTTCGGCCGTCACATTCATACTCACCTTCCCTATGACAAGAGTCGAATTGAACTCGGCGGATAATGGTTCAAAATTCAGGGCACGAGACGGCTTTGAACCAACTTCATGTCGCTCTTTTTCCGCAAGAATTTCCAAAACAGATCTTTGCAGCACCACAGCCTCTGATGCCGAAGTGTCCAAGTAGAAGAGCTTTGAATCGTCTTCTTCTGTACATTGCTGAGTTTCAACTTCCATATCTTCACTTTCGTTATCGCTTTCAAACTTTTCATCTTCAAGTGCACTGGGCAGTTCAATGGCAGGAACTTCGCCATCCAGTTCTGCAATGTCAGATTCCTCCTCACAAGAGGCATCACTGCTTGATTTTGCATCCTCGGAGCCCGTATGCGTTTCACCTCGCTGCTTTTCATGACTATCTGTGTTGAGGTCCTCAATAACATCGGGTATAATCCCATCCTTGTCCTTAGTAGTTGATTCCAAATCGAGCTCACTACTTGGGACATCTGGATGCACTGCAGCCTCGAATGTATCGGTTGAATCTGATGTACCAACCATATCATTGTGCTTTGCTTTCACAAAAACAACCTTGACATTTCTTAAGTTTTTCTCAAAAAGCTTTTTCGAATCGACTTTTCTATATTCCAATTCTTTGGGCGACTTGAAATCTTCAAGCTCGTGAAACTTCTGCTTGACCACCTTGCCGCCGTTTTTCTTCGGCCTCTGCGGCTTTTGAAACTTTTGTGGTCTCAGATTCCTCTCTTTCTTCTTTGCCCTTTTCCCCGGCATACTTCTGCGATGTGTATTTGTCAGTGCTCTAATACCCGAATTACGATTTTCTGAACTCATCTCCGTTAAGCACATTAAAAAATATTAATAAACCCAGACACCAAACACCGTACACCGAAACACGAGTTGTCAAATTCTAAAACATGGTCCTAAGAGAACAAAAAAAGTTTAATAAATCAAAAAAAAAAGTATACAGACACCGCACAGATATTGTAATACACAGATACACACAAGTCACCAGTTTTTGCAATGACAAAAGACGATTACAAGGACCTGGACGGCGATACTCTCGTAAATAAGGGCAAAACGCCGTTAATTTTAAAAGGTGAACCTGATGATGGTCTATTAGAGGATCTGGATGATGATGTATTGTTAGATAAGGTTGGTGAAAAATTGAAGTCGTTGAAATCGCGGTACAAGAACTTTGAAGCAGACTCTGATGATTCAGACGAAGACAGAAAGTTTGCAGTCGACAAAACGCCAATGACGAAAGAACAGTATGTTGGGGGTGCTGACAGTAGCTTCAGAGGAAATGATTCAATTAATCAAGAGCGCGAAATTAGAAGTGACGATTACGACGACGATATGCAGGAAATAACGTTTGAGGATAGCGAAGCAGTGGATGATAATAATGCCCCTAGCCAGCAGCAGCAGCAGCAGCAGCAGCAGCAAACAAAGGAGCCTTCAAGTGAGAGTCTGAGCTTGGCACCAAAGAAGACTCAAAGCACAATAGCTTCCTGGTTCAGTCGTCGTGTATCTACTACTTCTGTTTCCAGTAAGCCCAGCTCAGTCTCTATTTCATTACAGCATAATGATAGCTGTATGTACACCAACAAGGTTGGTGAGCAGATAAGTTATAAACAGATGATTTCAAGGTATATCGCCAACCAATCTGAGTTGGATGCTGCGTCTGCGATTGAAAAAGAACAGGTAAGCAAAAGCCAGAAAATTTTGGTTGACTTGTTTTTCGAATACAAGTCGCATGACGAACAGCTGAACAAGTCATTGAACGTTGATTATGAATTCTGGGCAAAAGTTGTTGAGTCATTTGGCACCGTTCTATCTGAAGAGCCAGAAGAGTTACACAAAAAAATTTATCAAGGTATACCTGAAAATATGCGCGGAATCATTTGGCAAATAGTTTTGTCAAGCAAGAGCTTCAGTTTAGAAGAGTTTTACACCACAAAGATTTTAGAACCCCTGGATCACGAAAAACAAATCAAAAAGGACTTGCTGCGCACAAGATTCATCGCAGAAAGCAACATGGTCGATAAATTGGATGGCCTTTACAATATCGTTAAAGCTTACTCTTTGTACGACACGGAAGTTGGCTATACACAGGGCATGGCATTTTTAGTCGTTCCATTGTTGATGAATATGAATGAAAGTGAAACTTTTTGTTGTTTAGTTAAACTCATGAAAAGTTATGGTCTTAGGGAATTGTTCTTGAGTGAAATGCCTGGATTGCATTTGATTTTATACCAATTTGAGAGACTTCTTGAAGATTTACTGCCCAAATTGTACACGCATTTGCATAGACAAGGTGTCAAACTGTCTATGTACGCGTCTCAATGGTTTTTGACTATGTTTAGCTACAAATTTCCATTAGAAATGGTTCTTAGAATTTTTGACATTTTGGTTGTTGAAGGTATGGAAAGTAGTTTAAAATTTGCATTGGCCTTGATGGTCAAGAATGAGGAGCAATTATTACAATTAAGTTTTGATCAGTTGCTTGACTTTCTCAAAGACAGATTGTTCCATTATTATTTGATTGACGAATCTGAAAACCTCGATCAAGACCAAGCAGCACAGGGAATGAATCCATTCACATTCATGCATGGAAACAAAAGCACTAACAGCGTTCATGACAATAAATCAAACAGCTATCGGACTGATGAATTGGTTATGGATGCGCTGAAGATAAAGATTGACCCGCTTATGTTGAGTAAGTTCAAAGATGAGTACGTTGAAATTCACAAACTCGAAAAAGAACGCGAGGAAGAATTGGAACTGTTGCGCACAAAAAACAATCAATTAATCAGAGAAATCAGAAAGTTAGAGCAGTCTTATGCTGTTCTCAACAAGGAGCATGTGGAGGTTGCAAACGAAATGATTCAAGGCAAAGTGAATTTGGCCAACCTTGAAGATGAGAATGGCGATTTGAGGCAAGAAATATCCCAATTGGAAGAAAAAATCAAACAGTTGGAATTGGAACAAAAAGAGCAAATTGAGCAGCTTCAAAGAGAACACAATGAGCTGAAAGAGGAAGACAGAATACAAGTTGAGCAAATTCAAAAGAACCAAGTGAATATCGAAGAAGAGATCAAGAAGACTATGGAACGTAATTTGGAAGTCATGGAGAGCAACAGATTCTTGGAGGAGCAGCTAGGCAATTTAGAAAAACAGTTTAGAGACACCCAGACTGAGTTGGAGATTGTCAAGAAAGAACACGAAGAGTTGACAAAGAAGTGGAACGTCGCTAAAAGTTTTTTCGATGAGAATTAGTCGACCAGTAATTTCCAACACCAGATTTTGCCAAAATCCTGTTGGTGACTTTTATAGAGGCATGCTGTAATAAACGTCATTGAGTCAAATAATGTATGTACATGAATGAATACTTTGATTTCTCAATTACTCGATTACTTTTTCGCTTTTATTTTTTTTTTTTTTTTTTTTATTGTATGTAACTCATCTCTTTCACCAAAAAAAAAAATTCCGACTGAAATGAAAAAAAAAAAATAAAATTTTTTTTCTTTCCATCTGCAACATAATGAGCTCTAATCCTATTGAAACTATCCAGAGGAGTCCTTTGGAACTTGTGACGCTGGCGCTCAAGTCAGATAGCACAATCCCAAACGACCTTCTGAAGGTGGTAAAACAACTTATAGATCCCGTGTTACAAGTCAACAAGGAACAGCATAAGGATACAATTTTGGATGAGATATATATTGACGGATTGGATAGCCATCAAGTGTGGGAGCAAGCAAAGCTTGTGATAGAAAACAACGTCGATGACTTGATGTTCAACCAAATACCTGAGCTTCTTCAGAACGAGAGTGGACTGGAACTGGAACTGGAACTGGATGGCTCTGAGCTGCAATTGGAACTGGAATCCGATGTGGAGGAAGCAGAGCTACCAGAAGATAATGAGATAGTTGACGATTCATCTGATCAAGTTCCAGAAAAGAACAACGAATCTGAAAAGAGCGAAAATGAACTGGATTCGGGTGTTGAAGCTGAGAAGTCTGAAAACGAAGATGACGACATGGAAAATGATGTGGATTCAAACAACTTACAGGAATCCACTGAAAAGAAAGGTAAAAGTTCTGGGAATGATGATGGGTTTGGTCTCAACGACGAGTTTTTCAATTTAGAGGACTTCAAGAAGCAAGTTTTAGCCGCAGAAGAAGATTTTTCTGATGACGAAGAGATTGATTACAACGCTGAAGTTGGTGCAGTATCTGATGAAGAAAAAGATGAGGAATTAGATTACTATGATGACTTTTTTGCAAAACCAGTCGCAAAGAGCTCTGGAAGCAAAAAACAGTTATTTGATGATGAAAATGATGATGAAGAGTCAGATGAAGAACAGCATGAAGAGTACATGGCTAGCGCTTTGGATGATATGTACGAAGAAGGCACTGGCCAAGAAAGTGAAGGACTTTCTACGTATGAGAAACAACAACTCGAAATTCAGAAACAGATTGAAGCATTGGAGAAAGAGGCCATTTCAGAAAAGAAATGGACAATGAAAGGTGAAGCAAGTGTCAGAAATCGTCCAGAAGATGCCTTATTAGACGAAGAGTTGGAGTTTGACCGGAACGCCAAACCGGTTCCAGTGATCACACAAGAGGCCACAGAATCAATAGAGGAGCTCATCAGAAGACGTATAAAGAATGCGCAATTTGACGACATACCAAGAAGAACTTTCCAGGACGTTACAAACAAAAAGTTCAAACAAGAAGATTTCAACTTGGAGGAAGCAGGAAAGAAGTCACAGAAATCATTGGCAGAATTATATGAAGACGAAAATATTCACGGAATCACTGCATCCACCGTGGAAAACGAACAATTACAAAAGAAGCATGATGAGATTATCTCAATGTACCAAAGTGTTGCATACAAACTTGACTCGCTTTGCTCGGCGCATTTCATTCCAAAGCCTGCTACGAAGCAATTAGAAGTTAGGGTGAATACTTCGGCTATTCAAATGGAGGAAGCACAGCCATTGACAATGAGTACAGAGGATCAATTGGCACCACAAGAAGTTTTCAAAGCCAAAAGAAAGTCCACCAAAGACGAGATTACCAGTTCCAGTGGTATGATTATGTCTAAAGAAGAACTAAGTAAAGAAGAAAAGCTGCGTATTCGCCGCAAGGCTAAACGCCGGAAAATGAATGAGAAGAAGAAATCATGAATAAAATATAATTTGATGTTTTTGAGTTGTAGTCGTTGGCTTGTGGCTGTTTTATATCTACTTAGTATAATACAATTTTTCGAACTGTTTTTTCGCGGTGGAGTGTCTTTTTTTTTTTAGTTTTTAGTTTTTTTGTTTTTGTCAATCTTTTTCCGTATAATTTTTTCTTTACTTTTTCACAGAGTTTGGTACTGATTTTCGATTCTTGGGTATAGCGGGTAACTTCTGGAACATATAAACAAAACATATCAACACATTCAAGAGGTCACCACAGTGTAATGAGCAGTGATCTGGAATCAATACATAGCTCTGAGGAATCAATTTCCCTTGTTCAAACTGGGACTCAGTGGCAGGGTGAGGCAGAACTTGAAAAGCAATTATGGAATTACAAACTCAGCCACAAAGCGCTTCAAGAGCTTTTGAGACAAATTTTAAGTAGCGAACTGAATGAAAGAGGTGAAAACAGAGATTTTAGCGATGGATTGGTAAGCCAGCTATTGGATGATTTGCTAGGATATTTTAGTGACATGGCTCTCAAATATGGTGACGAAGAAAATGAAGAAGTCATCAACGAGATTGAGAGACTAAGTGAATGTACAGACCTTGTTGAAAAAACACATTCAATGGTGGAAATATTCAGTAAAATCATGGAAAGCGTGTCAAAGCAGTCCAAAACTCTAAGTGAATTGTTTATCACACAGTCGAATAAAATCAACTTTATTCAAAGGCTATTACAAACACATAAGACCGAGTCTAAGAACTTGGTGCAACTTCTACAGCAAAAAGACAACGAGATCTCTGATAAAGCCACGGCACAAGTACAGCAGCTAAAACAACGCCTTCAAATGTCAGAACATATCCATATGCAAGATATTAATCATTTGTCAACAAAGGTGCGTGACTTGGAAAACGCGTTAACTGAGAGCAATATCAATAATAGCAGCAAAAACAATCACGATCCCATATCAATAATGGCATTCGAATTTGCAAATTTAGCCAAATTTTCACAACAGTTACGTCCAGGCGATGTGACTGTTCAGTCAAATTTCAATGGTGAGAATGTGGTTGAGAATAACTTAATAGAGACCATAGTTGCACTTAATTCCAAAGTACGAGACTTGGAATCGATAGTGGAGAATGCAGAGAACTTCCAAACAAGATTGCAGCAAGACATTGAACGGCTCAAAGTTGATAAAGGCAAAATAGCTGCGTTTGAAAGAAATTTAGAAATTTCAATAACGAGATTTCAGGAGTTGTTGTCGTTGGATTTGAAAGCATTTGGTCGAATCATCGAAGCATTAAACAAAGTCATTGACGAGCCGCTGCTTTCACAAGCAAAAGAAAAAGTTAAGAAATTGAACTTACAGCATCAGACAAGAGACAAGTATCTGATAAACTATGAAAAAATCATATACTTGAGTGAGGCCATACACCATTATTTTGCAACGGCTATTGAGACAATGGCAAGTGAGCATTTGACCACGTTGATTGATTCCAGTGCAAAGGAAAGATCAGATTCGATGATCATAAATAATCTCGAGGAAAAAATTGCTAGTTTAACTGATGAGGTTGAAATGTACAAGAGCCAGTACGCTAACAACTCCAGGACCAAGGCAGAGCCTGGCGGAAGTCCGAGATCGAGTGCCCGGATTGAAGAGTTGACTAAAAGGTTGAAAAGCGAAAGAGAAAGACGCAAGCTTGACTCAAAGGCGTCACAGGCAAAAATAGTGGAGTTAGAGAAGGAAAATGAGCTTTTGCGCCAGAGGTTGGGGGTCTAGACTAAGCAATGGTGTACAATAATAATAGTTTTCATGATAACGAAAACTTTACGATAGCAAAATAGCCAATTAACGTGTAATCTTGGTTCACTCTCTTTTTTTTTTTTAATTTTTTTTTTTTTTTTTTTTTTTTTTTTTTTTTTTTTTTTATACATTTTGATTTCAGTTTTCTGCAATTCATATATATCGAGTGGGATAGATCGAAGTGGTGTCACATACAGCACTTCTTATCGTTGGCCATGCTTTCAGCGCGAAGCTCAAGAGTCAACGGCTCGTGGTTAAAGAGCATACGGCCAACAAACGCGCCAATGACGCAAGAAATGATGATATAGCCATTGTAATACATGAATAAAAGCATTATAATGTAGCTCAACCCCCACTGAACAGTGAAAAGCAAAGACTTGATGACGTGCTCGGCAAATGTCGGGTACACACCATCAGATTTCTTCAACAACCAGCTATGCGAGATTGTATCGAGTATGGGCTCGAGTATGCTGAGAGGCGTGAGCTCATTGGCTGTACTGTTGCTTTGTTTCAGTCCCGAGGTTTCTGGGTCACCAGAGTCAGCTCCAATCTCGTTCTCACTGCGGTTTCGAGGCTCTGATAGTTGGATCTCGCAGCAGTTCAACTCGGTGCGTCTCTGGATGGCCAAGTCGTACTCTCTGGACAATCTGTTGAGCCACTGTGCCAGCACAACTAGCAAGAAACTGCCAATGCAGGATCCAGCAAATTGGCCCTTAGTTCTCACGTGCCACGATCTGGCCAAAAAGCAAGTGTCCACGGTGTACCAGTTCCAGAGCATCGAAATTTTGCACGAGTGGGCCGCACTACTGGCGGCTGAGCTCATGTCCATCTTCATTGTTTCCATTTGGCGTGTTCTGACTCCATTACTGTCATTTCGTCCTGCTTATATACTGGAGCCTGAACCAAATTATGCACGAGCAATTTTGGCTTTTTTTCACCAACTGCGAGCAAATAAATCTGTTTTTAGAGAAGAGTCTACTTAGACGGAATGTGCGTGTACGTATTGTGGACTATGTCAGCGAACCAAAGCACACTTATGCGCCAATGCTTTTGTTTTGGCGCTCCTGTGGCGATCTTGTGGTGCCTCATACATTGCACGAGCTTAGAGAATATCGGGTTTTTGTTTCGTAAGAAGAGCTATCGATACCGCACTGAGTGAGCAAAACAAAAAAAATCCTGCGCTTACACGTCAAATCCCACAAAATTTTTATACAACTTCCAACTAACTACACTAATCCCAGTCACCCGGGGTTGGCGCTCCAGGCGTTGGCGCTCCCGGGGTAGGCGCACTGATTCCTGGAGTTGGCGCGGCAGGCGTTGGAGCTGCGTTCCATGGTGTAGCTGCACTATTAACCAGATCGTCAAACGCCTCGTCGTGGTTATTGGAGTTTGGATTCCATGCCGAAGCTCCTCCATATGCGGTTCTGTTGCCACCCCATGCAGAACCGCCTCCATATGCAGTTTTGTTTCCACCCCAAGCAGACCCACCACCGTTGTTGCCGTAAGCGGTCATGCCGCCACCATTCTTGCCCCAAGCAGACCCACCACCGTTTCCGCCAGATGATGACCATGCAGGCGTCTTGCTTCCAAATCCTGGGGTTCTTCCCCCGTAAGCCGTACCACCACCGTATGCAGTTCTGCCTCCGTTGCCGCCATAAGCAGTTTGGCCTCCAGACCATGTACCTCCAGAAGCGCGATTACTGCTCCAGGCACTACGGTTACCGCCATTGTTCATGCCATCGTTGCCGTTGCTTCCAGCAAAATTGCGTGGTCCGCCTTTTGAATTTCCTTTCATCATTAACCACTTCTCGTACGGCACAACTTGCCCGTTCTTCAAATGGAAACTCAACTTGCTTTTGTCCATCGAAAGAACTTTGCTCTTTGTGTGTAGTTCAACTCTAGCAATCTCTCCGTTGGCATCTTTGATAATACCTTGAAGTGTCTTGTATGGGCCCGAGTTTATAGTAACCCTTTGGTTGATCAGCTGGTCTCTGCCACCAGATCTTGACATTGTCGACAATTGTGGTTTATCAGCAACCTGTCTATTAGGATTCATCTTTGACAAGTCAGGTGCTTTGAACAATGTACCTTTGGTAGCAACCGTGGTGACGTTCGAAGAATTGCTAACAAACACACCATTATTTTCTATCACAGTTTTACTTTTCAAAAATAAAACCAGCTTGTAAACGTGTAAAATAACTCCCAATCTTCTTTCTCCGGTTCTTTCCTTGACAGTATCGCCAACTTTAATTTCCAAGCCACTGGCATCAGTGGACATTGTCTGATCCTTGTACAATTTAATTTTGTTTGAAATCAGTGATGGTGCAATGTTGACCACCTTGCCGTCTTGACACAATATAGTGAAAACTTCTCTTTCAACTTTGATAATGATACCAAAGTTCTGACTATTCAACTGAACTAAATCGTGCAACTCATACTGCCCATATTGTGTGTTTGTAGTGGCATCAGTGGATTTAACCAAATAATTAGCAAATACTGTAACGTCTTTCTGAGTTTGATCTGAAACTATAGTCACTTGGTGATTTTCAACCGCTAACACTAAACCTGTCAAATCTGTGTGCTTTCCGTGTATAACTCTCACGTGATCACCAGTAGAGAAAACTTTACGAAGATTTGAGGCCGGTATTTCAAAGATCCGACCATTAAGTTCGTAATCATCACTTTCAAGCTTGATACTCACAACGTCGCTTCTCTCTGCTGAAGAGACAAATCCAAGGGCTCCCTTTTGTTCGCCTTTGATGACTTCAATACGATCGCCAGGTTGGAATGTAGTGGACTGTTGATTGGCCTGCTTCAATCCAGCAGCAACACTCGACAAATCAATACCTTCATCACCGACGTTGAACTTAGAAAGTTCAGCTAATGAAGGTGCAACATCGTTGGTTTGCAAAAATTGGATCTTAAAATCTTTGTACAAAAATCCATCTTTATATCTTTCATTTCTGTATCTGAATGTGTTTGCACCTTCCTTCATAACCGGATTTTTCATATCATAAGTTTTTGCTTCCATTTGATTGAACAATCTTGCTGCTGGTCTGGTCTTGGATCTTTTCCGTTTACCGCTGGCATCGGTTTCGTCAAATCTGCCGTAATCCAATCTTGGAACAACTTTACACAATACTTCCAAACCATTCTCACTTATGTCTTCAACAATTGCCAAATCTCCTTTATAGATACCTCTCTTGATTCTAACGTAAATGCCAGGAACAATTTCAACGTCTGAAGATTTTGTTGGTCTCAACAAATCCGGATACTCTGCAACTGGAACTAATAATTTGCCACGCAGAAACAAAATATTCACCAAACCTTTGAGCGCTTGGTCAACAGCTTCAAGTTTTCTGGCTTCAATGTAAATGTATCCACTGAAGTTGTCACGTTGAAAACACGAGAAAATCTCTAAAGGAGTCTTCGAGTTCTCCAAACTTAACTTCTTCTTCATAATCATTCTGACCAAATCCTTTTCTTTCCCAGGCACAACACGAATAGCCCAAATATTAGGATCATTCACAGATGGCATCAACAACTTTTGTGAAACCATTACTCTGTCACCACGGTATTTGGATGACAGCTTACCATATCTTTCTTTATAGTCACGCGCAATTGCTTCAATGTCCTCATCTTTTTCCTTTTCCAACGCACGGTCAAATTTTCTGTGAATTCTACTATCGTTACCAGTTCCCAAATCTTCATCGCCACCGTCTAACTGGTCAGCAATAAATTCTTGTGCTGCTTCATCGTCTTCGTCTTCATCTTCTTCCTCCTCACTCACATCGGCGATATCATCGATGAACCGGTTTCTTCTTTGTTTCTTGTAATCACGAATGTCCTCCTCGTCTTCATCGACCTCCTCGTCGTCTTCTTCCACTTCCTCCAACAATTCTTCATCTTGTGTCTTTTCAGGAACGTCTTCAGATTCACCTTCAACTTCTTCATAAGGGTCCCTCTTTATGTCTGTCGATTCCTCTGGAGAGCTCATGTTTCACAAGAATTTAAATGATGAAAACTAGTATGATGAAAAGATTTTGTCGTTTTCTGTTTTAATTACTTCAACAGAAAGCTGGTAAATTCGTTGCTCACCACTTTTATTTTTTTCGGTTCGTTTTCTTTTTTTTTTTTTCGTTTCTCACTTTTACACGCGGTTCAAGGGTGTTCTCACTTTCTTTTTCCCACCGGTAGTTGTGGGTGTGAGCACACCCAGTTTTGGTGTAGAACCCGCTCATGGCGGAGCTGAAATGACAGATCTGTGCAAAAAGTACGGTGCGATAAGTTACACCCGGACACCGGCCCAGAGTAAACAGTGTGGTGAGCGGAAGTTTTTAGGGGGGAAAAGAGGGAAAATAAAGGACTAGCAGGAAAAACAGCTGTGCTTTCTTTCATTATTTAATCCGACCAGACAGACGTTGATTTCCACATCGACACAAGCTTTTTTTCCAAGTGCTTTTAGGTCTCTTAGACAAAGTGTTTCAAAGCAGAACCTACATATAAAATAACTTGGCAACCGTTGGGGGATTGGGATCATGCACCGCAAAAACATTAAACGCCCAGAGTCGCTACTACTTGATAATGACTCGAATAAGCTGGCTGAATCATTGGACTCAACACCTGAAGTGCAAACAACGTTGAATCCGGTGGCATTCAAGAATTCATTTGCATTCAAGAAGTCAAGCAAGAGCAATGAGAAATCGTTTTTGGATAAGAAGCCGTCGACCAGATCAGTTCCGAAATCACCAGCATCACCAATCACACAGTCGCAATCGCAGACAATGCAGAATAAATCCAGAGAAAAGCCATTTTTTGAATGGTCAAGACTCGAGGTGCATAAGTGGGTCATCAATTTACCTGAATTGAACAAAATCAACAAATCACAGGAAATCCTGAGGATATTTTTGGACAACAATGTTACTGGTGACATACTACCATTTTTGAGTACCCGGCACTACAACAGTATGAACATCAAAGACTTGAAAACGAAGCTCATTTTGAAAAAGAATATAAGTAAGCTTGTCGAGGCTTGCGATGATCCAAATCTCGACTTGTTATTATCTGACGCTGCGATCAGCAATAGCGCAGCTTTTGCAAGATTGGTGCCAATCATGGAGCAAACCTTAAACAATTTATACCTGCAGATTATCAAAACACATGCCGTCAAGCTTACGAGTCCTATAACGTCGAATTTTGCCAAGCTGCCCGTGCAAGAGAAGGGCTTTGAGAGGTTGGACAATGATTATAAGAAGCTTCGTCAAAACTTCCACAGATTCAAAGAAGAAATGTGGCCAATTCTTCGACAATATCAACAACAGCAGCAGCAGCAACAATCACAATCTCAGCAGCAGGCACAAAACCATATACAATCGTCTCAGTCGTCAAAGACTCAGTTCAAAAACGAGCAGATTTATCCATTGGGTAATATTTTGCTGCCTGGCGTTGCTCTGCCCATGCGAAACAATATCTCAAGTCCAAATTTCACATCGCGGCGAATCAGTGAAGATGATGAAGAAAGCTTTGCCGATTCAACAATGTTCCCACTGGACAATGAAGCGCTCAAAAAGAAAGTTTTTAGTCGTAAAGATTATAAGGATTACGATAGATCACCCATTGACGTCAGCCATGATGACAGTTTTATACCATCCCCAACTACTGCTGTCGGCATGTATAACACAATGATTGGGGGATCAGGGTCGGCTTCGAATTCTGCACCAAATTCGGCGCCAAACTCGGCTACTGGTACCGGTCCAATGATCAACATTAACCACACTGGTGGGTCCATGAATGGAGGCAACAATGGAGTGTCACAGCCATCATTAACTTCGCAACAGCTGAATGCATCTTTTGATTCTCTGATTACTCTTTCAACTCCTTCGGCCCAGTCCACACCAAATGCCAATGATACCAGCTTCCCTAGCCCAACATACTTGCGACACGAACCATTGAAACCATTGAGAGCCAAATATGACGATCCTTGTTACAAAGTGTTGCAAAAGGCTATGATTAAACACAAAATCAGTAACGATTGGAGAAATTATGTCTTGGTGATGTGCTATAACGGAAGAGAAAGAATCTTGAAGCCAGCAGAGAAGCCTGTCAAAATTTTCAAGGAGTTGAAAGAGCAAGGAATTCTGCCAAGTTTTATGTTGAGACAATTGGAAGGAGCTTCGCCTAGCGCAGAAGGGTTTGAAGTCTCGACAATGTAGTATCAAAGTCGTGGTGGTGAGAGAATTTAGCAAAAAGGCTTGCGATTCAGAACCAAAGAACCAAAACAACGGGTAGAAATTGTGAACACAGCTAGCTATATCGTGAATGAGCAGAGAAAAAAATAAGTTTTTGACTCATTCACGAGGTCCCAAAGCTGTGTTTGCTACCATTCTTCGGCCAGATTATTTACTGAGTGACTGGCTTATCAGAAAAGCAGCTGCTCGAAATTCGCGCCAAGTATTCCATGCTGTGTAAAGTGCAAAATTATGTTTTTTTTTAACGTAAAAGTAGTGCAAGTAATAATATCTCGGCGTTTAAGTCACTGTTTTACAATATGGTGTTTAATAGAAATTTCGATCTTTGCTTTTCTATCGATCTACACCCTACTCATCCTGTCTAACCAGTATTGCAGACTTGTTCAAAAGGTGGCAGGGTCTGTCTAGAAACTACGAATACGTGCTGCTGGCATACGTTATATGGTTTTTGCTCTTTACTTTTTATCTTTCTTTTTTTATTATTAATATTTTTTTTTTATCAGAAAAACTTTAACTCCTCACAAATCACAAACGTTTAGATTGTTTGCTTATTGGTTGGCTTGGAGGTTATTGTTTCGGATTGAAAACAATCCAAAACTAGTTAGCTGATTATCACGTGCTCCGCTCTATTCTTTTTCTTCAGTACAGTTGATACAATTAGTAGCGAGATTTCTGACCATTCACCCTTGTGCGACTTGGCTAATCAGCACTATTTATGTAATTCTATGTTGCTTGGTCCAAAAATAACATTCACTCAACTGTAGATCTCTGTTTCTATTTTTTTAGGTTCACTTAATTTCTAGTTTTTCTTCTCTTACAGCTAGGGTTTCCTATTATTTTTTCCTCCGCTTTTTTCCCACACATTATCAATTCAAAAGCGGGTAATCATCTTTACCAGCTTACTTTCTTTCCTCTAAGAAAAAAGATGTGCTCAAGTGAATGCCAAAACAAAGTGGAAGTCAAGGTAATGGGTCAAGATTATAAAGATCAAGATAAAGGCGTTGAAAATGAAACGCTTAAGAAACAGCAGGCACCGAAACCTCCTTTAATACGTTCACAATCGCTTTCGAGCCCTTTAAATCCAAACTTTAATCCTATACACTCTGCTACGTCAAATATCCATTTACATGGGAGTGCAAAGAGTCAAAGACTAAATAGTGGCCAAAAAGATTTCAGGAAAGCGTCACTTTCAAGGCTTTCACTGAGTTCTTCTTCAAGTCCTCTGTCACCAAATTCAACTATTCATTACTCATACAAAGATGTTAATAGTGGATCGAGCATTTCCGGTAGCAATAGTCACGATCAAAGTATTAACAACGACACAAATAATATCAAAAATTTTAGTAAGTACTCGAGTCTCAACAAGAACAGGTACAAAGACCAGGAAAAGGCATATATCAAAAAAATGAACGATGACTACATTGATGATTACGCTACAATGAAGATCGACACGGTGGAAGACAAATTAGATGACATGGAGTATGAGTCTGACGGTTATGATTATGGTTATGGATTTGATGACAGTGAATTAGAGGACGACGTGGAACTCTCTAACTCTTTGTCTCGAACGCAAAGTACCCCATTATCTAATTACAAAGATAGTGCTTCGATAAGCCCTATGGGCACTAGTGCAATGATTTCAAATTTAAATCTCAGCAATAGTAACATTAGTAACAATGTTAACATCAATAACATCAGTAACATCAACAACATCAGTAACAATAATAATTTTATCAATGATAATCTCATTAATAATAATAGCAGCAGCAGCATCAGCAGTATCAGCAACATCAATAGCCCCAACGTGAGCGTCAAAAAATATACAAACGCCGCTAGCGGAACCGGTAATAATACAACTAGCAATAGCAGCAGCAGAAACAACAGTAATATAATTAATAACGACGACAACAGCAACAATGGTCTATTCACGCCAGGTGTTACGGAAAGTACAAAAATACATGGGCATGGTAGTCCAGATATTGGATTTCTCCAATCACCTATATCAAGATACAACTTACAAAACCGCGTGGTGCCGTTGAGAACAGGGAGTAACAGCAATATATCAACAAGAACATCAGAACTACGGCAACTGCTTCTGATAAATCCTCAATCATTAGATATAGATAATTATCCTTTCCTTTCAGATAACAACAAATCAGATTCTGCGGTAAATTTAGATGCCACTGACTCGAATGATGAATATCAACAGATTTTTGGCGAAATAGATGCCGACGAAGAAGACGACAATAATGTTACATATGCCACAGAACTAACCAGAATTGCTCCTGATAAACTCAACGATACATTTCAAATAGACGACAATGTTATGTACCCATTGATTAAGCCGAAATTGACCCCGGAGTTGGTGCATGATCCAAAATTTCTCGAGAAATTTGAGTGGCAGTTGATGCTTGGCGTTGTTGTCAAAAGTGACATTGTCACTACAGAGAAAAATAGAATGATCAGAAGATTGAATTTCGGTAACGACCAGGAGAATAGTAAATTTATAAATGCCCATGGTAATGAGCAGTATTTACTGACTTTTTTTTTGAGCAGATACAAAGAAGACCTTTGGCTTGCTGTTATGGCATGGAAGTACGGAAGAACGATTGAAGATCAGGAGAAAGTTTTGGCTTATGAGCGGTCTTTGATGGATGAGGTGGTGGATGAGGTACAGAAGTTTAAATATGATGGGTCCAAAATAGCAGAAGCTTTTTACGCAGAAGTTGGAACTGATCAACTTACTTATCAGCAACAGCATTATCTTGAGGCTTTATTATTTGAAGACTGTAATAAAGTCATCCAAGATTTGTTGGACAAATATGAATCCTGCGAAGAGCTTTGGATTACTGAGGTGGCCATGTATGAAGCAAAGCCACACTTGAAAAGCAAGGAGTTTCGAAAAACTCTTGAAGCTTTGATCAGTTGGAAGAATATTGTGAACGCGTTATATTTGGAAAAAGCGATTTTGATAAAATCATCTTTGAATGACAACCCAGTAGCATTGGATGATATTCTGGGTGATGATGGAAGTCTTGATGATGAATCTGGCTCCGAGTATTATTATGAAGACAATGTCTCTGAAGGTGAATCTGATGACACATACTGTAATGACTTTAGTTTTCCGCATCATTTGGGAAAATTTAGTGAGATCAGCGAATTGGATCCAGTACTTTTTGCAGAAAACATGCTTAAATTCAAAGACATGGCCACTATACTTGATAATAAGATTTTGAAAGTTATCAATCCTTGGCTGAAAAAATCGAAAGAAACGTTTTTAAGATACAAAGAATCGTTTTCCAAAATGAACTTGCCCTCATTTTTGAACATTCTTTTAGATTTGGTTACATTTCCTTCCAAACTGATCAAAGAGGTAATCAAAATTCGTCTTTTGTATGCAAGAAACATGAAGCACCAAACAATGATGAGTATTGATCAAACCATCAGAGATTTCAAAGTAATTATAAGATTGTCTTTTCAGATAAAAGAAGACTTATTAAAATTTTTAACCAAAATTCCGGATTTAAAGCTGATGAACGTTGATTTTGAAGATTTTGATCGTCAAGTATTGGAGTTCATAGAGTATCTTTTAGTCTTATTCCATAGAAAAACATTAGACAGTGCAAAACTGGCACACTCTTTTACGACATACAAAGAACCAGAATTTTTGAAATCTGAATGGACTTTTTTGAAGAATGTTGGGCATTTTCTTGATTGCAATGCAGGATTCAAAATTCTGAGAAGCTTTTTATTTTTGGTTCTGAGACTTGTTGTGCGATTGGTGAATTATCTAGATTATAACTTGAGACTTGAATCAGTTCAAAGCCAAACCCAACTTATAAATTGGTATAGATCGTCTTTGGACATATTCAATAACTTGCGTCGTCACTTCACAAAATTGATCAACTATATGCTTAGGCTGGTTCAAAATGGGCTTGTTTTGCATCTTAACTTAAAAGACCCTGAAATGTCAAAGATTTGGGGCCTGTTTTTAAGAAAAAGAAAACATTACTTGATCAGTATCAACAAAAGTACCAACCTTTATGATTTATTATACAACAAAGGTAACCCAAGCAGTTACAATAACAACGACAATGCTGAAAATACAAGTGGGCCACACTCAAAACGAAAGCAACGCAAGCAGATTTTCGTTTACGTTTTTGTCAGTGAAGAACTAGCTCATAAAACTGACAAAGATATTATTGAAGTTTTGCATGCTAAAAAGCTTGGTTGTGATTCTACAAAACCTGTTGTTGAAACTTTGTTTGTGGATGAAACTGAAAGCACGGGATTGAAACCAGACTCAGGCTTGATACCTAGTGGAATTAGCACTTCGGCTGCATCAAGGGTCAATGACGTTAAAAAGCAAAACATGCCTGGTTTTGATTATGATTCAGATTCTTCAAGTGAATACAGAAAAAAAGCATCTGTTGCAGACAATGATGTTGCAAAGAATGATGATGATACTAGTGCTGCCAACGACAATTCAACAGGCACGGCACGTAAAGAAAGAATAGGCTACATGATCATTATTCCTATGAGCAAACCTGTACAGTGGGATAGCAGAATCCGCAATATTGAAGTCAATGAAGAAGAAATTCATGAGTTTCCAAAATTGCTACTGACGCCGTTAGGAAATGCTTTCCTTCTCTCCCCTGGAAGTCCTTATGATTTGTATATTTCAAAGACTAATTTGATTTTCAGTTTGAAATGTTTCTACGTTTCGGAGTATGCTTCTGACGCAGACCTATTGAACGAAAATATTGGTGCCAAAAACAGCGTGGATTATGCTGTGAAGCTTTTTGACAGTCTTACGCTTGATGATAAAGAGAAAAAAGCATCATCTCCCGCGGAAACCCTAAACAATAATCTGTCTGATAGAGGCACCAAAAACACTGGTGAGCCGCGAATTGGAGCTGCGCAAAAGCTAGAACATTTGATCAAAAATATGAAAACTGAAAGAATTTGTTCACTTGTTCAAATTCAAAATGAATTTGCAAGAATCAATCGAAATTATAACGATATACTGTTCGTTTTGTTAGAAAAGGGCTTGAAACTCAAAGATGACATTTTGCAGAAAATGACCAAAAGTGAAATACAGTCAGGATTTTTGGAAGTAATAATAAGTTTGTTCAATGTTATCAGAGACCTGAGTTTGGAAACTTTGCATAACATTGAACCAAGCAGAAGAAAGCTTTTTGTTGAGTACATGATAAAACTAAGTACCGAATGGATTGCTGTTATCATTGAGGATTGTGTATCAACTGATACAAAGACTTTTAAATGGTGTTTATCTGCTTTGGAGTTTGTCTCCATTATGTTTCAAAATTTTAATGTTTTACTTTTGAATGAGGAACAATTCCAAATTTTGAAGACAAAAGTTTCTGACTGTTTATCTTTGTTAGTTCTGCATTTCGACATTATGGGTGCAAGATCTATCAAAGCCAGTAAAGAATTATTGGATGCTTCCAAGCTTCAAAGAAATGAGCTTCAAAAAGATCGTACAATTGCTGAAATGAAGAACAATCAATTAAAACAAGAGATTATAGATCTTGAAGCTCAATTGAGTGAAAAGTCTAAATTATTCAAAACTCTGGGAAGAATTTTGGACAAAAATTATTTGGAGAACAGATTTTTGGTATATTTGTCAAAGAAGTACACCGGATATTCAGCCAAATGGCAAAAAGGTGAAAAAGTGGGTAGCGGTGCATTTGGATCTGTTTACAGAGCCACTGATTTAACTAATGGTATAGTGATGGCCGTGAAAGAAGTAAAATTCAATCAGAAGGGGCAAAAGAAGATCAGAACTGTTATTGAGAAAGAAATTCAGGCTTTAGAGAGATTGTCGCATCCAAATGTTGTCGACTATTACGGATTGGAAGTGCATTCTGACAGAGTTTACCTCTTTTTGGAGTTTTGTGGATCTGGAACTTTGGCAAACTTATTGGAACATGGAAGAATCGAGGATGAGTTAATCATCAAAGGCTACACATTCCAAATGGTTGAAGGTTTGGCCTATTTACATCAAAATGGTGTTGAACATCGTGACATAAAGCCGGAAAACATATTGCTCAATCGTGTGGGTGTTGTGAAATTTATTGATTTTGGAACCGCTAGAATTGAACCAAAAGTGATGGGAGATGATTCAATTTACTCGTCTGGATCTCAAAGGGCTAACTCTAGCTCCAGTACGAAGTCGCAAATGGAGAAAAGTGGTTTGAACGGTACACCAATGTATATGTCACCAGAAAGTTTGGAAAGCAAAAAAGCAGTTCCGTTTGGAAGTTGTGATATTTGGTCATTGGGCTGTTGTGTTCTTGAAATGGCCACAGGCAGAACTCCATGGTCAAAAGTTGACAATGAATTTGCTATCATGTTCCGCATCACACAAGGTAAAAAGCCAAATTTACCAACAGAACAAGAACTTTCCAAGACTGGTATCGACTTTATCAGTCAATGCTTTCTTCCTTATGCTCATCGTCCAAGCGCTGTCAATTTATTGCACGGAGAATGGTTATTTATGATGTTAGAAGATGATGAAAATGGGTTTCCAGAGTATGATAATTAAAGATTTTGTTTAAATGATATAAATTGTTACGTTGTCTATGATAATTGTGTAAACTTTTAGCTCAACACTTTGTTTACCTTTTTGCCGTTTTTGTTTATTCTTATCTATATTTGTTTGTTTTGGTTTTCTTGAATTTCACGAAACTAAAATAAATGGCGATATACACCCGTGCACCGTATACATTTTCAATAAATCCCAAGATCTCGAACCTTGCTTGAATCTACCTGACCTATTGTATCACTACTAATATGGAACAAATCCGAGAAATACAGCAACAAGTGCAAGTTCAATTGCAAGATATTCTGGAAAACTCTCAGAAATATTTTGAGAAATTCCAAGGGCAAGCGCAACAAACGTTCCATGAACAAATTGAGCCAAAGATACTGACCTTGCAACTACAAATTGGTGAGAATTTGGACAAGTTGCTGGGAGTCACGCGTGACTTCCTTGCCACTAACGACTTCACCAAGGAACATCTCACATCTGAACAGATTATCAAACTTTCTGAGCCAAATGTCTTGATTGGTGCTACTTTGGCCGTGATTGGTTTATCAACATTTTTCATATATTTTACGTTCAAAAGTGGTAGCCCAAAATCCGTTGGTAAAGACGATGAACCATTGAAAAAGAAAACCAAGGGTAAGAAAAAGAGTAAGAAAGGCAAGAAGAAAGCTAGTGTTATTGAAGAGTTCAATGCAACCATAGATCAAGTGGTCGAATTTGTCGATTCCGAAATATCGCCAAAGGTCAAAGAATACGAAAGTGACTTGGTTGCTTTGAAGGAGGGCAAGTCAAAGAAGTCGAAAAAGGATGTTAACTATTTGTTTGTGTACATTGAAGAAGCTCTATTGAAAGAGTTATTGAAGCTTGACGGATTAAAACACAATGGCAATACCGAACTTCGCTCATTGAGAAAGAAGACTATTGAGAAAATCCAACTTCTTCACAAAAAGATTGACTCATTGAAGAAAGAGTATGCTGGATATTTGTGATTTGTTACCTTGGACTACTAAATTAATGAAGGCTTTCGAAATAAATGGTTGTATTCCTGTTTAAAACTTTATTTGTTGTCACTATTTACTTGTGATGAGCTTCCACTCACATCTTTATATACAGCTAAGCCTGTCACCAAAAACCCCAATAGTACTATTGTCTGGCTAAATGGATCTAATCTTTTAACACTCTTTTCAAACTCCTCCAGACGTTCCTTTGTCACACTGAGCAAATTAACAGGTGGCAATTTGGTCACTAACGCACTGGTACTAACACTCTTGGATCGATGTTGAAACGGCAAATCCTCGGGTATATAGTCATTGCTTATAGGATTTTTGAAAGATTTTCGAGGTCCCCAGTTCCCGTATGATATAAAATACAAAAGCTGTTTCTCGTTTTTCTCCATTTTAGTCCAATCAGAATGTTTTAATCCATCCATGTGATCTATTACCGATTCCTGCTGGTTAAAACTGAGCTTTGCAAAGCTTTGTGGATCCTCGATGACTTTTGGTATGTCGACATGTTCTTTGTAAACGGCGTCGTCAGCGGATCCTCCAACAAACTCAAAGATCTCGGACAAACTAGTCTTTGTTAATTCTGCAGCTTTTTTCTTTCTTTGCAACGGCGTCAAAGCTCTGGTGGTGGAGGCAAATCTGCGTGGAATCATTGGAAGAGTGAATATAATCAGTAGTATTTTTCAATGAAATTAATTTTCACCGAAGCGCACTGGCAAAAGAAAAACGAAAATGAAAACGAAAATGAGTGAAAACTCGGTACACTTTACAAAAAAGAAAAACATTAATCGTTAGCTGTTTATTGTAAATTTGCCTGGCTTTCGTACATTTCAATGATCTGATCAGAGTTTGTAGCATTTTCGGCGCTTTTGTCATCACGCAATCTCAAGAATCGTGGAAATCTCAAACTGATCCCCTTGTCGTATTTTCCCAGGCCAGCTTTATACACCGGCAGCAATGATAAATCAGCAGTTTGCACCTCAAATACCAATTGTGGTTCAAACCAGACATCTGGTAAGTTTGTACTAGAGTCTTTGTTATAAACATAGTACAGTTTAGGTTCGCTCTCTTCTAAAGGTTTTAATTTCTCGTGCAACGATTTCAAATCATCTTCCGAGAATCCAGTCCCAATTTTGCAAGTTGTTTCATATTCACCATTGTCTGCATTATAACATGCCAACAAGAATCCACCATACCAGCCAGTTCGTTTGCCTCTTCCAAAATAAGCCCCAATAACAACCAAATCAATAGAATCACCCACACCTTGCAAGTAATCTTTCTTGAGTTTCAACCAGTTGCTACTGCGCTCACTAGGTTCATAAGTTGACTCAAGCAGTTTGACCATCAAACCTTCACACAGGTCTTTTATGCTTTGATCTAAGTACTCTTGAATCTCTTCGACGCTGTGCACGTTTTTGTGATTTGCGAACTGCAATTGGCCAGGTTTGAGCACAAGATTTTTGTGCATTGCTTCCCTTCTCTCCTCAAACGTTTTTTGAATGAGTGGCTCGTCGTTCAAGCATATCATATCGAAAACAAATATACAAATTTGGACTTTGATGTCTTCTAACTTGACATCTTTGCGCTTTCTTGTGGTCAAAACTTGGAATGGTAAAATCTTCTCTTTTTCTCTATCCCAAGCAACAACTTCGGCATCTAAAATCAACAGCTTAACTTTTTCAGGCTCAATGAACCCATGAAGACTGTCAATAAGATCAGGATATCTTTCTGTCATATTTTCGCTATTTCTTGAAAAAACCTTGATTTCACCGTTCTTCAATAAATGAATTTGGGCACGCTCTCCGTCATACTTATACTCGCAAGTGAATTTTGACTTTTCTGAGAACTTGTCTAAGATCTCACCAATAGACTTAGTTGGTTTAGCAAGCATGGGTTTCAATGGAATTCCAGGAGTCAACTTAACATTGTCTTGCAAATTTAGTATACCGTGTTTCAAAGCAGCATCAACAATCATTTCGTAGTTTGGAACTTGATTGAATGCGGCCTTTATCTGAACTTCTGCCTCATCCAACAAATTTTCTACTTTGATTGGTTTTTTGCCAGCCGACTGATTCTCAAATACAATGAACGCTTTTGCTAAAGCAACCAAAATACTTTTGTCTGCAAGCCCAATTCTCAATTTGCCTTCCAAAGAGCGAATCAAAAATTTAGCCTCAACTCCACTGCAACTCGTTAACATTTTAACAATTATATTTATTTTCCGTTGCTGCGAGTTTGTTCCGGTACTATTGGCAATTGTTTGCAAGTTCTTGAATACTGTTATTATATCCAATGGCTTGGCTTTGAACATTTGCCTTTGCTTGGCTCTGGATGTTTGCGCAATTGATCCTAAATCACCAACTTCCTTGTACTCGTTCTTGATGTGACCTGTGCTACGCCCTGTGCTTTCACTGATAGCTTTGATCAATAAAGTTTCTCCCAATCCTAATTCTGTATTATCGTAATCAGGTCCAAGCTTGTTTATAGACAAGTATATGATTTTCACAAGTAATTTTGGATCTTCTTCAAGGATGCTCACAAAAAACTTCGATATGATATCAATAATCTTGAGCCGAGACAGCTCTTTTTCAATCTCATCAAAGACGGAACAAAGTCTTTCATACATGATCGGCTTGAATTCTCCTGCTTCTGTGCCAGTTTCGTCCTCTGTCTTGGTCTCCTTCTTGGCCTCTGCTTCTGCAGTTTTCGCAAACAATGGATCTACCTTCAATAGCTCATTGACTTCCTCTTTAACTTTTAGAACCTCTTGCTTAACGCCAGTTTCAACTTTCTGTCTCTTGACAACACTTTCATTCTCTTTCAGGCGCTTTGCTCCCATGGAGAAAAAGCTCGCTAAACTTTGTTGTTTTGCCATAGTTCTGAGTGGAATTTTTTTGATAAATTTTAGCATATATAATGCGAAAAAAAAAAAAAAATAAAATAAAACAAATAAAGTCGAAAAATGAATGCGTGCCCCCGATACTTAGTACTCAGGATGAATTTTAAACTACATATATAACGGAGTAATATCATACATATAATTGACTACAAGCAACTTAAAAGAAAACTAAATTTTAAAACATTGATTTGATTAATATACGGGCTTTCAGTGAACAATTTCTCATTCACATCAACTCTCAATATCTTTAAGCAACTTCTGAACTGAAAGCATAAAAAAAAATTGGTAAAAATAGAGAAAAATCACTATAGAACTTTCTATAGTCTGCTAAAACAAATAAAAACACTATAAAAGACAAATAAAAAGAATAGTAAAATACTAAAACAAAAGCCAAACGCTAATAAAATAATGATTTGCAGTTTGTGATCATAAACTCAACAATCTCATTTTTGAAAACCATGTCCAGAATCTCCTTCTCACCTGTAGCATCACGAATCAAACTTGGCGCAAAAACAATAGCTAAGTTGTGCAAGTTCATGAAGTTGATGTCAGAATACTGGCTGATATTATGCAAATGGTTGACAACCAATTTTAACAGCGTATAGTGTTGATGTGGAAACTGCTGAAATAGTTGTTTCAATTTCTCAGATTTTTTGTCAGCTTTTTTAAGTTGGTTGCACTGAATAACTTGATCATAATACTTCAATGGAATCAATGGATCGTGAAGTTTTCTTAAATATCTTTTTAACACACTAGATACAACATTGACATCAACGGTTTCATCAATGTTATACTCACTATCATCGCTTGAGTTAGCTAATCTCAAACTTGCATTCTCAAAAAATGTTTCCAACGCGATTATTTGAGTGGTGGATCCACTTTTACGGTAAATACCTTCAGAGTATTTTCCATTTTTCTCAACAAACTCAATACACTTACTCACAATAAGTGGTACATCTCTTTGCTCTCTGGATGTGATTTCAATGATGTTGAACGTGCTGCTATCAATATTTGGTGATTTCAAATCCATTGCACTATTTGGCAATGAGCCAATTGTAGCACTGCCGCCGAATTTGTCCAAGAATTTGGCCTTGACACCCAGAGAGTTACCACCACTCAAAGGTCCAGCTCCAATCATAGCACCATTGTTATTTTGGAGATTTTTGTTGTTCATTTGTGTAAACACTTCTTCATCGACATTCTGCTGCAATACTGGAGCACTGATCTTCAAATGTGTAGAATTGCCATTATTATCATTACTGTCCTTTTGGAATTTTGCAAATCCTTTAGCCCAGAATCTTCTCGGTTTCACCACAGTTTGTACACTTTCAACTTGTCCAATCGAGATTGTATGCTCCTCGGTTGTTGGTGTTACCACCAGAGAAGTATATGGCTGAACCAGAAATCCTGTAGAGTTGAAGGTATTGTTACTCCCATTATTGTTGCTTCCTAAATTGTTGGTGCTGACACTGGTAGATATACTTGGAGCAGCAGATCCCATATTATTAGTACTAGGTTTCTTCGCAATATTCTTTGAAGACATTGGCGTAGATACCAGTGAAGCACTGTTGAGATTTGGTGTTGTGCTGTTTCTGTCGAGGCTATCAGTACTTCCACCGTTTCTGTCTAACAACAGAGGTTCCAGTAAGTTGTTAGCAGATCTAGAGTCATCATCATTGGTGAGCACCAGGCTCTTGAATTTCTCGTACATCTGCCTTTCCCTTTGTATTTGATACTGAAGTTTCTGCAAAGCCAACAGAAGTTCTGAGATTTCTTCATTGAGATTGTTTTTCGTGGAAGTTAAACTAGTAATTTCAGTCCTGAGTTGAGTAACTTTGTTGCTCATTGAACTGACTTCTGCAACATCAAGACGTTTCGAGCGAGAATCAAAATCAGGTTCTGTCTTGATAGTCAGCGTCTCACTAGCATAGGAATTCAATATATCAGTGTTATCCAAATGACTGTTGCTGTTTCTAGCACTAATAGATGTTGATACACCTCCACTACTGCCATTAGAGACTCCGAGGTTCGACCCGCCGCTAACGTTTCTTTTGTGCTTATTGATATTGCTCAAAAGGGTCTTCGGCAGTTTGATAGACAAAGATCTTGAAATCTTATTTGTAGCGCTTTCGAAAGTAGCCACCCGTGGAGAACTACTATTGAGTTTGAAACGAGACAGTTTTGGAGTTTTAGAGACTTCTTGCTCAATTTCTTCCAATTGGGTTTGAGAGTCATGATACTCTTCGTCCACATCCACATCAGCGTCCCCATCCACATCAACCAGGTCATATTCATCGTCATCAACAAACACCATTTTACGATTATTTGCTGCTCTTGTAGAGATGGGTGTTCTTTGTTTGCTGGCGTTTGAATTGGAATTAGCATTAGTGACACTGTCTTTACTCGCATCTTTCTTTGGTGGATCTGCCAACTTCAATGGATGATTATCAAAACCATCATCATAAATGACCGTTTGACTCTGTATAAGCAGTTTTCTTTTCTTTCTATCATCTTCAATAGATAATAAACTGTTAATCGAGAATCTGTTTGAAACTGGAACGGTAGGCAGAATTCTGCCATCTAACTGGACGTCTTCACTTTCAAAAGGTGAATTGAACAGGGCTAAACTTGAGTTACCACCGTTATTTTGACCACCGCTATTGTACATAGTGGAAGATGCATTTGAATGTGAGTGTTGATGTTTGTTTGCGTTGACGTTTGAAGCAGTCAAAGGTTGAGACTTTCCTGGAGGTATCAGGGGCAAACTTTTCTCATAGATAGGGGTGTTATTTTTAGTGCTTCCGTTGCTATTGTTAATCGGATCACTTGCACCAGCTACCCCCGTTGTTGTTGTTGTTGTTGTAGCAGACATTGTGGAAGTGTTTGGAGTATTTGCTGCGCTGCCATTACTTGAACTTCTTTTTTGTTGCTTTCTTTTTTTCTTTAACAAATACTTCTCGTGACAGTTCATGCAATATAGACCGTGAGTTGTCTTTGCGTATCTCAAATTATCAATCTTGTTTTTGCAGTATTTACATACGAAACAGTTTGCACAATATGGCTTGTTGCCTGCTAAAATAGCCAAATCACCAATCTTGTTACCACAAACTTCACAATCATAGAAACACTTTTGGCAAACAAGTTCACCATCTCCAACAACGAGAAAATCCAGATTTATACCCAAGAGTTCTTCGCACTTTGAGCAAGTAAAACACTTGATGTGCCACCGATTGTCACCTAACTCGTAAGCATGACCCTCACTTATCAACTTGCTACACTTCTTGCAGTATTGTCCCACGTCTGCGTAGCTGCTGTACTCGCCTAGTTCTGACATTTAAAACCCAGGAGAGTTGTATATAAATTGGATCAATCTGGTTATGTTATTAAGGGAAAAGAAAATAGAAAAAAAGAAAGAAAGGAACTCAGAATGAAATAGATAGAAAAAATAAACTTTGTTTTAAGAACTCGAACTGCTCAGAAACCAAAAAAAAATCAAAAAAAAATGTGCAAATGGTGATTATCCAATGTTGGTTGAGACTCTCAAAAATCTTGCAATGAGGATGTATAATTTTTTTTCTGAAATAAATCAGTGGACAAAAAAATAGTGTATATCTAACAAACAGGTCAACTTAAAAAATTATTTCGTATGGTAATAGAAAAGCAATGTGGTGTTAAAAAGTTCAAATTTGTTTTTGGGTGCAAGGGTTTCCTTAGCGTCGGGCTGAGGTGCAGAGATGACAACGTCTTATAAATAAATGTACTTACTGTTTAGGTTTTGAAATAATATATTTAAGCTTAATAATAATGTATTTGGCCAGAATGTAGATCCATTTAAGGGACAAGTACGCAAAGACAATTACAAAAATTCACAAAGGTATTGTACTGACATCAATAAAAAAAAATAAAATCATTGATGAGATAGGGAGATCTAAATAATATGGGATTAGTAAGAAAATAAAAAGATTTTAGATTTAGCTCAAGGTTTGCGAGAAAAGGGTAGCAACAGAATTTGTAGGCTTTATGAAATCAGCCCATCTTTATGGCCAAGTAATTATTAGTAAAACTCTAGTGAGGTGTTCGTTTGAACTCGATAGTGTGCGGACAAAAAAAAAGGGAGTGCCGCCGCAACGGGTTGGCGCACCTGGTCAGGTCAACTTTAATACAGGTAGCACCAGGATCAAAGTAAGTGAAACAAAAGTTTGACTCCCTCTGTGTCTGAAACAAATGTTGCTCGATGTCAAGCCAAAGAAAGCTATTGTCGCGGCGATGAGGCTTTCCAGTGATAGCCCGTACGCACTTAGCTATTGCAAATCAATGGTCCGGAAAGTCAATCAATCGCATTCTTGCCTTGCCAAAACGAATGTAGAAAAGACCAAAAAAAAACTGAACAGTGGAGCGGAGCGGATTTTCTACATCCGTGCACATTTGCTTGGGACGTACAGGTCCAGCCAGACAAACTCAGACTGGAAAAAAAAAGCCATACTGAAATATATTGAGAGAGTAGAGTGACATGGCACCGCGGATTCAGAATCTATTGATTTTTACTGGTTTTTTAGCTAGGGTAGGGTTTTTCTTATTCGGGATTTATCAGGATGCTACCATGGAGGTCAAATACACTGACATTGACTATATGGTGTTCACCGATGCTTCCAGATACGTTTATAACGGCCAATCCCCGTACGACCGTGAGACTTACAGATACACGCCTTTGTTGGCTTGGTTATTGGTACCCTCGGCTATAAAAACCGGAAACACGATTCTTGACACAGCACTTTTCTCGTTTGGCAAACTAGTGTTTGTTTTGAGCGATTTGATCACGGGTGTCTTGATACTCAAGTTATTGAACTATTTACTGGGGGCCCAAAAGCTGCACAACAAGTATAGAAACTTGGTTTTGACCTCCATTTGGTTATTGAACCCTATGGTCATCACAATCAGTACAAGAGGAAGCTCCGAAAGTCTTTTGAGTGTGCTTATCTTATTGTTCGTATACTATTTGGTCGTGGCCCAAAACTACGCATTGAGTGGTGTCTTTTACGCATTGTCAATTCACTTCAAAATTTACCCAATAATATACCTTCCAAGCATTGCATTATACTTGAACTTCATGGATACATCAAAACCACCATTGGTTGCTCAAGAACTATTTTTCATATTGTTCAACAAGCTTTTCTCATACAAAAAAAACAAACCATTTTGGCATTTCATGATCGCTACTGGTATAGTTACTATTTCCTTGACCGGATTAATGTACCACATATATGGGTACGAGTTCTTATACAACTCCTACTTTTACCACTTGATAAGAACTGATCACAGACACAATTTTTCAGTATACAACATATCGCTATATTTTTCATCTGCAATGACCTGTGACTCGAGCGAATCATTGTGGGGTTGTGCAGACTTCACAAAATTGGCATTTGTTCCACAATTCTTCATATCAGCCATCATGATTCCTATCATTTTCAATGCCAACTTCAATTACAAGATCAAAGAATTCAATTCAATTTACAAACTAAAATCGATCATTTTGATTTCAACTCTTTTTGTTCAAACGTTCGCATTTGTTAACTACAACAAAGTCATCACTTCCCAATATTTTATTTGGTATTTGATGTTTCTTCCAAACTACTTGCAATTCTCCTCATTCAAATGGAATTTGAAATCTTTGGCAATAATTGCAGTTTGGGTCCTTTCGCAAGCTCTTTGGCTTGCAAACGCTTATAGATTGGAGTTCTTGGGTCAAAGTGTGTTTTATCCAGAACTTTTTTTCAGTTCTGTTGTCTTTTTTGCGGGAAATTGTTGGATTTTGCAGGAGCTTATAAAAGATATGCTGATTAGTTATTGGGCAGACTGAAAAAATAAATTATCAGTAATGACATTATGACGTTATATCGCACCAAGTAGTTATTCCAAATCAGTGCACTAGTCGGAGATCACAAATTGAAAGAACTCCGAAGTTTTCATTTTTCGTTTATTTATTGAGATCAGCTGAAAATTCAACAAAAAAAAAGAAACTGTAAACTTAAACGAATATTTTGCACTCATCCGTGCACCAAACTATACGAAGAATTAAAGCTTTGTGAACTATATATATTGAATTGATTATCCAAAATCCATAAAATAAAAAAAATACTCGAAATCTTGCTATTCGTATTATCGAACAAAGCGTTGAAGCAGGAAAATGGGGCTTCAGTTGGATAACACAGACTACGGGATTTTGACATCAATTGTTGTCATATTGACTACTATTGTGCTCTCCAAGAAAAGATTTTTCAAACCAAAATCAGGTTCAAACGCAGCGTCCGATGCAACAGTTGAATCTAGGGATGTTGTCGAGGTTTTGGAAAGAACTGGTAAGAAGTTGTTGATTGTTTATGCTTCTCAAACTGGTACTGCAGAAGACTATGCAACAAAATTTGCAAGAGAAATACAAACTCGATTTGAAACATCATGTCTTTTAGCTGATTGTGAATCCTATGACTTGGATAACTTAAACGAACTCGATTCTTCCATTTTAGTTTTCTTTTTCGTTTCGAGTTATGGTGAAGGTGAGTATCCCGATTCTGCCACTGAGTTTGGTGATTACTTGGAATCATTGGACGATGGTGATTTATCAGAGCTCAAGTTCACATCTTTTGGTTTAGGCAATTCCACTTATGAGTTTTACAATGGTGCTGCTAGAAGATTGAATAAGAGCTTGTTGGCGGCCGGTGCCACTCAGTTTGCTGAATTTGGCGAAGGCGACGATGCTGATGATACGTTAGATGAAGACTATTTGGCTTGGAAAGAAAAAGTCATCAAGACATTGCAAGCAACCCAAGGATTTGAAGAAGTTGAATTCACTTACAAACCCCTGGTTAGTGTTACAGAAGTCGTGCAAGACTCATCTGAAAAATTTTATCTTGGTGAACGTACTTTGGACACTGAGTCATCAAACTTAGGACCTTTTTCACTTGAAAAGCCTTACTTGGCACCAATCTCTTTGGCCAAAGATCTTTTCAAAGCAGATGGTCGCCACTGTGTTCACGTTGAGCTTGATTTGTCACTGTCAAACTTGAAGTACTCTACCGGCGACCACTTGGCCATTTTGCCTCACAATTCAAAAGAAGATGTTGAGTTTTTCTTGAAAGCATTTGGCTTGGAGAGTTATGCAAACACAATTGTTGCAATAAAGCCAATAGATGCTACAGTTTCTCACAAAATCCCATCCCCTACCACGTTTGGTGCTCTTGCTGAATACTATTTAGAAATTACTGGTGCTGTTTCTCGACAAGTGCTTGAATCATTTGCTAATTATGCTCCAAACAATACTACAAAGCAAAAGATATTGGCAGTGTGCAAAGACAAAGAAAACTTTCATAATGAAATCGTTGCAAAAAACTACAATTTGTCGGAAGCTTTGCTTTATTTCTCTCAAGGTGAAGCATGGACAAATGTCCCAAAGACATTCATTATTGATACATTCCCATTTTTACAGCCGCGGTTTTACTCTATTTCCTCGTCATCCTTGAAAGAGAAGCTGACTATTCACGTTACTGCAAAAGTTGAAGCTGAAAAAACCAGTGTTTCTGGTACAGCAAAAAAATATACCACTGGTGTTACCACCAATTTATTGCACAATATTGAGGTTGCATTCAACTCTCAAGATTCCAAAGATTTATTTGCACACTACGATTTGCAAGGACCAAGAAATTCATATGCAGATTTTAAGTTACCAGTTTTCGTTAGACGTTCTACGTTCAAGTTGCCTAGTAATCCATCCACTCCGTTGATCCTTATTGGTCCAGGTACTGGTGTGGCACCGTTACGTGGGTTTATTCGTGAGCGTGTTGAGCAGGTTAACAAAGGGTTGAACGTTGGGAAAATCATGCTTTTTTTTGGCAGCAGAAATAGTAAAGAAGACTTTCTTTATAAAGAGGAATGGCCGGAGTACGAAGAAAAATTGGGGAAAGATAAGTTTAAACTTATTACTGCCTTTTCTAGAGAATCTTCCAGAAAGGTTTATGTTCAAGATCGAATGAAAGAGCCAGAAGTCATTGCTGAAATTGTTGAACTTTTGGATTCTAATGCTTTTGTTTATGTGTGTGGAGATGCCGGAAATATGGCAAGAGCTGTTCAAGCTCAGTTTGCTGAGATTGTAGCAGCCTGGAAAGGTGTTTCACTTGACAAAGCCCAGGAGCTTTTGAAAAAATGTAAAGCTCGCAATCAATATCAAGAAGATGTCTGGTAATTGTTTGTTTGAGATCTTTTTTCATTGATGATGTATTTTTAATCTACTGTAATTAGCCATGAATTAGATATCAAATAATTGGTAATGTATTGTAATGCATAACGAGCCACATTTTAGTGATTTTTTTTCTCATTTTTTTTGGGGAGTTTTTATTTTTCTCATTGCATATATTGAACTGAACATGCATGATGCGTTCTCGTGATAAAACAAAACTAGTCTTTCATGAAAGTTTATAGATCAGAATTTGTTTTTTATTCTCTTGTGGCTCGTCAATTTATTCAAAAATGAGCGAGTCTTCTGATTCATGTGATGATGTTAAACCACCAAAGTCTCAAAGACTAAGTTTTGTCAATCCAGTGTCAGCTTTGTCGGCATCTAACAAAATATTATCATCCTTTTCAAAATCACGCTTATTTTCTGGCGATATAAAGAGTACACAAGGAAGTTCAAGAATTTCAAATACCCAAGCCTCACCAAATGCAAAGACTCGGTCAGTAAGCGCTAAACTGATCTCAAAGTCACCTGGTGGAAAAAATCCTCTCAGAAAAATGCAATCAAGTCCTACTCTTAAAAGGACCACCGAGTTTGGCATGGACGTATCTATTGATACTGGTAGTATTGCTGTCACTAGCACAAAAAGTTCCTACGATTATCCATCTGCGGAAGTCTTGGAAACATATTCTTCAAATTTGCATACAATAACCAATATTGATACGCCTATCGATTTCATAAGTCCATTAAGTACTGCAAAAAATAGCAAAACTTCTGATAAATTGTACAGTGGAATTCAGATACTCTTGAATAGTAATGAAGACAAAGCACATGATCAAATAAAAACTCCTTTGCCAGAAGAACGCGGAGTCAATGTTGGAACAGCCTTCACTGATAGAGGTGACAACAGTTCGATTCATCCTAACATAAAACTTTTGGAATCTCTGGCTCTCAAAGATGGTGTTGAAGAGGCTACATATCAGCTCGACGACAAAGATGTAGAAGACATTGAAAAAGGTTTTCAGGTACCACATTCATCAGGCTCTTCAAGTTCTAGTAGTGAGTACTACAAAGATTTGCTTGCAATAGAAGGAACCCGTCCACAATTATTGAACGGGAATAATAATAAAGATTTAGACTCAAAATCCATTGAGAAAGTTCCTTTTTTTAATGAAGCCATAACCGCGAAATTGAGCAATGATAACTCTGTATTTGAAGATCTCAAGCGTGAATTCATTCCAGTTCAGGGAAGTCAGGTAGGTAGAGCCAGCTTTGGAAGAAAGTCATTAAAATCAGATATTTTTTCTGAAAACAGATGCAAGAACGTTTTTTTGATTATTCTCTCAATATTACTTCTTTTGCTTATATCAGGTGTCACCCCTTTGATCATTTACATGTACAACGGTACAGAGGCCCAAACATTTAGGTATTTCAAACGTTTACAACCAATAAAACAAGAAAGCCTCATAAGTGAACTACAGAACTTGGCTTTGCTCAAACAGTCCTACGATACCAACGACAGCTTTGCGAATTTAAATAATACTGCTATCACCAACTATACACTTTTTGGTGAAATGAAGAATATCAGAAATCAAAACAGCTTAAGTGGACTTCCAAAAAAATATCAAAATGATACTGAGGTTGTTGAAATATTCAAAACCAAGAATTTGAATAACGTTTTCTATGGAATTGATTATGCGCCTAGAAATGTTTTATTTCCCAAATGTGGTATAAGACAAAGAGATGTTTTGTTGGACATGGCACTTTTGTCTCAAGTAACTACTAGAATTAGAACTTATGGGATGCAGTGCAATCAACACGAGTTGATCTTGGATAGTATCAAAGAGTTGAATTTGAATATTAGTATGTGCATTGGTGTTTGGTTAAGCAAAGACAAGACCCATAATCAAGAGCAAATTGCACTTTTGAAAAAACTTCTTAAAAAGTACCCCCAAAAGTACTTTAATTCTGTTTATGTTGGCAATGAGGTTTTATTTAGAGAGGATATGTCTTTGCAGGAGCTATATGGATACATCAAAGAAGTGCAACAGTTTGTTAAAAACGACCTCAAATGGACGAACTTTCCAGTGGGAGTTAGCGAAATTGGTTCACTTGTTAGCAAAGAGTTATTTTCTCAAGCAGATATTGTGGGGGCCAATATTCATCCGTTCTTCGGCGGTGAACGAGTCGAGGATGCTGCAAAATGGGTATTCGATTTGACCGAGTATATATTAGAACCTATGCGAAAAGACTCCAACACTCAATCAGAGATTGTCATCTCAGAAATTGGGTGGCCATCTGGTGGAGGCTCATTCAAAAAAGCAGTTGCTGGTACAAATGAGTTACAGTATTTTTTGAACACTTGGGTGTGCAGTGCTAACAAATCAAAGTACGCATGGTACTGGTTTGAAGCTTTTGATGAGCCATGGAAAGAAGTCTACCATACCAAAGACAACAAATGGGAGACGGAATGGGGGATTTTCACTAGCAAGAGAAAGCTCAAGCCAGGAATCAAGTTGCCAAATTGCGGCATATAAATTGGTGGAACAAAAAAATAAATATTTTATTTTTAAAACTGTAGCTCCGAGCTCCGAGTAACAGCAGAAAGTCAAACTGACATAATCCGGTCGCCAAACACGTGATCACGTCATTTTTTTAAATTGCGCGATGATTTTATATTTGTCTCGATTAATTTTTTTTAATACAATATTTCGCGTAATGTCGTCAATAGTTCAACGACCATACAAAACACATTTTAAGTCACCGAGGGTTAGAAACCTAGAGAGATTCAAAGAGCAATTAAAGAAAACTCGAAATGACGTTGCTTTGCAAAGAAGAGGAGGGTTGTCTCAAATGGAGAAAGATATTCTTTTGAGTGAATGGAAGGACTTGATGAAAGATTTCGAAAACAAAGCCAACGATGACTACGAGTTTTGCTTGAACAATATTGATGATTTGTTGAGTGTACAGAATACGTCGCGGTATGAGCATGAGCTTGAGGAAATGGAAAGAATGGAAGAAATGATAATTATGGATGAGCTGGAAACTATGGAGTGTATGCAGCTCAAAAAAGATTTAGAATGGCAAGAGTTCGAAAACGTGGAAGTAGAGATGGAAGATGAACAGGCGTGATTCTGAAATCTGGACCATTTACTCTTTTTGTTCAGTCAACCAAAGGGGATCTCTGTTTAATTAGCTTTTATTCTGTGGTGTATTATTAGAATGAAATTATTTTCTGTGTTGCTAATCAGTCTGTAAACAGTAAGACGAGCATTTTTGTAGTGACCCATAAGTAGAACAACATGAAGCACGCGAAACTTAATGTAACATTGGCAACGACCCAAAGGTCAGGCAAATTAGCAGGTGCGACAATGTAGTATGGTAAAAAGTCTAAGACAATAACCAAAGATGTCGTTGAAACAATTAGCAAATTGAAAATCCAGTCAATTGAGAACTGCAAAGAGAATATTGATTTGATATTATTCGCCAACGTGTTGGGTGTCAAATTACCCACAAGCCAGTTTGACAATATAACAAGCAGGTAGTATTGGAGCAGTAAACCATCTCTTTTGAGTAATGGTCCTAATGAAAAAAGCGCAATATTGTTAGTCCACGACAATATTCTGAAAACAAATTTATCGTTGATGTAGCACAAGAGTAAGTTTGAAGGAAGCAACGGTAACAAAACCGATTTTTCGTGCACTTGAAACAGGAACAAAAAGAATCCCCATGAGCACAGAGCAAGACCCCAGGCGAGTAAGTGCTTCTTTGGTTTCAAGTAACCTGCAACACAGCTAGGCAAGATCGATAATAATGTGAAACAGAGTGCGCTCAACTTAAGGGTGTTCAACGAATACTGCTTATATTTGACAAGAACGTTTGTGGCGCACCAGAAATTTGCAACTTTGTCCTCAAAAATTCCACGGTTGAACGGGAATATACGGTGGATGGACTGAATCAAGTTGCCGAGACCTCCAAATAGGTATAATGGCAAGAACATCAAGGCAAACGATGAAAGGGTAGCTAATGCAATCAAGATCAAATTGACAATATTGAACACGTTGCTAGGCGCAAATGATTTTGCCAATTTCTTGACGTATGGGATCTTAGACACAATGGCGACCAACAAAGTGTTGAATGGGTTGAAGGTCAAGCCAAGCAAGTAAGCAAACACAAAAGGCGCGTAAAACAACGCCATTTGCTTAAAACACAATGAAAAGACAAAGAAGACGCAACCAAGCACCAAATGGTTGTAGAGGAAACAGTCAAAAGCCAACAAGGCCAAACCGAGCATCACACTGTTGTATTGAAAATGGCCGTGGTCGATTAAAATCAATGTTGGTTGGAAAAGTATGATTGCAATCGCCAAAATCTGATTCAAAAGCGAGTTTTTGCTAAGGATCATCACGTTGTTGTTGAACCACTTGGTGTAGTAGTACACTGCTGGCACATATACGAGGGCATCGCTGACTAAGACAGTAGCACGCATGAATGACTTAACGCCTGGATTTTCAATCCCATCCGTGGCATCGATTCTGAACCAGTCCGGATTCACCAACTTACCGCAATGACCCAATAACCACGAATGGTACGCAGTCAATGGTGGATAGTCTAATCCCCAGTACTCGAGTTTGTACCAGTACCACTGATCTATGGGCAAGTTGATCGTGATATCTAACCAGTGCCGCTGGGCCTCAAAGTCGCCAAACATTGGCGGCGTAGCCATCCCTGAGTATGGGCCAAAAGACACGGCACATCTTATGACCAAAGCAAATAAAATCACAATGTACTTGATCACCCACTGATTCTGGGCTGGCTTGAATGGTGATAAAAATGCGTACAACGGCGACCCCACAATGATGGAATTTTCGGGAAGCTTGGCATCTTCGTTAATGTTTTTGGCCTTTTGTTTGGTAGAGTTTGCCCACGCCTTTGTGTGCGATTGTTTTTTTGGCTTTCCCATGGCGTACAATTATTGTGCAACGTTTATTTTCCAGCCTACGTATTTTTTTTTCTTCTACTGGTGAAAAACGGGAGAAAAAAACTGTAGTGATTATTGAAAACTCTCTCTATATATATATATATATATATATGTATATGTACACCAACTAACAATCTTACTCATAACGTCTCATGCAAATAACTGTTGTGAAGTTACAAAAATCTGATTATCCAACTACTTGTCGTACCCTCTGGCAATACCGGCACGACCCTCTTCAACGTCTGCGCCGTCTTCATCAATCTCCTCATTCTGGAAATCACTACCCAAACCCTTCCACTCTCTCTGCTGCAAGTATAGAGCTGAGGTCGAAACGTCGTCTTTGATAACAACATTTTTTGAAAACTGCTTCACTAACTGCGTTGTTTGCTCAGACTCGTTCCCGGGAACTTCTGTAGACGAGGCTTCGATTTGCAAATGCTTGATTTGTCTCAAAGGTCTTGAGTTGCTTTGCAACTTTCCCGTAACTGCATTGAATTCTGGCACGTACTCATCATCCTCTTGTTGATTCGTGTCTTCGCTGCCTTCTTCAGCATCTTTATCCAACGCCATGATCTCTTTGAACTCCAATACCCATTTTCCACTCCAGCTGATCTCTTGACTCAAGGCCAAATGGAGTTCATATGGCGTGACAATTGGTTTGTAGTAGTCTCTGTTTTCATCCAAAATCATTCCGCTTTGTCCACATCCAAGAATACACCAGACATCAATGGCATCAAAGTTTGCAAGTTTCGCCACGTTCGGTTTTCCTACCACGAACATATAGTACTTTTTGCCGGCATCGGAAATCCACTTAGCCACCATATCGATCATGCTGTTGGTGTTTTGCAATGAGAGTGTGTTCACAAGAATTCCAATAGTTCCAGCTGATCTAGCTAAATGCATGTATCTATACCGTTTCATCAAATTTGGAAAAGGCCCCAGAATTATTTCTTTAGACTTGGCATCGTACACGGTGACAGACTCGAATTTCGTGGATAAGTACAACAATCTAGGCGGCTTTGGCTGTGTGATATGGAACAACTTGTAATCTTGAGGATCATCGCAATTTAT
Source organism: Saccharomycopsis lassenensis (assembly GCA_031125475.1). NCBI lineage: Eukaryota > Fungi > Ascomycota > Saccharomycetes > Ascoideales > Saccharomycopsidaceae > Saccharomycopsis > Saccharomycopsis lassenensis. Next base: position 186,417 of record JASTUK010000019.1, read on the forward strand.
GAGCACTCTGTTGCCAAAACTCATCCCCAAATGCACATTTTTCGGGTATCCAACAACATCAAGCCCATCTGCTGCTATATCTGCAAAACCTAAGCTTGTGTACCCTTCTTCTTTTAAGCTGTTCCAGAGTGGGTACAAATGTCTCGAATAACTAGCATCGGCCATCAAGACCACTTTGTCGTCTTTGCTGAAGCTTTTTTTGAAATTTTGCACCACATCCTCAAAATCAATGCTCGGCTTTCCCAACACAAAAACAGCTGGCAACTTCTCTATGGGCGTGAAACAGCTGTCGCCAAAATGAACCACAACGTCTGCGCCCACATGCTCAGCAGCCACCTCATCTACACAACACGGACTGTAAGAAGTGTCCGCCAATGCCCAAACCGAAACGCCATTTGTATTTGTTTCACTCAATTTTCGGTTACAACTGCAGCTCCCAGATGAATTGCATTTCGCTTCTTTTAAAGTTGTAGAATTGTCACAGTTGTGTGCTTCTGCGACGACACTTGTGCCATCATTCAACCTATTTTGAAGCATTTGAACCACGTAACTGGAATCGCATACCAACTCATCTGGAAATTGTAAAGTGATCTTGGAGTACTTTCCTTTGAGACAGTCTACGAGCTCATCGATGGAGTAATAATCATGCAAAATTTCCTGAAGCTCGCTCTCATCATAGTGTCCCAAATAAAATCTATCTTTTGCAATCGACTCTACTTTGTCAAATGTAAAATTTTCGTCGGTTTGTGCTGTAGAAAGCACTGGTGCGCTAGCCATAGAAAACTTGGTTCAGTAATGTCAATGCAAAAAAAAAAAATAAAAAAAAAATTAGATGAGCACCGACTTAGTTAGCATATAGCACCTTAGGATTACTTTTACTAAGCAGCAAATCAATTTTTCAAACTTTTCAAACTCATCTCTTCGCACTTGTCACGTGCATACATACATTAATTCTAAATTTTTTTTTTATAAGAAAAAGAAAATTTTTTTTCCCCCTAAGCTTCTCTAGCATACTTTCCCTGTTGATTTAACATTCACAGCTTCAATTCTTTAGGACATTTACATTCAATTCTATAGTATATACCATTCAATCAATTTGTGATCAAAGCAACACTTCAGGCTCAAAGAAATCTCGTCAATGAACAGCGTGACATTAATATGATAACAGTAACACAACAAGTGCAATATATGCAGCATAATAAAGTAAGAGCAAAAGAGACCAAAGCAATAAATGCAAAGCAGGATAGAAAATCAATTACAATGAAAAGGAAAAGTGAAGAAACAAGCACGACTGAGAGGTCAAACGTGGAGGACGAAAAAAATGTATTAAGAACTGATGCCAAGAGGCAAAAGATTTCAAATGGTGCAAATAGTGGGATGTCTAAAAAACTATACGAAACGTATATCAAGAAGGCATTCGAGGAGATGGAGACACAGAAAGTGAACGACAAATTTGAGTCATTGGCGTTCAAAATCCAATTACCAAGAGACTCTCCAGAAGTCATGTCGTATGAAGACATTGGTGTAATATTACAACTATTGTCCAATGAAATTTCAAGATTGGATTGTAAGTTGTGCAATAATTTGATATTTGCTATATTAAATATACCTAAGTGGTCTAAACAAGAAGATTCATTTGTTGAGACATACTTAACTTTTTTGACCTTGTTAATTTCTGGTATACCTAAATGGTATAATGAAATTGTTGTGAAATTGGTTCACCAAGGCTTCAGTAAAAACACTAATGATGCTTTACCTTTCCATAATTTTTTCAAAGTATTGCTCAAAATCATTCCAACTAGTTTGAGCTTTTTACTCAAGATCATAAAAAAAAACTTTCCAAATAAGTTTTCCTCAAAACACAAAACTGTCAACTATATTAAAAATGTTTTCACAGTAGTATCATATGCACCGGAGATCAAGTTTCAACTTTTGAGTTCAGTATTTGAATACTGCATTCTGCTTGATGTGGAATTGAAAACGAGTTTGGACGAAATTGAAGAAAGCGACGACGATGATGATGATGACGATGACAGCGACGACGACGACGACGACGATGATGATAGTGATGGTGAAGACAACGAAGACGGTGGTGCGATTGATAGCGACAAAGCTGATGCTGTTGACGACGACGACGGCGCTAATGACGACGAAGATGATACAAATGTGGACGAAGAAGAGGAGGCACTTCTTGAAGGTCAAGAGGAGTACGTTGGAAATTTAGAGATCAACGTTGACGATTTGTCAGGGAAACTTGACGAGATCATGCAGCAAATATTTATCAATTTGAAAGACTCGTTCACGTTGGATAACTTGAATTATGGTGATGGCATCAGTACTTATAGATCATTGATATCAATTTTTAAAACGTACGTTTTGAGCACAAACAATACAAAAGCCGTTCAATTTATACTTTTTCATTTCTCTCAACAACAACCTGAGTTGATTGATGAGTTTTTGGCTGCATTGATTAACACAATCTTTAACTTCAATGAGAGCTTGGACCAAAGGATCAAAGCAGTTCAATACCTTTCGTCCTACTTGGCCAGGGGTCGTAAAGTTAGTAAAAAGCAATTGTATTTTGTTATCAGTTACCTTATTGTCTGGATCAACAAGTATGTTGTTGAAAGAGAATGCGAGGTGAATGACGATGGCAATGGAGGTATGGAAAGATTCAGAATGTTCTACTCAGTCTTCCAATGCATCTTATACATTTTTTGTTTCAGACACAAGGAAATGAAAATAGAGGATTCACAAGAAAACAAGTGGGAATGCAATATTGATGAATTTTTCCGCAAAGTCATTTTGACCAAATTCAACCCATTGAAATTTTGCAACGAGACAGTGGTTTTGATGTTTGCTAAAATTGCTCATCAGGAGAATGTCACTTACTGTTTCAGTATCATTGAGCACAACAAAAGAGACGAATTCAGCTACAATAAGAAGCTCAAAAAATCAAACTCCACAGCTTCAGTTACAAATGAAAACTTGAATAGTATGAACACTGACACCAAAAAGGTTCTTTTTTTCTCTAGACAAGAATTTTTGGACTTGGTTGCGTTTTTCCCATTTGATCCATTGGTATTGAAGAAGTGCCACAAGATCATCAAGGAAAACTACATAGAATGGTCAGATCTTGATAACGATTATGATAGCGACAGTAATAGCGATGATTTTGATGATGGTGCTTCATACGCCAAAGAGTTTGTCCGCAAAAACAGCGTTAGATTGAGTAACAACGAAGAAGCTAGACTTGCGGTGTTGAACTACGCTAATGGAGATGCTGAATTTGATAGTGACGCCATTGATAGCGAGTGATTTACTTTTAGGCATATTGAATTAATACGATAATTTTTCTTTTCATGAAAAATGTATTAATACTACGTCAAACTACGCTGGATCGTAACTTTGACTTCATTAGATCAAATTGTCAGTAACTTACCATGAAGGTAAGCGACTTGCACAACTGCGCAAACTGAAAAAAATCTGTTTTCTCTTATAATATATGTATGCTAACCGTCAAACTCCATTTCGATATACCTTCACCAGTCATCTTTCCCTGATTTTCATAAATCGTCACCCATGGCACTGATGTCAATAGCCTGTCCTGGTTTAAATGGCGGTAATCCTAAGTATGGACACCCATCACATCTAAATGCATCACCCAATGCACATGAACCACATCCTTTGAGTTTTTCACCTTCAACTGTAAAATCAATCTCAGTGATCTCGTCACTACTGAATTTGACTGCGTTCAACGCTTTTAATTTAGCGTTCTGCGATTCAATTTCTTGCTCTTCCAACTCCTTCAACCCACAAGTGCAATTCTTGCAAGCTTTTCTACGACGCTTGACTGGAGCGCCTTCAGAGTCAAATTCGCACTTGATATTCGTTAACTTCAATGGCACAGGTAAAATTTCATCACTTTCATCCAAAAGCTCATTTTCGTCTATTAAATCGTCTTCGTCCAACGTTTTTGGGGACAAAGAAGATGTCAGCGAAGCGCTAGAGTTGTCATCAGAAAAGATTTTCAATTTTGATTGAAATGTCGAGTCCAAGTCTTTGACTTGTGGTGCGGACCCACTGGAAGCTGCCTTCTTGAAGACTGGCAATTTCTTGAGGCTTTTGGCCGAGTTAACAGTCTGACTGCTGTGGTTTCTTGCACCAAGTTTCTTCAATGGTATAGCCACAGCTTTGTTATCAGGCTTAAACCAAAAATCATCGTCAGCAATAAATCCATGCATAATCCCCGTCAAATTCAAATCTTTGTTGTTAATGAACCACTTGCTACCTGGCTTCATCAATCTGTATATTACTTTGATCGCGTCTTCGTCAATATTGTAGGATTTTGATACATCATGATTTACCTCATCAGAAATACCATAGTCTTTCGCTAGCGAGAGAACCTCTGAGGGAAAGCTCAGTAGCTTGTCTTTATCACTAGTGAGAAATTCGAGCATTCCATTGAAATTGTTGCTGTTTAAGTAAAACACTATATCATACTCGTTATTCGTCAACTTTCCTTGTCTCATTTTGACAAATATTAAACTGATGTTGTACTGATCCACGATATGATCATTGTAAGTGTATGTCAACAATTTCTTGATTAAAGCAATCTTTGTAGAAGATTCCTGGATGATCGTTGGATCAATCACAAATAACAATTTTAATGAGGGATTAGTCATCTTATTAATGAATATTTCAGTCAGTTTATGTGATTTTGGTTTGATTTGATCTTTGAAAGTTTCTTGCTACCTTTGATATTTATATCAAAATCTAATTCGAGCCTAGTGATGAAATAAAGTATTATAATACAAGTTCTATGATAGGGTGAAACTCAGAATTGATGAATAAATCAAATGAATAAAATCACTTCAATTACTAATTATTACTTTTTTTCCAGAAATTTTTTTGCGATGCTCTAATCACGTGCAGACATGCAGAAGGTGCAAAAACCAAAAAGTTTTTGAAATATTACGGAGGCAGCCGGGTTCACCCCACTGTTCAAATTGAAATTGTTTTTTTTCCTTTAAATCAGAACCCTGACACGCAGTTCCGTTAAACTGGGAGAAAGTTTGGTGGCACTTGGGAAACGAGTACAAGATTAGATGGCGAGTTTTTGGTAAAATTGAAAAAAAGAAAATAAATAAGAAAAAAGAAAGTGAAAAACGTTACTAAAAAATAGGGAGAAAAGAAAACAAAAACCAGAATAATAAAGGCTATACTAGTAAACTAGGTACTTCTATTCCTTAACCAATAAGACTTCACTGAAGCTTTCCCACAGTTTTCCATGAATCAAAAGTGTTTGGACATTTCTTGAGAAAAGAGCGGTGAGCTTTGTGTATTTTATTGCTGTTTGCCAGATTTCCTGTAGTTGTTCACACTCTGTAGATCTATTTTAGCAATTTTACGCTTTGTAGTTCGTTGATCTCAAATTTGATTTACCGGATTTTCCAAATTCAAATTCTGATTGAAAAAACAATAGTTGATTTGAAAAACATTCCGATTTATGGTCCTTTTATGAAACCCATACTGAGGTAAGGGCAAGGTGATTTTTACTACTGAAAATTAACTCACTAGGATGATCCTGTAGCATCAGTCTTGCACAATGTTAAACTGTCCCCATATAGAGATCCTGGGCAAAGCAACAAACACGATATATATATGAGAAATTTCTGAGGCCAACAATTCTCGCATAGATACATTGAGTGGATGTTGATAACCATCTACGGTTATTTATTTGTTCATGGTCTCGCATTTATAGCTCCATATTTTACAGCTCAAATTTTAAATAGCACTGTTTCTATATTTATTTGTATGGTCGAAACTCAAAAATACAAAAAAGCGTTACGAGCCCGCACAAGATCATTCTAAATTTTTTAGCCGTTTTACACGTACCTACAAAAGTATATTGAAAATAACACACACACAACAATTACAACGTTGAGCTTGTATAAAGGTTTTGCCAAAGAAAAATTAGCAAACAAGAGTACAAACACAAGAAAAAGCAGCAGAAAGCGTCAAAAATTTAATAATAATTTAGTATGAATTTTCTTTCATCATCTGCTTTACGTAGAAAGAAAGATACCAGACGTGGTATTAAGTTCACTATCATGTGTGTTGGACAATCGGGTGCTGGTAAATCTACATTTATTAACTCGCTTTTGGATACCAAAATTTTACCTCACAAGTATGAACCAATTGGAACCTCTATTGATGAACCAAAAATTGCTTCCTTTACTACGATCAATGACGCTTCCACCATAAATGCTGCAATTTTTCAAAGAGATTTCAACCCAACGTTAGCTGACCAAGAACCTGGCATCGCCATTACTGAAAGTGAAGTTGAGATTTTGAACAAAGGCGATTACTCAAGAATTTTCTTGAACGTGATTGATACCCCTGGGTTTGGTGACAATATTAATAATGAGGTTTGTTTTGCTGAAATCATCAACTATTTGAAGCAGCAATTTGATTTGGTTTTGGCCGAAGAAACAAAATTCAAAAGAAACCCAAAATTCAAGGATACTCGTGTTCATGCTTGTCTCTATTTCATCACCCCAACTGGTCACGGACTACGTGAATTAGATGTGGAGATTATCAAGAAATTGTCCAAGTATGTTAATATCATCCCAGTTATTGGACGAGCAGACTCTTTCACCAAAGAGGAATTGAAAGAGTTCAAACAAAATATTTTGTATGATATCGAGAAATTCAATGTTCCAATCTTCCAATTCACTTACGACGAGGACGAGGAAGCCGAAGAGGGAGACCTTGAAAGTGAAACCAGTGAAATTGATGGTAACGAGGAAGACAATTTGGTTAATGAAAACAAATACTTACAATCAATTCAGCCTTTTGCAGTTATTGCTTCGGAAGAGGAGTTTGATGTTCAAGGTACTACCATTCGTGGAAGACAATACCCATGGGGTTTTATTGACATAAATAATGCAGAGTACAGTGATTTCAAATTGTTGAAAAACGTTTTATTAAGTTCTCATTTACAAGATTTGAAGGATTTGACTCACGATTATTTGTATGAAAACTACAGAACTGAGAAATTGAAAGCAGTTAACGGTGTTCAAAACGAAGAAGCAATTTTGGGTGCAAGTATTACTACCAAAAATCCAAAGGTCACCAAAGAGTTTTTGGGTTCTAGAGATTCTTATGTTCCTGAGCCACCATCATTCTCTAACTTAAGCAATTTGGCAAATATGAAAGACTCTTTGGTCATTGAAGAACAGAATGAGAATGAATTTGCTAACATCTTAAATGATATTCACCAGCAATATAATGGTGCTAATGGCAATACATCCAATGCTGAAGATGTTTCTATTAGATCAATCGATTCTAAAAATAAGTCTCAACTTAGATTATTGTCTGAGACTGTTCCATATGCTTTGAAACAAGAGCAAATCCAACAAAGAAAGATGAAGTTGGCCGAGTTGGAAGCTAAATCCGCTAGAGAATTGAAGTTGAAAGAACAAGCTTTAGAAAAGAAAGCATTAGAGTTGAAGTTGAGAGAGCAAGAATTAGCTGCTAAAATGAGTGAATTGGGTCTCTCCAGTCCTTCAAGTTTGAATGAGTGAAAAGTCTCTTTGATTTTATTTGGTTTTGTTAAAGTTTATTTTGATAATAAGAGAAGTTTTTGTGTATCTTCATTTGCACACAATCATGTTTTGTTCTGTTAGTATTTTTTTATTATAAATTTCAGTTATATTGATTGCCAGCGGTAATTTAGATTTACTCTTACAATTTGTTCCCATGAAAAATCTGAATTCTTTGATTCCCTGTTCAACAGAAAACAAACACTATATAAATCAAACCGTCCAAACACAAATGAAATCGTCACGTAATAAAAAAAAGGTAATAAAATGATAAAGTTGTAAACAGCAGAATAAAAAAATGGCCTGAGCAGAGCAAACAACTGTGGACTAATTTAAACCCAAGCCTCACGCAATTTAGAAGTACCAACAGACTCAAGTCTCTTGGAGCTATTGCCGTGGTTTTTGCTATTGCCCAAACTTAATCTCGTCATGGAGCTAATTATCTCATAGGCAAAGTCGTCGTCATCATCAAGATCGTCCAACTCGTCCCAGGATACTGCATAATTCCAGGTAATTTTCTTGTTCGACTTTTTGCCACCATTGATCTTGACAGCAGGAGTGCCAGGTGTGGAATCGACTAACGATGGTGGCATGGAGTAATATGTAGAATCGTTGAATAAATCATCATCATCATCAGAGTCTTTAGAAGAGGTGCCCAAAGATGAATCTTGGGTTCCAGTACTTGGTATTGATGTTTCGCTAATAGTAATCTTCTTCTCATCAATGAAGTCCAAGAGTTCAACTTCCTCTTGGTCATAAATGTAGTCTTCCTTAATTTCACCAACGCTTTCATCAAGATATAATTCTTCTTCATTGATTGGTTCCTCAACAGTGAACCCATAACAATAGTTCTCATCCAAAAGTTTGAGACATTTATCCAAATCTCTGCGTTGTGGTAAGAATTGTAATAATGGTTTAACAATAGTCTCAATCCCATTTTCAGAAATACTTGGGAAAATGTCATAAAATAGATCGAAATCTATCTCGTCATCAGATACATTTTTCATGTAGTTACTGAAATTTGAATCAGTCACTTTGCAGCACTTCTTAAAAGGCACCTTGCGGAACATAATAAATAACAATGTAATTCCGTAGGACCAGTAATCAGCATATACGCAATCGTAGTAGTTGTTCAAGTTATCTTCCAGCTTATTGAAAATGCATTCTGGTGCCATGTACTTATCGGTACCGATTTCATTTTCATTACTGAATCTGTCAAAAGTGGCCAAACCCCAATCCGCTAATTTAATTTTGAAATTATTAGCGACCAAAATGTTTTCAGGTTTGATGTCTCTATGGTATATTTGTTTTGAATGGCAAAACTTTATAGCATTAGCCAAACCTTTAGCAATCTCCAAAAACTGCTCCACGCTGATTTCGTCGTACGCAGATAAGTAATCATACAAATCACCAAACTTGCAATATTCTAATACAATGTAAAATGCCCGTTCATCCTCAAAGGAGTCCAACATCTTACAAATGTTCTCATTGTCATAATCATCTTTGTCAGAGCTGTTCAATCGTGTCAAAATTTCAATCTCATGCTGAGCGACCTCAATGAAATGAGGGTCACTTTTCTTGATAACCTTGATTGCCACTTCACAGTTGTTCAATGTATCATAGGCCAACGACACTTTACCATAAGACCCAGATTGAATACGTGAGTCAACCCTGTATCTGTTTTTCAAAAATCCGTCATCATTGTCCAATATAGTCTGCTTCATTTTCAAAACAAAAAATTCAACAAGTAATTCAAAAATACCTACAAACCTATTGACGACAAAGTCTCAATTTCAGAAATGAAAAAAAGATTTGGCAATGCAACAAGCACAATTCGTTGATGACTATCGTTTAAAGATTATACTATGCGGCCCTTCTGTGACACAGAATCTATTTCAGTTTTGTTTGAACTCGTCTTCAGGTTTTTTTTAGTCTTCAAAAAATGTACTAGGGGGGTTTTCAGAATTTAAACTGTTGGGGGGAGATGATTAGATATATAAAGTTTATGAATGAATCATAGATCGGCATGGAAGCTGGCACTAGCATTGTATTGGGGTGCGCTTAGCAAGTATGGTCAAATTGTTCGACTGAATTTCAGATTTCGTTTCGGCACGGTGAAATTACATCATCCTGTTTACTCCGGAATTTAGGTATTTGAAACAAACGAAGGGCACAAAGAGAAAAGAAAATTAGTGTATGAAGTGTAAAGTTTCTGAAGCAGTACACACTCGTAATGTCGACATACACAAACAAATATGTGGCTTTTTCTGTGTGGTTGTTGTGAAGTTAATTAGCACTTGTTTGCCGCTCTTACGGATGTGGTGAATGGTGGCGGAAATGAGAAAATGGCGACTCACCGGTATCGCAGCGATAACACCCCCATTATGGCTTTGTTGGCGCTATGATAAAGCTATTCACCCCCAATATCGAGTCATGCCTCCACAACTCTAAAACCTAAAAACGGCCCAGCAAAGTTAGCTAATTGGGTTTTGGCTTTGACAAAGCGTAGCATCACGTACGGTTGCCGCAGAATATGTGCACACGGGGAACGGAAGTGACTTGTGAGGTGACTGTTGCAAATTTGGAGCTCGTGCAATGGGAAGCAGCTGCAACAACCAACCAATTGCTGCCGAGCTGCTCATGGCCGAGCCCAGCCGAGCCAAAGTTTTTAGGTACGCCGACGTCCACGCCGGCTCCTAGGCGATTTGCGGTTTTTTTGTTGCATTTTCTGTTGATAACTTGGCCAAAGAAAGTGTCAGCGGAAAACGTTCGATATCTCAATAAAAAGCTGGATTTACCCACGGTGCAGGGCACAACAACAGGTGAATTTGCTATTCAGATGCATTGTGTTCGTAAACTCAAATTGCTAAGTGTTTACTAAACTCCTTCGTTCGTGTACAGACGAGATGAGTGTTCATTCCTTTTTAAATACCACTTTGATTTCTTTTCTGATTTCTTTTTTGATTTCTTTTTTGAACTTTTTTTTGATTTCTTTTATGTTTTCTTTTGCGAAGTTACTTTTCGGCAGCGCTATTTTGTAGATGTGAAATTTGGAAATCCCTTTTTTCAAAGCTATCTTTCGATCTTAAAAGGAAAAATAGGGCCTGTTTGTGGCTACCATCATGGACAATCCTGCCCAACAAAGGCATTTTTAGCTAAACATTTTTAGCTAAACAGTTTGGATTCTGCAAACTTTTCACTCCTGTCCGTTTCTTTTGTTTAGTTTGTATCGCCAGGTTATGGTGCTATATGCTTCAATCTAATTATTCTTTCAATTAGCCTGAGTTGTTTCTTTTTCTATTTTTTGCAGGCATCTAGACTCCTTGATTGGCTTGCTAAACAGAAATATTAATTAGGCCTATCATTATTTTTCACCTTATCACGATTTGATCTACAAAAATAGGTGTTGCGAGCAAACTAAAGGGAGTTTAGTTTGATTGTTCAATAGATAATGTGCTTTGCCTTCATGAATTCCCTAGCATCCTCTTCTAAGGTTTACAGAGGTACACGTATCTAGCGTTCACTATCGATTTAGCTTTTGCTTTGAACCCAACTCACGTTCACAGTGTCATTAATCTTGAACATAATTTAGTTGATTGACGATTCTAGCTGTAATTTCAACCAGAAGTGAAACTGGTGCTAGGCCCACTGATCAACAATTTGGGTAAACTAACTTTACTCAGTCTTATCAAACACTTTTTCTTTCTGAAATTCAGCAGACTGTGATGTGCCCTACATTTTATGTGAGCAACAAAGAAAAAAAGAAGAAAAACATTACTATAATACTATATATATATAAACCAATTAAACAAAGCAATTCTTTACTTAAATACTGTGATTGTCACAAGTTGCCAAACAAATTGGCAAATTCATCGTTTGAACAGAAATTAATATTCGTAACCCAGTTGCTCTCAAACACACGAGAAATATCTAGTCGCGGCTCAGGATCTATATGCAACATATTCAATATCACAGTTTTGCTATCAAAACTCAACTTTTTCAAAAAGCTCAACAGTTTGGGGTTGTTCTGAATGACATTATTGATACTGTTGTCTAGCTCCAAATCATTATTGACTGGGATTTTTTTCAAAAAGTCTGACTGCGTGTACACCATATAAAACCTGCCAAACTCTTCATCAGCAGACTTATCTGCAAAGTCCCATGGTCTATGCAAATTGAAAACCATGTAAATATAACAAATTGCTAAAGACCAAATATCGAGCTTGTATACATTATCGAAGAATCGCTTGATAAAGTTCTCGCACAATGTTATCTGGTCGCTGTCCAAGTCTTCAAATCCATTTCTGAATTTTTTCAATAATTCCAATTTCTTGTCCGGTAAAAAAACCTCTGGTGCCCTGTAACTCTTTGTACCAATTCGTGAAAAGTCAAACTTTCTCAAACTTTGCATCTTCTCAAAGTTTTGTTCGTCTTTTTCAAATTTATTCATATCGATTGACATACCGAAATCTGTCAATTTCAACTTATAGTTATTGTCAATCAAAAAATTATCTAATTTGACGTCTCCATGAACTATCTTCTTTCTGTGCAAAAACCTGATCGATTCCACCATTTGTTTAAAAAAATTGTCTTTGAACGAGTCTTTCACACTAACTCCAATTTTTTCGAAATTGGCAAACGCCGTTAACAAATCGCCATTGGGGTAGTATGGTAACGCTATGGACCAAAAGTACTCTCCTGATTCATCAACAGTGTCTTTGAATAAGTTTAAAACTTGAGCAATTCCTTTGTTTTTTAAACTATTCATCAATCGATACTCCTTATGACAAAGCTCATCGTACAACTCATTATTGGTGTCTCCGCTCTCTGTGGTTCTTTTGAATGTCTTGATTACAACTAACTGGGTATCTATATCTGTTTTGACCTTCTTCTTACACACCCAACCACCAAATCCATTGTAAACAAGTCCTTTGACAAGAAATTTCGGAGCATCAACATTGCTTTTGACCCTGATCACTTCCTCCATCTTTGAAATTGTATCCTTGTCTGCATTTCCGTCGCCATGGTTATCATTGTCATCATCAGCAATAGCGTGCTCATCACAAACGCTCAAATCTTGCAATCGAATGCCACTTACACTCTTCTCCGAAATGTCGTCAAATGCTTCACTTATCAGCATGCCCATTTTGAAATTTTCTGTGTTGATTACCGTTGTAGTTGTGGGCGTTGTTACTGATGCCAGAGCTAACGGATGCATTTTATGATCATTCCTCACTGTGTCAATCAGACTTCCTAGATCATTCGATGCATTGCCAAAAGAAAATGTGTGTGCTTTTTGTATTGGCTTCAGGTCTAATTCTATTGGATCGTTTTGTACCGTCATTGGCTCGATCTTCGGCAATGGTTTGATCTTGACCTTGTTTTGCGAATCTGGCGGCGTGGCTTTATTTTTAGTTTCGCTTTCATGCTTGTTGTTTTCTTTAGTCTTGTTAAATGATAAAGATTTCAGTCGTCTGAAAAACTTCATCATGTTGAAGTCCACCAGAAAAATGAGCAGAAATCACTTACAGAGCCTATCCACGAAAGGTTGTTATAAGCAAGTACTTGATTCACGTAGGCACTTGCTTTCAGCTAGAACTTCCTTTCAATGTAAGTGGGAACTTTGAAAGACTTATCCAAATAGAACGAGGTACTTTTTTTCTTGACAGCACAAAGCTGTTGTGCTAACTGACAAGCCAAAACTAATTAGAACGCTTGATCGTTTGAGACTGTGTGTTTGCCTTATTTAAATGAGCACAAAGAGAGTGTTTTTGTTATAAATCTATAGTTCAAAGCTGTAGTCCATTGATCGCTTGGGAAATTTCAGGTCAAGTACAATCTTTTTTGATAGAGAAAAACTGCTATTTTCAACCACTTTTATTTTTATTTTTCTTGCCAAATATTCCGCTATCCAGGAATTTTGAATTGACAGGAGCGAATATAGTGATACTCTCGCTAGCAATGACTGGGAACTCTCTTAGAATTTCTGGTTTTTTCCTATGCTGCACTCTGCACTAATATCCCCAATAAGTGGTATTGTTTCATATTTAAAGAGTTTTTTGAAATAATATCGATTGCCACAATTTTGCTAATGATGTAATTTATTTGTCACAATTAAATCTTTGCGGGTACTATGCCAAAGGGTCAGACATTTTTGCTCTAGAGCAGCCAAGACCTCGTGCCATCAACAGGGTCCAATCATTTAAAAATAATTCTCTGAGGAAAAGCAACTAAAGCAAAAGTCCAAAACAAGCTACCGTACAGTATATACTGACTAGTTGTAATAGGAAAACAAACGTGCACTCACTCGCAATGAAGAGTGTAAAGTTAGTGGAGTACATTGGGGATAATGGGCCATATGCCGGAGTATTGGCGGCACTTAAAAATAATGAAATACAGCAATAATAAAATATTAGAAGTTGTCCGACATCAGTGTTACAATGAATCACGGTTTCTTCATAATTCAACCAGCACATATACTCAATTCGCAACCAGAGAGACAAGCGGTATATGGCTCGACTCTCACTTATTGCTGTGCTTAGCAGTTTAGAATTTTCTGCATATGCAAAAATTTGTTGAGAATTTACCCAGAAACTTTTTCTGACCCCGTGGCCCGTGGCCCGTGGCCCGTGGCCAGAGACCCCCAAAGAACGAAAAGGCCGGATCTACTGTCGAGTGTGATTTATTCGATGTGAATGTTTTCATATTTGAGTAAATGGGCGGTTTTCGTTTTGTTCCTGGTGCTTTTTGTAAAACTTCTGCACTTTCTCGAACCCAAAATTGTTCGGCAATTATCAGTTGCGGTACAACGTACTCGTTTTTGACTTCTCTATTTCCGATTTTTTTTTTTTACTTTTTTTTTTTTTGCGTAGAGGCTCGTGGGACAAAATGGATAAAAACCAAAAATTTCCAAACAAAAAGAAAAAAAAATCAATCAATAACTAAGACTAGATTCAGACCGTATATACAACAAAATTGTGACGCAACCATTAGAGGCCCAAAAACACGAACCTCTAATTCAAAAATTTGATGTATACCCAAAACAATATAGCAACAATAGTATAAAAACGACAATAGCCATGTCAGAGACTCAAGAACTTAGACGCAGAGAAAATAGAAGCAATAGTACTAGTAGTTCCATCTTTGAAGAAAGCTTGTTGGCCACAGTGGATAGTTTTTTGGAAACGTTGGAACAGAAGCTAGACGCTTTTGAGTACTATTTCAAATTTCTAAGTGGAGCCAACCAAAAAGCAAAATTGGACGATAATATCAAAGAGTTTGAAGAAAAGCTAAAGCAACAGCTTGACAAAGAAGATTCCGAAGATTTTGATTTACAGAGTTTTTATGAGTCGCTCAAGTTGATGAAAGCTTCGATGCTCAATAATACGAGCTCAAAGCTTGATACTATGAACAAGTTTTTGATGGACAACTACAGTGGATTGTACTCTGCTACAAGTTCCGTGGCCGGTACGCTGGGTTCTAGTGGATTTCTTAAGTCTTCCTCGAAAAATGTGCACCAACAAGTGCTGACAGGCCTAGAGTACTTGGAGAACAAACTTAATAAGATTGACCAATTGATTGGGAATTTCCAACCAAAATTTACGGTTGATTACCTCAACTATTACAACTACAACAAAGCAGCTGCTAAGGGCAAAATAGGATATTTACATTATTTTCAATTGCCTTTTCTTTGGAGAGAAAACAGATTTATCATTTACGGCTACAGATTTACTGATAACCCCAAACAGCTTTTGAAAACAATCTTTTCAATACCTTTGCATAACGAGAGCTCAAACATTTGGACACATCTTCTTGGTGCTTTCTACATAATTTATTTGATGTTAATCCATTACCCACAAAGCGATATTTTTGCCAAGCAAAATTCTATGATTAACGCTAACGTTTACATGTTCTTATTTGCTGCTCTTAATTGTTTATTGAGCTCAACTTTCTATCACACATTCACAGGGTTGTCCAATTATGCACTCAGAAGCCGGTGTGCTTGCGTTGACTATACAGGTATCACTGTGTTGATATCAGCCTCTATAATTTGTGCCCAGTATGCCTCGCTATACTATTATGACTTATGGAAAGTACTTAGCATTGGCTTCACTTGCTCGATGAGTATTCTTGGATTTTATTTGAGTTGGCTGCCAGCTTTTGATAAAACTGAGTACAGGCCACTCAGAATTTTGTTTTTTATTGCACTTGCTTGCATCGGTGCTTCTTGCTTTGTGATCTTGAGCTTTTATAAAGGCTTTGTTCATTCATTCTTTTTCTTTTCTCCATTGTTTAAATCGTTTGCGTGTTACTTTATTGGTGTGTTCTTCTACGCATTGTTGATTCCGGAGAGATGGAGATCCGATATAACGTTAGATCCAAAATTGCCAGATTTCAGCAGTTTGTACAAACAAATAAGTGACAATGCTAAAGCTTCAGAGGCTGCTGGGAGCGAAAAGGCGAAAGAGATATACGACATGGAAATTTTTCACGGAGAGTGTCTTGATAAACATTTTCTCAATAAGCCAGTCCAAGGAAAGAATTATGGTACTTGGTACAGCTTATGGTGGGTAGACTATGTCTTTTCATCACATTCCATTTGGCACACATTCGTCTTTGGTGGAATATTGGGACATTATTTTGGTATTTTGGAAATGTTCAAAGTTATCGATGTGAATCAGCCAATCTGAGTGATCTGCCACTACATCTTGCTTCAGGTGTTTTCATGTTTATTTCTTTTTATATATTTCTCATGGTTAGTTACGTTTGCTAGTATTAAAAATATTCAATTTAATTATTCAATCCGGATTTTTGTAGCACTCGGATTTGCCATTGCAAATTAAAAAAAAAAAAAAAAAAAATAGAAAACAGAAAAAAAAAGCATATCATAAACTCACGCCTCTTACTGAATTTGTACACTTAAATTTACTTGGATAAAATGGAATATGGGACCAAAATGCTACAAGAAAAGAAGAATAGCACCTCAGAAGTATGAACTAAGACTAATTGATCTACCAGATGACGTATTAAAACAGATTTTTGAATTGATTCCAAGAGAAACAATGAACAACGTATCGATGGCCAACCAGCTGTTTAGAAACAGACTTTTCAAGTTTGTGTTTGAGAAAATCAAAATAAAATGGCAGAAGCTCGTGGAGTTTGTCCAATATATCCACACAGATGCTAAAATACTACAATTTGTGGAGTGTATAAGAATCTTTGAGCCTGATATCAAATTGGAGTGGACACTGATAAGTGAACTAGATGCAATTTTTAAGGGTTGTAACAATATGAATAGGTTAACGATTGAGCTAAGCTCCGCTAGCCATTGTTTAAAGTATATAAACTTCAACTGCTATGAGTTAAAAGAGTTGTGCGTCAGAACGATCAAGAGAAATTCTTTATTTAACCTCGAACACTTGAACGTTTTCAAAAGAATCAGAGCGTTGACTTTGGACAATTTCCAGTTGTTCTCGTCGATAGACCTGCTGCTACTATCGAGTAAGTTTCCAAAAATCTATGATCTCAGTTTGATCAACTGCTCTTGGAGGTATCCGTTTGAGCTATCGCTTTTCGTGTGCGACGATAATTTCCCAGGCTTGATCCAAAATTTAACTTTAAAATATCACGACAACGCGTTTTTGTTAGCGGAGCGTTTTCAAAACTTCTTGGGGAATCCTGCAATCTCCAAGTTTCAAAAAAGTGTGACTTTAGATTTAAGAGGAAACGGAAAGTTTGAAAAACTTGCAAACCTCGAAGTTCACTTGAACCGTAATGCTTTGAACAAAATGGTGTTTAAAAAACTTTAGAACAGTTGACAGAGACCTATTGCACACACATAATCCTTTGCCATACAGATAAGATAGTTTTTTGTTGATTTTTTTTTCCAGAAAAACACGGAGGTTATTTGTGCAATTATCTTGCCTCAAAAGCCCGTAGCCTTCTTCAATTTAAGCTTTACGGCAGAAAACGATGGTCCAAGCTGACGGCAACTGCTATCACATAGTACATATTTTTTGAGCAAACCAATGACTTGAAAATCCTTAAATCGCGACACACAGTGAACAGCAAATTAAGATCACTTTGAACGCCTCACCGGCCAAATGCGTGTAGTAGGCTATTTTTAGCTACTCCCTATTTATATCTATCGAGCGGTCATAATAGGAACGGCTAGCCATTTGGTGGCTTAAATGTCTAAATCGGGTGCGCATTACAGATTTTTTTTGTCTAGGTAAAACCGTATAAGCCATCTTACAATTTGAAAGCCCTGTTCTATAAAAGGCACGAAATTTGTACTGCCCACTAGCAAACAAATCTAGGAAGGTCGTTACATTTTTTTTATTTTTCTTTTTTTGGAGTGCTTTATAATCTATATTACCTGCATTTTTCCTGTTTTTTCTATTTATTACCACTGACTTCTTGTAGCAGATAATTGTTTACTGCTGAAAATGAAGGGTTTGGCAGAGAAGACCAGGGATACAAGAATAATCCAGAACTGGTTGACCATCAGTTTAATAATAAACTGTGTGCTCATTGGATTTTTTTTCCAGAATCTGGCCAGTGACTTATTCGAATTGGACTTTGATAGATTTAAATTTCCAAAAGGTCGTGAACCTCATCACAATAATCACGATGAGTTGCCTCGCCACAAAATGACTAATGGAAGAGACCGGTTCCCACACGGGCATCACGGGAAACATAAGCGTAGACCGACGCCCGCAGAGAAGTTTGCAGAACATCATGGCATCGATGTGTCACAGTTTAGACATTTAAACAGAACAAACTTTCAACAAGTGGTAAGACCTATAGATTTCACAAATGCCTCAGCGATTTTTAACTCTGTCAACAATGTGTTGAGTACCGTTGCAGATACTCTCAACCCAAATGGCGTCTCTGTATATCCAGCATATATACCAGCGGGCGTGTTTTTATATCATGGTGGTTCTGATCTCTCTCCAAAAGTTCCTGAGTGGGCTGCATTTCACTGGGAGTACTCGTTTGATTTTGGATGTCGTGCTCCTTTCTGGAGAAAAGACGCAGCTGGCGTGATGAAGTTGGACTTTGAGGCCGATCCAAACATGCCTCCTCCTCCACCAGAAGACAACACTGATGAACATAATCCAAACGGTCCACCTCCACACGATGGTCCAGGAGGTCCAAAAGGTCCAGGAGGTCCAGGAGGTCCAGGAGGCCCAGGAGGCCCAGGAAGATTCAGAAACTATTATGGCACTTACAGAGTGCTCGTTTATCAAACAGTAAGACCACTCACCAAGGTTCTTCTTTTCGAAGGAGCCAGTGCCAAGAAAGCCAATGACGGAACCATGGATATTCAAAATATTTTGGCCAGTGAAAACTACACCCAGTTTTTTGGAGGTAAAGAGCATGAGTTAGCGGCAAAGATTTGTAAATGGGGCGAAGAGAAGTTTGGTGCATTGGACGGGTTTGTGAGAATGGAAAACGGATACGAGCTTGTTGTTTGTGACTTTTTTAGTGACAAATTGGTTTTATTTTCGAACGACAGCTACATACCGGATTACGAATTGCTCAATGTGGGTGATTCTAAAAACATTTCGAGCTTAAAACTGAAAGTTTTAGAGGACTTGTCTGCAAGAAGGGGATGGGACAACTTTCAGAGACATTATGAGGAAGAACCAAGAATAAAAGTTGATTACAGAGGCTATCAAACATTCCTCAATAGATCATACCTCAACCCAGATCCATATGTGAGAAGGTTGATGAACATCAGCAACGAAAAGAAGAACGAGTTTTTGCACGACATTGAACATTACTATTTGCACAACGAAAGACGCATTAATCACTGGGATGGAAATAATTGGAAAGATTACACGAGCCATATTGTGAGCAAATTTTATCCAATATTAAAAGGATTGGATGACTCTTATGGACTTTTTTTCAATAATTTGACCAATTTGTCAGGATTGGGAAGAAACATTACATACTTATCCTATGAGTACAGCAAAAGATACCATATGTTGCAGTTTAACGGTTCCGAAAAGTTAGCTTTGGATGCAGCTATTTTCGAGTACACAGCTCCTCGACAGTTGATCCAATCAGACTCGGACATTTTGATATGGTCTTCGATCACAAAGGTTGCTGAAGTTCTTTCTCGAGAGATTTTTAAACAAGCAGAACTCGCCAAAGAAATTTTGAACGTTTTGGAATTTGGTTCTGTCGACGATGATATGAATTCCAAAATTTGGGAATCCGTCACAAGCTTAAAGCAGCTACTTACAGACCTTAATTGGGTTGTAGAATACAAGTGCGACAAGGTATGTCCTGTTGATTCAGTATGTTTCATTCCAACCTGGGGTCCATCTCCTGTGAGTAATTTGATAAGAAACAACGTAGGCAGGGAGCTTGGAAATGACGGAATTTATAGAACTAAGAAAGACTGCAAGTGTCTTTCTTTTTGGGATGCATTTGGATTGGAATAGAGAAATTGTTACGTGAGCAAACGATTTAAATTATTGTGCGTTCTTTCTGATTAGATTAATTTTTGATGGTATTAAAAACATTTTTTATCTTGAAATCTCGAGCGTGTAGTGCAGCATCAAAATTGTGCGTCAGTATCAATTAGTATCTATCTACATTTGTTACAAATTTTGATATTTTTCCATTCTTTATCCACAAAAGAGCTAGACTATGACAGTGATGGAACAATCGTCAGCTTTGAACGTGTTTTCAATCAGGCATTTGGGAAAATCCAGTGTCTTCACGTCAAGCGGTACAACGCCAGTAGAGAAGTTTATTTCCCGAGATTCAAAAGTCAATGGCTCACACTGCGAAAGTAGTGCCAAATCTGATGTCTACCACAAGCAGCCGAGTTCAACTGTAACAAGATCTCTCCGAAAAAGATGGGACCAGTTCACCGGAAGCACTTTAGACAGCTCGAAAATCATTTATGGGCTTCGATCAAGATCTACAACCAATCTGGCGTCCGTTACTTGCGACGATATATACAACACATATCTGGACTTGTTCTTCAATGAAGGTACTGCAAAATCGGAGATAATACAAATGGAAAAGGGGGAGACTATGCAGTCTACCGATCTTGATAGAAAGTTTAGTTTCCTACGAACGCCGAAGAGGTTGCACCAATCTGATGTCTTCTTGAATACATCTACCACCCACGAAACTGAACTAAGTATTAAGCGAGACAAATCTCGCCACGAGAGTCTGAGAAGACATTTTAGAGAAATAAAAGAAAACGTCAAGAGAAATGCTAGCTGGTCCGTTAGAACAGGCAAGACACGTCATAGAAGACACCTGTGGAGAAAGCATCTGAATGTGGACGAAGATGGAATGGACGTAGGGAAGGAAAATTTGGCGGATATGCTGAACATCGAGCATTTTAACAAGCGGCTTATGGATGCTGAGATCAAAGAGAGACAGAGCAGTCGTATGAACTAGCCAATAAATGCGGACCTCCATCTATGAACATGTGGTTGTGTACATTACATGGTATAATCCCCAAAATAGTGTTCTTTGCTGAACAACATAGTTGGCACACTAACTGCTCACATGCTGACAAAATGCATTACTCCACAAATCTACCAAAATTTACCCGAACTCCTCAATTTTTTTTTCCCTTTCTCAAGTCTCATTGATTAGCAACCACTTTCAAGATTTTTCTAAGATCTCTAACAACAACTTTTGCTTCTGTCTCCACAAAGCCATTGGCAATAACACCTAGAAACATAATAGCTAAGAGTTTTTCTACTTGTTTGACTAGAATGGTTAAGTTTGATCCTTCCATCACGTTTAATCATACGTGTTTACGTGTGAAAGACCCAAAAAGAAGCATTGAGTTTTACCAAAAGAACTTTGGAATGAAGGTAATCAAAGAGGCTCACATTGGCGAGAAGAAGTTTTCGTTGTATATGTTGGCTCTTGATTACCCAAAAAACAAAGGTTACGGTAAAGGCTGGGCCGAGAGAGAAGGTGTTTTGGAGTTAACACATAATCATGGCACTGAAAATGACCCGGACTTCAAAATCAATAATGGTAACGAAGAACCACATAGAGGTTTTGGACATATTTGCTTTTCTGTTGACAATATATCCGCGACTTGTGAAGCGTTGGAAAGCCAAGGAGTAAAGTTTAAGAAAAGATTGAGTGATGGAAGACAACATGACATTGCGTTTGCTTTGGACCCAGATGGATACTGGGTTGAATTGGTAATCAACAAGGGTGTTAACGCAGTCGAGTACCAAACAGAGTTGTCCACTTACAAGTTCAACCACTCGATGATAAGAGTGAAGGATCCAAAGAAATCGTTGAAGTTTTACACAGAAGTTCTTGGAATGACCTTGGTGCGCACTTTAAAGTTTGACAGTGCCAAGTTCACTTTATACTTTCTTGGATACGACAACAGCTTCAATAAAAACTTGGATGTTTTTAGCAGACAATCTTTATTGGAATTGACCCATAATTGGGGAACAGAAGATGAAAAAGACTTCCATTACCATACTGGCAATACTGCACCCCAAGGATATGGGCACATTGGTATCTCACTCAAAGACCCAGCAAGCCTATGCGAACAAATTGAGAAAGAATTCCCGGAGGTGGAGTGGACCGTCAAATACAATCAAGGATTTTTGAAAAAAATTGCCTTTTTGAACGATCCTGATGGGTATTCTATCGAAATTCTTGCATTTGATGTTCTTGAGCCATCCAAAGACAATTAAAGAGCACTTTAAGAAGTCTAATTAGGTAGTCATGCAGGAGCAACTATAGCTAACGATCCTCGAGAAGATCGTAAAGTCAAATATAGTAAGCAAATGTGCAGTTTGAATGAATTTTCTAGTTTGAAAACCTTAATGGTAGTTTTTAGATTGTGGTGTGCGTAAAATCTTCTACTGCCCAATTCGATGTTCCCAAAAAGATATATTATTGGTTTAGTTTTGTAAATTAGCCCGACTACTGTCTGGCAACGTGAGCAATTTAACATACTCTCTATTCAGCCTTGCCTGAGCCCTCCTCACTATTACTTCTTACCGAACTCGGGCTGTGCAACGGTTTTCTACTAGAGAAAATTACAGATTGTCAGTCTTAAACGGCAGCTTGGTGCCTTGCGTTAGCTCGACTTTGTGGGCGCGCAGCAGAAAAAACGAAAAAGTGCTGTTTGAGAATATTCCCCAATAGTGTAGTGAGAGTTTGGGGAAACCGAATGGTCGAAATTTTCTCTCAAATTCAAATTTAGGTTGCCGAGGTACAATGGCCTGCGGAGCCAAGTGCTTGAGGCGATACTGTATAAACTCAGATGTTGAAACACCTTTCTATTTATTGCAAGTATTGCATATAAATATGTCTATTTTGGGGCGAAATTCGTCTCAATAATCAAAGCAGATGGTACTTAGAGTTTGGGCATTGTACGACAGCATAATCTATCGCAGCCAAAAATTTTCAGCGTAGTATTGTGAGGCTCGGTTTCAAACTCGCTTATCGTGCACTACTTTGGTAAAGCTATAGATTTATTTTCGTAAAAATTCACAATGATCGGCATATTGTACCTTTTTCATATATATCTTTTCTTGTCTTCCGGTACTGCTCAAGTATTCAACGGTTTCAAACTGTTTTCTTAGTGGTCTCGAATTGTGCCATTTTGACCAGGTCTGTCTCTAGAGTTTTTAAATATTGTAGGAGTAAGTGTTAGCTCAAATGTTCATTGACTTATTGGCAAATTTGAAGTCCCAGTTCTGCAATGGTCCGATTCCTACAAATCCGAAGAATTATGTCTTAGTTTTTTTTTTTTCTTTGAATACTATGGTTTACATTCATCCGTTGCAGTCAGGGTTACGTGCATTTTTCTCTTCAAGGAGATCTGCCACAAGAAAAAATAAGCTTCAACTGTTTTTGTTTACTATTTTCAGGTGATCTTTACTTTAGGGCAGTAAATTAAAAAAAGATACATGATTGACACTGAGATTCCACAGAATTTTCTAACTACGAAAAAACCTTAATTAAAAGAGACAAAAAAAAGTAAAGCAAAACAAGAAAGAAAAAATAAACTGAAATAAAAAGGGAAGTAGAACATTAATAGCAAAAAGCTGAGAAAAAATCATATCAAATTTTCACACTTCGCTGACTTTCATTTATTGAATCAACTATATTACCCAGATAATCCTTTTGTTGTTAGATTATAAACAGATCATCAAAATAGAACTGTGCAAATTAGTAAGAAAGCATAAACAAAAATATTAAACAAACAAAAGTAAACAGATAAACAAAAATCAAAACCAAAAGCTAAACAAAATGATTTCATCAGATTTTCAGTTAAAGATTGGCTCAGTCATAAATGTTCCAGGTGAGAGAAAAGGAGTACTCAAGTTTATTGGAAGAGTGGAAGGCAAAGCCGGATTGTTTGCTGGTATAGAATTGATCGATGGCTCCACTGGCAGAAACAGTGGTGAGTTCAATGGCAAACAGTACTTCCAGGTATCCAAACCAAACGCTGGTCTCTTTTACACTTATGACTCTGTTGTTGTTTGTAACTTAGAAAGTGACTTCATCAGGGAGACTGAAGATGAGGATTTGTCTAATGAACAAATATCTGATTTGCCAGTCAACAGAAGAGTAAGCTCAAATTTCACTACTACTACAACACAGGTAAGCAAGTCTCTCAAGAATAAAAGATTGTCGTTGGACTCCCAGGTCAGTATAAGAAATGCTAGCAGAAGAAGCATTAGCTCATCGTTAAGTACAAGCCCAAAAAGATCAAATGAGAGAAGAGTTAGCGGTGCATTTGATAGCGCCAATGTCGCCAATGGCTCTTCAGCCTCTAGAAGAAGAGTCAGCGGTATACACGAAAACTTGAATGGCAGCTCGTCTAGTGTTGGTAGCAGAAGAGTTAGCGGGTTGCATGAAAATATCAATAGAAGATCGGTGCAAAGCTTGTCTAGTACCCACTCCAAAGATGGCGAACTTCTAGAAAAATTGAACACTTTAACCTCTCAGCACAACACTTTAATTAAAGAGAAATCCTCGTTAGCATCACAGCTTCTAGAGTACCAAACAAAGTTGGAGGAGAAAATACAATTATTGACAGAGTACAAAAAGAGCATAGATGAAAACTACAAACCTACTATTGAGGATTACAAATATCAGTTGGAACAAAAAGATATCAAATTAACCAAAATAAAGCAACAAGCAGATCAACAAAGGGATGAGCTTAGAGAAGCTATCAGCGCCTTAGAAGATCAGGCTTCAGAGAACGCTGAATTGTACACGCTGGAAGTGGAGCATTTAAAACAAGAAATCAACGAGCAAGGTGCCGTAATTCAGAAATTGAATGACAAAGTCAAAGAGCTCAAGAAATCAAATAGCGTGGCAAGTAAACAGGAAGATTTCATACTTCTTTTGCAGCACGAAATTGAAGAGAAAAATGAAAATATAGAAGAGTTGAAGAGGGAATTGTCTGAAAGACAAAAGCTTATTGATGAACTAAGTGCAATGAGTAACAGTAACCTTAGCACTACCAGTATCAACACAAGCACACCAAAGTCTGCTGCTTCGATTAAAAAAGTGAACGATGTTGAAATCAATAGATTGTCAACTGAGTTCAAAAAAATCAAATTCGAGACTGCACTTTTGACTGAAGAAATCATAGAAAAAGACGAGATAATTCAAAATTTGAGCAATGAGATCAGTTTGTTGAGAACTGAGCACGATTTAAATTCATCGCTCTTGAGTAAGAATAAAGAAGTTGAGGCATTGTCTAAAATGGGTTCGGAACAAGAGGCTAGTCTTGCAAAAGACATTGAAGTCAAGAACAAAGAGATCGCAAACTTGAAAGCAATGTTGGATGATTTGAAGAAACACAATGAAGTCAGGGAGGCTGAGATCAGTGAGTTAAGACAAGAGAACCAAATACACAGAGAGCTCGAGGAAGAGGTTACCAAAAACATTGAGATAATAGAAAAATTGAATGGCAAAATCGAGGCTATGACCTCAAAGGATGAGGCTTTGAGGCGAGATTACGATGATCTTCGCTATCGGCATTCTCAAATTGAGACTGTTCTTGCTGAAAAATCTCAAGAAATTGATTCCTTGAGAGATGAATTAAATGCACAAAAAGGAGAATCAAAATTGGTTGAAGAGCTACATAGGGAGGAAATGGCCGAGAAAGACAAAATAATCAAGGAGTTGCAAGAAAAGTTGAACTCCAAGACCAAGGTGAGACTCAACAATGGCTCGATTTCATCTTTTGAGACCCAACATTCTGTGTTCTCACCAGATCCATATAAAAGAAGTAGTGTTACTTCTATTGGGATGGAGGAATTGGAGATGGAAAAAGACAAAGAAAGAAATGCGAAACATAAAATAAGATACTCTTCAACTGCAGAAGTCATTCAAGGTGAGTTACCTGTGTATAAACCAGCAGTTACGGTTGATCCATCTGCTGGTAGAGACAAATGGTGTGGACTTTGTGAGAGGGAAGGACATGATAGTTATGAATGTCCGTTTGAAAACGATGTTTTTTGATACCATATTATAAAATATATCTTAATAATTGATCCCAAAGCAATTTGGATAAACTAAAACGGTAGCTGAATAGAGCAACTAATTCATAAATTATTGAGATTATATGATTAACGAATAGAAAAATTATCACACTCCAACACTCTGTGTTTGAGCTTTGCTCCCACAAAAATCAATTAACTGCAGCTTGAACCTCGTCAGACTTGACTTTGACATCGCCGAGCTTCTCAGTTACAGAAGAGATTTCCAGGTCCACTGGTTTTTCTTCTGCACTGGCTTGAGGAACTGCTTGGTCTTTTCTGAGGTCGAATTCGCTCAAACCAACCTTAGCACCCAATTCAAAGAATCTATCAAAATACTGTTTTTGTTTGGAAACACCAATCTCAATCAAACCTTTCCAATATTTGTCATGGTCATATTGGTAATTGACATTTCCACCCAAGTACGTGGCCAATTGGTCTTTTGGAATAAAATCAGAGAATGGGTTGTCGAAGCTGACTTTCTGTTTTGTGTATGGATCAAGGAATGGCCAGCAGAGCTTCAAAAAAACACTAGCAACAAATGGAATATTGATAAATAAGGCCCTACCAAGTCTTTCTGGGTAGTGGTACTGTAAAATGTGTAATACATCTTTACCAACCTTGACAGAAGGCATTGGCTTTTTAGACAAACCAACTTCAGGGACCTCTTTGAAGTCTACACAAAGTGCCAACTTGTCTTGACCTTGTGGCATGAAGTTGATGGTAGCTTCAATCATGAACATCAAGAACTGAATTTGAGTCTCTGATGGTTTGGTATTTTCTCTACCATTATTGAGATAGAGACATGGTCTGCAACCTTTATCGAATCCAAACAAGACCTGTTTACCGGTAAGTGCTTCATGCTCGACTAATTCTGGAGTTATGGCCTTTTCTTTCAACAGATCAATACAGTATTTCTCGAGTTCTGGGTAATGTTTACCGTAGATCCCGTTAGAAAGACCGTAGCTTCTTCTCCAAACGAGCGAATTTTCAATTCTTTTTATAGCGTCTTCAACGTTCCAATTACATCCTCTCAAGTATCTCAAAAAGCACTCTTTTGTTAACCAAGCTTTCTCAACTGGGGTCAACGGAGTCTTTTCAGAACTTTCAGGTTTGTCCAATGGAACAGCCAAGTCCTCTTGTTCAAAATGGCTCAATACTTTGTTGTATCTGACAGTTTTCTCTTCATCACTAACTGTCTTGTCATTTGGAACTTCTGGCTGTGAGACAGTGCCAGGATGAGGGTGTTCCAAAGGCACATACACGGCGTTTGTTAAGTCAATCTCTTTTTTCTCCACCGGCTCTGGGGCAGGGGCTGCTCGTGAGAAAAAACCCATTTTTGATTAGATTCGTTTTTGAGGTATACGTTTAAATGAAGTAACGAAAAATAAAAAATTGAACACTATACAAAAAAAGATAGGTGATGAGTGGGACTTGTCCTAAATTAGTAAGATATTCGGGTTGGTTACTAAAAAAACACGCACTATCCGGAAGAAAAGATAAAAAATTAACACCGCTTCTTACGCTATCGAGTTTTTTACAACAGTTTTTCGACTTTAGTTAATTGCTCATTTTTTCAGAATGAAGAAAAATTGAATTTAACGCGTTGCTCAGACGAGCACTCAATTTGGAATTAAGCGTTAAAAAATTCTAAAGAAAAAAAAACCAAAGAAATCAGTGAAAGTGACAAAATCCCAGAGATTTGTGCCTCAAAACCCAATTACTACAATCACTTACAATGCATTGTAGTTCATAATGTTCCCTCATAATCTGGTATTGTAGAGCACATACTCGATAGCTCCACAAAACGTGCTAAGAGAATGTCTTAGATCTCGGCTGAACTCAAGTTACGACACTAATTGATGACTAAATGAGTCGTCTCGGTGCGCAAAGGCTTTTCAACTCAAGAATTTTCAAAATGCAGAGAAGCTCGTTATTTTCAATTTTATTTTTAGCAACAGGTAAAGGGCCCAGCCCGAGTGTAAGTGTCCATTTATTTTGCCCTTTAGAGTACCACCGTCAAAAATAGCAGTTTCAACTTCAAATCCCTGCTTCGTGATTAAAATTGCTAGTACTTATCCTACCACTCAGTCTAATTGTGGAGAAAGAGTCAAGTCAAGTAAAATTGCAGCTGTTGTGGGTGGGCTAGGTTCACACTAAAATTTTGAGGTGTGTAGTGTATTATAGCTTTTTTTTTTTAAGTTTCAGTTTTCCTTGAATTTCTTTTAC
The DNA here is from genome assembly GCA_031125475.1 of Saccharomycopsis lassenensis. Taxonomy (NCBI): domain Eukaryota; kingdom Fungi; phylum Ascomycota; class Saccharomycetes; order Ascoideales; family Saccharomycopsidaceae; genus Saccharomycopsis; species Saccharomycopsis lassenensis. The sequence goes on from JASTUK010000019.1 coordinate 214,774, forward strand.
TTTTTTTTTTTATATTTTAGCTTCTACTCTTTCCTTATTACTTCATTTAAAATAAAAGTTTGTGTACATAATTTATAAATACAATAAAATCGCACTCTTAAGATAACGACCCACAGTATCATACCCTCACTGTGTTCTGATCAATATTATCATGGAGAACATCATTCTTTTACTCTTTCTATTTTTTGTGTGCTTCGTGTGGAGAGACTCGTATCTCAAGAAAGAGCACGAAAGAATCATGAACAAGTTGATGGAGAAAAATGAGGAAAAGGTTGAAAAGTTAATGATGATGAACGATAAGAAAGAGGAGATGATAAAGTTGAAGAACGAAAACATAATAAACTTGATAACACAGATAAACAACAAGAATAGCAAAATAAATAAGCTCAATAAGAATAATGGGGCAAAAAAGGGGACAAACGCGTATTTCGAAAAAGATTTGGAGGTCGAGAAGGTCAGTGCACAATTTAACGACGAAATAAAAGCTATTAATAATAAGCTCACTTTCAACTACTTGATTAAAAAGAAAGAGAATAAGAACTTAAATCACGATTTGAAGTTGTATACGGAGGAGAATAAGAGACTACAAGAGTTAGTTCAAAACTTAATTATTCAATTAAATCGTTGCAAAAATGATACGAATATGTTCAAGGAAGAGTGGCTCAAGAAATTAGAAGAGAACAAGGGAGACATCAACCAAATCAAAAAAAGGCTTTTGAAAAAACACATTGAAGTTTCAAATAACATAAACACCCTCAACGTGAGCGAGTTTGTTGATAGACAAGTCAAGCTTAACCAGAAACTCAATGACAAGGAATTTCAATTGAAAGAATTGAAAAATGTTTTTTTGAAAGAGTTATCTTTGAAGAATGACGACCTCAGAAAGTACTTGGAAATCCCAGATATCCCTGATGCTGCCAAGTTGCCAAAGGCTCCCAAGATTCAGCCTACAATTCAAGCTATGTGACAAAGCACTAACACAGTGCCTATGTATTTGTTCTAAACAAAATGGCCCTGGATAAACAATATACGTTCTGCATTTATTACACGACCCTCTATACTATATTACAATCTTCTTCTTTTTGCTTTTTGTGATTTTGAAATTTTTCTTACTAATGAACAGCCCCATTTTTGTATCCAGTCCACCGTGACTGCCTGCATTTTTGAAAGCGTCTTTGGCTATCTGGCCCAAATTGTCGTCAAGATCGTTGTGAATCTTTGAGCCGTTTTGTCCCGAATTCAGATTTTGCTCCAACTTCGAGCTTTGATTTAAAAGTTTTTGGATTTCTCGATTTGCTTCAAGCTCTCTCTGGTTTGCTTCGTATTTTTTTTCCAACTTTTGAACAACGTCCAAATCATCATCATCCGCGTTGCCCTTGCCTTCTTTTCTTCTCATTTCTTCCATCTCCTCCTTTTCCAATCTATCCAATGTTGTCTCTATACTCTCATTCCTGAGTTTTTCTGCCTCTGCATTGGCACTACTCACATAGTTTCTTACAGCCCCTTTCTCCAACACGTAGTCCGCCGTTTTGGGGTCTGTTCTGTACGTTATCTGGCTCGAGCACATTGGGCACCGTATGGTGAATCTGTATATTCTCATTCCCAAATAAGTGTCCGGTAGCGTCTCCTTCTTTGCGTTAAACTTTCGACTCTTCGCAATGTATTCGTTACACGAGGTGCACTTGATGGAGAACGGCGCCATCAATCGCACATTATTGGCACTTTTGCTTCTACTCAGCTTTTGCAAGTGTTTCAGTTTCTTCGTCTGGGCCTCAATGAACTCATTTCCCTGATACTTGTTGATGCTCTTTCTTTCTGACATAATTACTAGCTCTGTAGGTCGTTTTTTTTTTTACAAGTCTTCTACTGCATATCATCGGACAGGGCACAAAACTATTAATTATCAAGAAATAGTAAAATTGCATAGGTCGCCTTGCGTAACGTAACAAAAAAAATGACACAAGCGCAACACAGACCAGTTAAGCAGACGCACACACAGTTGGTTTTGTTGAGTCTGACTGAATTTGTTTGTTTGCAAATTTGTTTCAGAAAGGCAGGTAGTCATCAATGCAGTACTACTACTGTTTGCCCTTGTTTTGGCGTTATAAAAACAGCTCACGAGGCGAACTGTGTTCGAAAAAGCTTCAAGAATATTCAGAAAAAAAAAGCACCAACCTTTATTACAAGATCAGAATCAACTGGCTTTTATTTTTTTGATCTTAATAGCTGTAGTAGCTCCCCTAATTTGCCCCAAGCGTAACTCTGTTGTTGAACATGGAACATACAGATAATGGAGGATTACCCGGGGATTGCACGCAAGTTTTTCGTAGATTCTGTTTTTTCCTTTGATCTCAAAATAGCCAGAAGGGCATTTTAATTAGCTGTTGTTTATTACCCATTTGCTTAGTAGTGCAACACAAACAATTAATTGGTGAACCAGCTTTTGAATTATCCAAAACTGTTTTTTTTTGAGTTACTCGTTTACTTTAGTTCTGTTTACACGTCATTTTGCTTTTAGTTTTGTTTTATTTTTGTTTTATTCTTTATCTAATTTGATACTAATCAACAACAAATGGAATCACCAAGTATTTCAACAACAGAATTCATACAGAATGATAGTTTTAGCACGCCAAAATCACCGCGATCTCCAAGAATGGGTCAAGGAAGCACTAATAGCGGCTTAGTCACGACTTTAAAGAAAAGTTTAGAGCAGACACAGAATGAGTTGAACGACCAGATCTTTTTGAACAGCGAGTTGAAAATTTACAAGACGAAGTACGAAGACTTGTACCAGGACTACGACTTGTTGTGTACGAAATACGAGACTTTGGAAAGTGAAAAAAAGTTCAGTGATATCGAGATCAACAATCTAAGGAAAGAAACTGAGGAATTATCGTCACAATTGTTTTCAGAAGCAAATTCGATGGTCTCCCAAGCGAGAAAGGAAACTTTCAATATCAAGAGATTGAATGAAGCTTTGAAAAACCAATTGAATGAAAAAGATAATTTGATACATGTTTTAAAGTCGCAATTGAGTGATTTAAAGAGAATGTTTGAAGAAAGAGAAGACGACATGCTTTCTGCAGAACGTAATAACACGAATGGAAATGAGCTGCTGCCAATTGGTAGTAATATCAGTGGCGACACTCAAGACAATTCCAGAGCGCTAGATTCAGTTCATCCATTAAGAAACATATCAAGCAAAAATAACTCTATGGTGTCTATGAGTCAAACAAAGGGGAATCTTGGTATTCCAAATTCCTTGGTTTCGAACATATCAAATACCAGCAACTTTATTTATGCACCTACTGTTCAATCGTTGAGATATGATGTGAAAACTTATCAACTATTTGTGGACTTTGGGGAAAAATTTTACTTGGAGGTCAAAAACTCAACCAATCCAACACACACGAAATCTAATTATTTAGAGATTAAGGAGCACAAATTTTATAGAAAACTCTTGCACGATGATATTGAGCCTGCATTGAGATTGGATGAGGCTCCTGGAGTTGCATGGCTTTCGAAGAAAAATTTGATCAATAGTATGTTGATTGGAAAAGCCACTATTGAGCCCATTGCCTCGGTGAACGAGTTTTATAAAACGGATATTGTGCGTAATACATTGTCTGAATTATCTTTAGACGGATCACCCGTTGGTGGAGGTAACTTTGGAAGTGAGGAACATTCTAATGAGCATTCTAATGAACCACCAGTTGCGTTTGAAGATCCTTGCTCTTTATGTGGTGAGGAAAGAAATGATACATTAGATCACACAAGATTATACGTGTTGAAAGTTATGGGTACCAGAACAATCAAGAAAAAGAAAGACCCAACATCACCAATTAACAAGTCTGCATTTGGGAATTTTCTTGCTGGCAGTAATAACTCGAAAAACACTATCAGCATTACTGAGGAATATGTTGCAAATCAACATCCATTATGTTCGTACTGTCTTCATAGAGTTAGATCGGTCTGTGAGTTGTTTGCATTTTTGAGAGGAGTTAAATCTGGAATTTGGAAATTTGATACCACATTAAATTGTCAAAAGAATTGGATTGAATGTGTCAGAATTAGAACAAAGATCTTCTATAGCAGAATTGGTATAATTGAATCGTCTCACAATTTGATTAACAACAATGCATTCTCGTTTTCTGCTCACCAAATAACTAGCGCAGATGATAACATGTTTAGTTCTGCTGACGGCAAAAGAAACAGTGGATACTTTAGTAATTATGGATCCAGACTTTCAAGTCCAAAAATGACCAATTTTGGTTCTATGGCAGCTTTTACTGGCGGGCAATCCTTGACCGCGAACAACACAAGCAACGAACCGGATAGTGACCAGAGTAGCACCAAGACCAGTGGATATTTTAGTAATAGATCCAGTATAATTGGAAGTCTTTGGAATAGTGCTACAATCGCAAGTCCTTCGCCTAATTCTTCCAGTGATAATGTCAAAATGACCAAGAAGAAAGAGGAAGATCTTCAAAAGTTAGAAAGAACCATTGATGAAGTTCTGAGTCCTGTGATGCAAGAAGACCCAGGGTACGATGCGCTTATTGCTGATAACATCCAAGAGGATGGCGATTCAGAAAGTATTGTAAGTCACGAATTAGAGAAATCCGGCTCTGAAACTATCAAAGAAACCGAAACCAAAGTGGATGAGCCAGTTGGAGAGCCGGTGAAGTTACAGCATGACGAGCTAGATGCCGAGAAGGCTGTGTCTGTTTCATCTGCCACGGAGCCACTTACTGAATCAACTAAGCAGCCAGTTGAATCACCAGTCGATACGTCAGCAGAAATACCTGAGACCTTGGTTGTGGACGTGTCAGGGGTAGATGATGTACCACGTACTTTGGATCCGGCAAAGGTTCCAACGATTGAAATTGAGAAAGACTCAATTCCAGCATTACAAAGAACTTCAAGTGGCACAAGTGATCAATTTGTGGATGCAGATACATCCCCACAAATCAAATAACGTGCTCAATGAACAAAAGTTTACGAATTGTATCAGTATTAGTTTTCTTTTTATATTTAACAAGATTTTAATCAATTACCAATTACTGTAAAGGAACGCAATATTATGCATTTCTATTGATGATGAAATTTATAACTATCCAAGTTGAGCTACTGAGACGTAAAAGCAAAAATGAACTTAACAAAAGTAAATAGCGGAAAAAAAGAAAAAGTGCACCTCTGTGCTCGAGGCCGCCGTTCGTCATAAGATTTGGCTGAGTCAAACGAGGAAAAATAATCGGCGACTATTTTTTTTCCCGTTGAAGAAACTATTCTGGAACTGGTAGCAAATAATCGAAACGAAAATAGCCATTATGATTGGAGTTGGTTTTGTGAACTACTCTAAGTTGTTTTTTCGAGCCTCTAGGTCAAACAGGATTCTAAGTAGTTGCATAGCACCGAAGCTCTATAACTCCGATAGATTTTATAGCAGTTTCAGTTCCACCCTCAAGACTGGCTACCAACAAGGCTTGCAAACCTGTCAGAGAGTGCCCACGATACAAAACAAGTCAAAAACTCCTTATTTGCAGCTCAGATTCAACTCTACTCAAAAACATGAGACCACAAAGGCTTCAGAAGAGGCCAAAGACATCAAGTCCATAGTCACTGATGAAAAAAGATTCAAGTTGACACCAAAAAGTGCGTTTCAAGGCAACTATCCAGACTATGAGTCTATCAAGAAGTTGTTTCAGCTTGCAAAGCCAGAGTTGAAGTTGTTGATAGTAGCATTTGTTTGTCTTGTTGTGTCGTCGGCTATTTCGATGTCGGTGCCGATGATTATTGGAAAATTATTGGATACGGGAAACGATCAAAAGGAAAAAGCTGGCAAATCAAAAGATCCAGGAAGTGTAGAAGCAAATGATGCTGATGCTGACAGTCATTTAGGCTTTTTTGAAAAGTATTTCTCTAGCAGTGGATCTATCGTGGGAGAAAACTCTGAAGATGCAAAAGTTTTTGGCTTGTCTTTGAATCATTTTTTCATTGCATTAGGTGGTGTGTTCTTGGTGGGTGCCGTAGCTAATGGATCAAGAATCATTTTGTTAAAAACTATTGGCGAAAGGGTGATTGCAAGATTGAGAGTGCGTATATTGAAGAAGTCATTGGAACAAGATGCAGTCTTTTTGGACTACAATAAAGTTGGTGATTTGATCAGTCGTTTGACCAACGACTCTTCAATCATTACTAGATCAGTCACTCAAAACTTATCTGACGGTATAAGAGCAATCATAAGTGGTGGTGTGGGTGCATCCATGATGTGCTTGGTCTCATTAAAATTAACTGGCTATTTGGCTCTATTGGCACCCCCATTGGCCCTCGGTGCTGTGTTTTATGGTAAGAAAGTCCGCTCAATTAGCAGAAAATTGCAGGAGGAAATTGGTAACTTGACAAAAACTGCTGAAGAAAGTTTATCTTCTACAAAGACAATTCAAAGTTTCAATGGTGAACTGACGGAAATCAACAACTTTTCTAAGCAGGTACGCAAAGTTTTTAGCGTGGGATTTTTGGAAGCAAAGTATTCTGGATTATTTTTTGGAACCACCGGGTTCATTGGTAACTGTGCATTGCTTTTGTTATTGAGTTTGGGAACATCTTTGGTAAGAGGAGGTGAAATAAGTGTGGGTGAGTTAACTTCTTTCATGATGTATGCTGTATATACAGGTTCGTCAATGTTTGGAGTTTCTAACTTTTACTCTGAGCTCATGAAAGGTTTGGGAGCTGCCTCTCGAGTTTTTGAGTTAAACGACCGTAAACCTTTGATTTCTGCTACAAAAGGTTTAAAGATTGACCATTCAAAATTGAAAGGTGATATAACGTTTGATAACGTTGACTTCTTTTATCCAACAAGACCTAATGCGATGATTTTCAACAAATTGAGTTTCAATATTAAAACCGGTGAGCATGTGTGTATAGTGGGGCCTAGTGGATCTGGGAAATCTACCATTATGCACTTGTTGCTTAGATTTTATGACCCAATGTCCGGAACAATTCAATTGGATGGCGTTGATATCTCAAAATACAATTTGAAAAACTATAGACGAATTATTGGTGTGGTGCAGCAAGAACCGTTGCTTTTCTCTGGGTCCATTTTGGATAACATTAGATACGGTTATCCACAGGCTCTGGTTACTGACGTGGAAAGGGTTGCTGAATTAGCAAATTGTAACTCATTTCTTTCAACATTCCCTCATGGCATAAACACAGTGATTGGGCCAAGGGGTACACAGTTATCCGGAGGTCAAAAACAAAGAATTGCATTAGCTAGGGCGTTGATTTTAAAGCCAAAGATTTTGATTTTAGATGAAGCCACGAGTGCATTGGATAACGAAAGTGAAAATGCGATCACCAGAACCATAAACAAAAGAAACATTGAGGGATTAACTACTATCTCTATTGCTCACAGAATCTCAACCATCAAATCTGCAACAAGAATTATTGTGTTAAAAGATGGTTCTATGGTGGAAACGGGTACATTTAACGAGTTGTTCCAGAACGAAAACTCATTTTTGTACGATTTGTTGAATGAGCAGGGTGCCGCAAGTGGCATCACGAGTGCGAAGGCTGCTGCAGAGTTTGTGCACGACGACAAGTCTTTTGAACTCGCACAGATAACCAAGAAATTGGAGGCTTTGAGAGCTGATTTTTCGCATTTGTCGAATGCTGATAAAGAAATCAAAGAGATAGAGACGCAATTTTCAAGGTTGAGAAAGTGAAAGAAGTAATCATTATGTACATAATCTGAGTTTAGTCCCGTTAATTTTTTTTTTTCATTCGTTATAATAGACAACATTCACCAATTTGTAACATCCTCTGCCTCGCCAAATAAGCTATTTTCTTGAACAGCGACTTCTTCCACTTCGATGGGGGTTTGAGCAAGTATGTCGGGTAAATATTTCTTCTCAAATTCACAAATTACCAGGTTGATTTCCATGAACTCCAACAAAAACGCATCGTGGCCCTCCGGTGAGTTGATAGTGTACAATTCACTATTAGGAATGTGCTTAGCCAAATATTCTTGTTCAGCTATTGTAAATAATCCATCAGAAGTAACACCAATTATCAAAGCAGGATTTGTAATTTTGTTCAATTGCTGCTCCATAGTGATTGGTTTTTCCTCGCCATTCTCATTTATGTATCTGTCCCTGGACAAATCGTGAGTATCGAGCTTTCTGGTGATGGAAATGTAACAGTTAGGGTCATATCGAGAAATGAACTTCTCACCCTGATATCTCAAATAGCTCTGAGCAGTGAAAAAAGTTTGTGTTTTTTTCTTGTTAATCAGCTGCGTGTTTGCTGTCGATACAGACGTATTTGAAGAAGATCTGCTCAATTGACTCGATTCGTTGCTAAGTGCAGGTGTAACAACTGGCGATTTTCTAAGCTTGTGTCCGTCATTGTGGATATTCCAATTCTCTTCTCTTGGGGAAGTGATTGACTCATCACTGCTGTCACTAGACTTTCTCTTAACGAGATTTAACTTGCTCTTTGGCACATTTGTGACTTTGTGCGGATCATTACGACCAAATCTACTCTCAAAAGAGTTTCTGCTTCTGTAAGTCAATAATGCAGCCATTCTCGCAGCACTGAGTCCAACAACTGGACCATCCTCAATATCGTAGTACCCATCGTTGTATTTTGGATCACTGTAAATGCTTTGTCTTTGTGCTTCACTCCATGAGATACACCAAGCACTGTGTCTAGCACTTGTGGCCAAGGCAACAATGCTTCTCACGTACTTTGTCTCAGGGTCGTTGAATATGCATGGATACTCCAAAGTGAGCATTCCGCCCATTGATCCACCAATCACCACGGCAATCTGTCGTACGCCCAAGTAATCAAGGACTTTTTTGTGAAGTTTGACGTCGTCTCTAATGGTTGTTAACGGGAACTCAGGGCCATATCTGTGGCCAGTGGCGGGATCATTAGTCATAGGCGAGGCTGAACCATATGGCGAGCCCAACGAGTTCAAACAAATGACAAAAAATCTGCTGGTGTCAAATGCTTTGTCTTTGCCCAATAATGGACCCCACCAGTCTGAAATATCTGAGGAACCTGTTAAGGCATGACATATAACCATACAATTATTGCCCTTTTCATTCAATTTCCCCCATGTTTTATAAGCGACAGGGACTTGATACAAATAATCACCACTTTCAAGCTCGAACTCGGGGATCACAATTATTTTTTGGTTTTGCACTAATTTCAGAAACTTGTTTTCTGGTTGCGCCTCTAGCGTTTCGTACTCTGTTGACGTCATTGTGCAAATGTTTTGGTAATTGCCACAGTTGAGAAAAGTTGTGGATTAGACAAATAAATAAAAGAGCTTGAAGTTCAATTTGTACTCTTTTTTTCCTGGCCCAATGACAATTGAACTGGTTAAATAATGAGGTATGGCTTAAACACAGTTACTCAAAAATAGCGAAAATCCTCGTGACATGCCAAAATTTGTAGAAAGAAAAAACAATTCGGTGCTGCCCAAAATGCTCGGGGCAGGAAAAAGAAAATAGTGGAAAACATTACAAGTAAAATAATTGCGGCATCTGGCCCTACTACTGATGCCAAAATGCAAATTGAAACAACAAATGGAGGAGAGTGATGGCATTTGTCATTTTTTTGCAAAAAACAGACGCCAGCAGTGGTCGATCTGGTATTCGTGACTGTCGTTATCGATTTGCAATCAGGGTCAGCGACAAACCCAATCTCAAATCCCGCAGGTCCATCGCTGAGACCCAAAGCCCGCAGGTCCATCGCTCGCAACCAAAAAAAAAAAAGTCTTCTCGTGAACAGAATAAGAGGGCTCCAATTGACAGTGGGAAAGTAGCTGATGTCCGCGTTTTCGGCCTTGCAAAATAAAGAGGAAATCTTTTACGCCAAAAACTCTTCCGATGAGGGCTCAGACTCGAACTCAGAATTGGAGAATGAGGTCCCAGTGACAAGCGTGGACGTAAGCTCTGAGAATTTAACACCCTTTGTGGCTCCTCAGGTTGAATCGTTTTCAAACTACTCCAAATTCACAATATCGACAGACTCGAATACTGCATTTACGGAAGATGGTGTGTATTTCTGCTTAGATATCAATGAGAGTTTGGTTTTGAAAGGCACGTTCAAGTTAACGGTTTTGAAAGGCTGCATTCAGATTGGCGGCATCGATTACGAAGCGAAAAAGTCAACCACGCCCTTGGAGGTTATTGCGTTGCCAACTCATTCTGTGCCAGAGGTAATCAGCAAAGAAACCACGAGGAAAAACGCTGTGAAACTGTTGGGTAACGCACAGCAATATTTGAATCGCGTCATGTTGACAAAGCCCACTTTGATAAAAGTTTCAAACTGGGACACAAAATTGTCGGAGATCGCCAATTTGGCACCTATATTCAAGAGCTTGTTTTTGAAGTCGAATTCAGACTTTCTTCAGTACACGTTTGAGCCTGTGTTTTTTGGTGATCTAAGTGTGAATGTGTTAAAGATATCGGATCAGTGGCGTGCAGTGATTGATAAGATTGTCTATCAGAGCTACAAAATTACTACGCCAAAAATTTTGATCATTGGGTACAAGAACTCTGGAAAATCGACATTTTTGAAAGAGTTGAAAAACAACTATTTGAAAAAATGTAATTATAATGATCCAGTAGCCATTCTTGATCTTGACCCCGGCCAAAACGAGTTTCTGTTAACAAACTCCATTTCATACTCAACACACAGCGCGCCAAGTTTGAGTAGTTTGCATTTACAAGACGCCAAAGACTTGTTCGCGAATGAGTACTACGGGTCAAGTAACCCAATGGACCATCCAGAGTACTATATACGATTGATCAAAAGGTTGTACAAATCCAATTATGTGCAAGGTGATTCTAATAGACAAGTTCCTTTGTTAATCAATACCCCCGGCTGGGTTAAAGGTTATGGGATTGAACTTATTGGTAAGATTGTTCAGATCACAAGACCAACAGATATAATATACCTTTGCAACGAATCTGCAGATGATGAAATGATGGATGTACTTTCCAATTACGATACAGAAGTCCATAAAGTGACTGGAGTATCAATGAGTTATGACAATTTCAAATGTTCAGCTCAGGATTTGACAACTTTCAAATTATTAACACACTTTCATAGAGGCAAAGAGTATTTTACGTTTCTGCCACTTTTGACTAATCCACCCTTGAGAATCAGCTATCTTACCCTGGCACTGCTGGCAGGTCAGGTTTACCAAGGAGTTTCTGCTTTTGCGCTAGTCAATGATTCATTATTGGATCTCGACGAAGGCATAGATGCAGATAATATATCAATAATGTTGGATTGTTCAATAGTGGGAATTTATGCTGTTGACGCTGTGGAGCTTTGTAACGTACTTGAGAATACTCAAGTTGTGCAAGATAACGCGCCCAAAATGATCAAATTCAGTGATTTTGAAGAAATTTACGAAGAGAACGGAAATTTTCTTGCACTTGCCATGATTCACAGTGTTGACATGAAATCAGAGTGTTTCAATGTTTACTTGAATGATCTGGATTTGGACATTGTTAAAAGTCATATGGAGTCCAATCAAGACCAAAGATTAATGTTAGTGAAAGGTACGACTCATGTACCAATTTGGGAGATCTATCCAAAACTCAATGGGAAAGGGAAACTTTTTGCTAAAGATAAGGTGCCATTTTTGAGTATGAACGATAAGTTTGGAAAAGGCGGAAAGACTCTCAAAATTCGTAGAAACATTAAAAGAAGACAATAATAATAAAAACTTGTTAGATTTGATACGTAATCAACAGCAATTAACCGGACAAAGCCCATTTGTTGACAGCCAATGGGAATTGGCCAGCCCATTCGAAAATTTCGGCTTTCAAAGCATCAATCTCTGGAGAACCAGCAGCAATAGCAGCCTTGAAGTCCTTTAATCTGTTAGCACCTACTGGCAAACTCTTTTGAACACTGATGGTGTACTTAACAGCCTTGTCAATGTATTGAACAATCTTCTTGAAGTCTTCTTCACCCAAACCTCTGGTGGTCATCGCTGGAGCACCAATTCTGATACCACCTGGCACCAATGCGGATTTGTCACCTGGAATAGAGTTTTTGTTCAAGGCAATGTTGATGTTCTCACACACAGTTTCAACTCTAGCACCATCAATACCTTGAGATCTCAATGAAACCAAAACCATATGGGAATCGGTACCATCACTGACCAACTTGTAACCCAACTTGGTGAACTCTTGTTCTAAGACCTTGGCATTTTTCAAGACTTGTTCTTGGTAAGCTTTGAACTCTGGGGTAGCGGCCTGTTTCAAAGCAGTAGCCAAAGCAGCAATGGTGTGGTTGTGAGGGCCACCTTGATGACCTGGGAAAACAGAAAAGTTGATTGGGTTCTCCAAATCATACAAGACTTCCTTACCGGTCTTTGGGTTGATTGATCTAACGCCTCTTCTGAAGAAGATCATAGCACCTCTTGGACCTCTCAATGATTTGTGAGTGGTTGTGGTGACAATGTCAGCGTATTCAAAAGGTGAAGGAATAACCCCTGCGGCGATCAATCCAGAGATATGAGCCATGTCAACGACCAAGTAGGCACCAACCTTGTCAGCAATTTGTCTCATTCTCTTATAGTCAATCAATCTGCAATAAGCACTAGTACCAGCTACAAGAACTCTTGGACGGTACAAAATAGCAGTTTGTTCCAACATGTCGTAATCGATGATACCAGTTTCCAAATCAACTCTGTATGGCATTGTCTCAAAATAGGTAGAAACTGCAGAGATTTTTCTGGTATCAGTTTGGTAACCGTGGGACAAGTGACCTCCATGTGGCAAATCAAGACCCATCAATCTTTCATGAGGCTTCATGATAGCTTGATAGACTTGCAAGTTTGCTGGAGATCCAGACAAAGTTTGGACATTAACACCCCACTTGTCTGGAGTAACGTGGAAAGCTTTTAAAGCTCTCTCTTGACACAAAAGCTCCATTTTGTCAATGTTCTCGTTACCACCGTAGTAACGAGCCCCTGGGTAACCCTCAGAGTACTTGTTGCACATTGGAGTTCCCAAAGCATCAAATACCGAAGTTGAAGTGAAATTTTCAGAGGCAATCAAGACAATAGAGTGCTTTTGTCTCTGGGTCTCATCTTTAATGATTTGAGCAACTTCAGGATCAGTCTCTTCAAGATGACCTTCAACTAAGTCTCTGTGAGATTTTGGCAAACTGTAAGACATGTTGACGTGAGTAAATTGGAATTTTTGTAATCGATTTCAATGCTTTTTCCGAAGAATAATTATGACTCGGAGTGAACAAAATTTAAGCTCGAAATGACTCGTACGAAAAATTTTAAAATCTTTGAAATATTCCTAATAAATACCTAAAAACGAAAAGATTCGATCGGGGTTGTGGGAGTAGTGACCTGTGCTTGCACTTGCAGACTGTTGCAGTGAGCGTAAAAAAGTGCAGGCCTGCTTGTGACAGCTTGTGGAAAATAATTAGCAAAATCGTGCATATATGGCACTAGAAATAGTGACTTAGTGACGAAAAGATTTGAATAAAAATTACAGAAGAACCTGCTACATAGGCTAGCAAGCGATAGACTATATGATATTAAGCACTTTGGTAGATTAATTACATACATAATTATATTTGGTATCGTTGGGGCCAGATGACCTATAGAGCATTTTTGAATTTGAGCCAGGTCACCCGGATCAGCTTGGAGACTTGTCTCGGAATTAAATCATGTGACTTAGGCGCCTTCTCTACTGAGTGCCTAGAAAAAATCTCAGATCACACCCAAGACTAGGCTAGACTAGCAGTCTCTTTTTTTTTCTCAGTGAACTTCCTTGTTCTGCTCTAGCAAATGTAATATTACACACAAATCTTTTTTGTCTTCTATTTTTTTCCTAAACCTATAAAAATCTTGAGACAAAATAACACAACTAATTAAAGCAAAACACAAAAAAATCACTTTAAAACGTTGTTGTTAATACTTATTCAAAAAAATAAATCTACTTTTTGGAATCTATTTGCTTATTTAATTAAATCTCATACTTGGTTTGACGAATCTCCATTTTTAGTTGATTTGCCACATAATGTCAGGTATATCCAAACATGGCAAAATACTTAAGGCTAATAACGCAAAAGATAGCGTCTCAAAAAGCGCAAACAAGTCAATTCCTGTTGGAGCTCCTCAAGTAATTCCGCAAGAAACGATAAATCCACACAATGATGTCCCAGTGGTTGCTACGGGTTCAGATGTCCCACAAATTGAAGATCATATCTTGAAAGATCACAATCTTGCCACTACTGACTATGCTTTCACCGACGCCGTTGATCACATTGAGGATTTAAATGTTGACGTGGACGTCGATGATGACTTTGATGTTGACGACGATGATGATAATGACGATGACGATGATGATGATGACGACGACGACGATGAGGAATTGTATAGTGACAGTAGTGTACCTCAAGATATGAACAAAACATTCAATGTCTCTGGAAATGTCTCTGGTAAACCAGTCACAAATCTGGATATATCCAATGATGTGGCGCACTCAGCAAAAGATCACAAGTATTGGTTTTCGAAACTTGAACCTGTTGATCCAGAATACCCGATAGACGATGAGGCATACTTTACTTGGGAAATTGAAGATTTTGCAAAACTTCGTGGCAACTCGCACAGCTCCCCAACATTCAAATGTGCCGGTGTTGAGTTCAAAATATTGTTGTTCCCACAATACAACAAAAATAGTACAATTGCCTTATACTTGGCTCCCGTTTTTCCTCAAATCAAAGACCCTAGAACAGGCGCAGATGTGAATGATCCCGAATGGTACGTATGTGCGCAGTTTGGGTTCTCAATGTGGAATCCTGAAAATCCGTATGTGGAGCATTTTGATCAATCACCGCATAGATTTGATTCAACTGAAGCTGATTGGGGTTTTTCAAATTTTATAAATGTACAGCATATGCTATCAAAACGTCCAATAAGTGCACAAAATCCCAATGGCGATAGCTTGTTGACACCAGATCATAAAGTTAATATTACATGTTATGTTAGAGTATTCAAAGATACTACTGGTGTTTTATGGCACAAATTTGCAATTTATGATTCTAAAAAGGAGACTGGTTTTACAGGCTTAAAAAATCAGGGGGCTACCTGCTATTTGAATTCTCTTTTACAATCATACTTTTTTACAAAAATCTTCCGCAAATTGGTATTCCAGGTTCCAAGTGATAATCAAACTTTGCAAATGTCACACAATTATCAAAGCAATGTTCCTAACGGAAATGCATTCATTCTAGCACTTCAGAGATTATTTTATAATCTTGAGGTGAGTAATGAGCCTATTGATACAAACGAGCTCACAAGAAGTTTTGGTTGGGATGCGGCCGATTCATTCACACAACATGATGTTCAAGAATTAAACAGAATTTTGATGGACAAATTAGAAGAGAAGATGAAGGGCACGGTTGTAGAAGGTGAATTAAGTAAAGTTTTTGTTGGAAAAATGAAATCTTACATAAAGTGTGTTAATGTTGATTATGAATCTTCAAGAATTGAGGATTTTTGGGATATTCAGCTCAATGTCAAGAATTTGAAAGACTTGAGTAGTAGTTTTGAAAATTATGTTGCAAAGGAAATGTTAGATGGGGAAAACAAATATGATGCTGGTGAATACAAGTTACAAGATGCTGAAAAGGGTGTTGTTTTTGAGGAATTTCCGAATGTTCTTCATTTGCAGTTGAAGAGATTTGACTACGATTACATGTATGACACGTTGGTGAAGATTAATGACCGTCATGAATTTCCAGAATTTATTGATTTAAAACCATACATGAACAAAGATAACACCGCTGCAATGGCAGAGGACTGGGAATATGAGCTTTTTGCAGTTTTGATTCATTCTGGTGATATCAGCTCTGGTCACTATTATGCTATGATTAAGCCAGATACCAAATCCGGTTGGTTCAAATTTGACGATGATCGTGTTACCAGAGTCACTAGAAGAGAAGTATTCGATGACAATTTTGGCCACAACAAATTACCTAATCAAATCACAAACAAAATGACAAGATCACAATTGACTGATTATTTTACAAAGAGGCACACGTCTGCTTATATGTTGGTTTATTTCCGTAAATCCAAGATAAATGAGATTTTGTGTGATTTTGATAAAGAGAAAGACATCCCTAAGCACATCATCACTGCTTTGGAAGAGGAAATCAGAGAGGCTATGAGACGCAAAAAAGAAAGAGAAGAACTGCATTTATACAGAAAGGTGTATCTTTACGGTGCTAAAGATCATTACTATAAATACCAAGGATTTGATATTGGTATCGATAGGGATGGTACCAACATAAGAGATAGAGGTTCTCCTGCAATTTACAGAGTTCCTGGTGAGTTATCAAGGCTCGAGAATAATGAATTCCTATCTAAAGTCAAGGGTATAAATGGTAGGACCGACGATTTTGAGTTATCATACTCTCCTAAGGTCCTCAAAAAATTGAAATCAACTACACTAATAGAGTTGTACCTTGATGTGGTCAAAAACTATGCCGCCATCTCTGACCCTGTCTCGGAGATGAAGTATATCAGATTGTGGATATTAGTTCATCGCAAAAATGAAACTGCTAGACCCGACAGACCAATTCTTTACACTCAATGTGATGAGAATGGTAAAGTCAAGTTTTTTGACTCAAACCATGCAGAGATGGCTTCAGATGTGACGGTGGAAGCTGCTTATATGAAATACATCCCTAAAAAAGTTTTTGGATTTTACTTATGGATTGAAGATATCAGAAATGACTTAACCAGAATTTATTCTTTTGCAAACGAGTTTGTTGCCAAAGATTCAGCAAAAATCAGCAACTCAAACAACGAACCGAAAAAGAGTAAGCTCAGCAGTTTATCGTTGTTGGGAGGTTCTGGATATGATGCTGTGCAGACCGATTCTAATGATTCAAGCAAGTCATCTGCTCAAACAGGAAAATTTTTGCCAAATTTTGGTCGTAATTTTCTTGAATTAGGTGTTTTCTTTGAAAAAATCCATGAGCTTTACGCTGAAGTTGGCAAGAAAGAGTCAAATAAGGTTGATTCTATTTTAAAAATGAAAACTGACTTTGATACTAATCTGGTTATCTTTATAAAATATTTTGACTTACAAAATCAAACTTTGACAGGAATCTCACATTTGACTGTGAAAAACTCACAAACTATAAAGAGCATTGTTCCGATTATAAATTACATCATGGGATTTGATCATGACACAGAGTTGTTGATATATGAAGAGATCAAACCTAAATTGGTTCAGTTGGTGAACCAGTCACATGACTTCACTACTGCAGAGTTGCTGAACGGTGATATCTTAGTGTTCTGCAAAAATCCGCTCAATCAATCGTTTGATGAATCGGAGAAAATTAAAAAGTTCAACAATTTTGACATAATTGATGGTTCAGGTAAAGTTGATGTGCAAATCGGAAACCGCCAGGTTGAAATTGATTCTCTCGACTTGATTATCAATAGAGACAAGTTGATGAATAACATCATAACGACGGCCAATGATCCAATTAAATTTTTTGAATTCTTACGTACTAGACTCCATATAATTTTGAGACCAGTGCAAGCATTTGACAAAGGATTTGATGATGAGAGTGACTTGGTGGAAGAAGATCAAGATTCACTGTTAGAGTTCCAGTTTTGGGTTGACATGCTGGCTACATGTGAAGACATTGCAAAGGCTTTGGGTAAACAAATTGAGGTTGACTCAAACTTCATCAGGCTTTCAGCAGTCATCAAAGATTCCGGTTTGATAAGATTGAAACACAAGTTCACAATGAAGTATATCATAGGAAGAGAAGCATTGATTCATACTTTGAACTTACAGTATGAAAAGTTGAGTATAAGCTTGAATGAGTTGGAGAATCTTAGAATCATCAAGATTAATTGGTTACCTCAAGGTGTTTTGCATGAACAACCATTCGAGTTGCATGTAAGCAAAAATGAAAATATTGGAGGAATTTTGGATAAATTTATCAGCAAATTAAATGAGCATGCGAAGAAACAAGTTGTCAAGGAGAAAGAAGATTTATTGATTTGGAATGTCAACAAATATCATAGACTTGGCAAGACCTTTTCATTTAATGAAAGTATTGAGAATTTGAGTGGAAAACTTCTTTTCTACTGCTGTCCAATAAACGCTGAGGAGCATTTGGAGTTTGAGTACTACCTTCATGGCTCAGTGTTCAATGACGTTACCAATTCAAGAAACATCCAAAACAATACTTTCCAGCTGGACAACCGGGTGGTGGAAGTTTTTCAATTTCACAAAGACCCAAGTAGATCACATGGAATACCATTTCACTTCGTTGTCAAGAAAGGAGAGAAATTCAGTGATATGAAAATAAGATTGCAAACTAAGCTTGCTCTTGGTAATAAAGAGTTTGGCAAAATACAAATTGGTGTTATCAATGGTGTTACGAACGGTAACTTGAGATACATTCACGATGATGAGTTGGTTGTTTATAATGAGTTGCATGATACTGACTGCTTATTTTTGGATCATCCAAATAGGTATCACTACCGTAATACTGCAGGTAGCGGAGGTGCAATTGTGATCAGATAAAAACATATTTAATTGATAATTTGAGATAAACACGGTTTATAAATAAATTCGCCACTGAAGCATCATTCATATGTTGTATATAACTTTTTGATAAAGTGCCGATCATGAAGGCAAGGCTTGCCAATTAAACGGACCCGGTCATAAGCTTTGGAATTCTATCATGCTTTTTAATGGCCGAAACTTATATGACCACGAACTTTCATCTAAAGAGCTTCAAAATTGACAATGTAACTTTATTTTCTTTTTACCAAAAATTTAGTAAGTAGGGGTAAGCAAAATTTTAGTATTTATCCGGACCGTTGATATTTTTACATGGCAAATGTAGCGGAATTTTTGACAGTTTTCCATGGCCAGATTAAGAAAAAAGAAAATTTTTTGAAGCGCGAAACTTTGGGCAAAGATATAGTATATAGCCACAGCAATCCAGTCTTGTGTAGTAAACAAAAGATTTCCTTGGTTTGGTAAAAGATTAATCACAGCGTCAATCACCTTTAACCTAGTGTCAGCATCTGTGATGGCATTCGGTTTCACTTCAGACTTTTTAGCCTTTTTACATTATCTGGTTCGCTATACGTTTGGCAGTAGCACAATCCGCAGTATCTAAAAAGACTAGCTCTGTTAACAATATTTGTTTTACCACAAATATGAGTACACAAATGTCTTGGTGGTGAATTGCGTGTAAACGAACGATATCACAAAGCGTTTTTGCGTCATAGCCTTTAATCTAAATTGCTGTGCCAGCTATACACATTTCTCGTACGTTACGATATAAACCACAATTCCAAGACGCTTAAAAACATAAAAACTTTTCAACCTTAACCACTAAGCCGTACAAGCTCATCATGCGGAATAGTAAAATGCCTTACAATTTGTAAAATCACGTGCGACCACAGTACAATAAGTACAATAATTGTGAGCTGAATTGAATCAATATTATCGACCAAGACACAATAATTTATATTGTTGATGACTACAAAAAAGCCAATATATTCTCCTACTTTTCAAATCGTTTGCTCTGCTTCTGAGTTAGCCATTTGAATAAATGCTGTTTAAGCTGGCCTTCGAACACAGTTAGGTTGATCCACAGGATAAAAAAAAGTTTTTCCCTTTTTTCTTTTTTTTTTTTTTTACTTTTTTTTTTCCGAGGCTTTTCACGTGAAATTTCTCAACATTGCAGGAACCCTATAGAAGAGAAAAAAAAATGTGTAAAATTGCTTGAGTGAAACTGTAATACATATAAAGAAGAAGAATTGGCTAGAAAAAAATTTTCATTTTCAAACTCACAATGTCTTTTTTTCAAAAGAAAAACTTTGAGAACTTAGGACTCTGGCTGCAACCTGAGTCTAAGCAGGAGAGCTATGTTAGCACTAACACTGCTGAGGAGTCATCTCAACAAGACGGTGAGATTGTCGCCCCAATTGATCAAAACGATAAGCAATTGGGTCTTATCAGTGCCTTTGGGTTGATTTTCAACAGAATGGTAGGTACAGGTATTTTTGCCACCACTTCTACAATTTACTCTCTTAGTGGGAGTGTAGGTCTTTCTCTCATTCTTTGGCTCGTTGGGTCCACAATTGCTCTTGCTGGTATGTATGTTTACATGGAGTTTGGATCAGCAATCAACAAGAACGGAGGTGAGAAAAATTACTTGGAATACGTTTACAAGAAGCCCAAGTTTTTGGTATCTGCCATGTATGCGTCATATGTCTTCTTTCTTGGTTGGGCTAGTGGTAATTCTATTGTTTTTGGTCAGTATATTCTCAATGCCGCTGATGTTGAAGTGACCAGATGGAATCAAAGAGGCATTGCGGTGGGTTGTCTTGTGTTCTCATTCTTGGTTCACTCAATCAATGTCAAACTTGGTGTTTACATTCAAAATGTTTTGGGGCTTTTCAAGTTGGTGATTGTCATTTTGATTGTCATCACTGGGTTTGTTGCTTTGGGTGGGCACGTCAATGGCGCTCCTGGAACAGCTAACTTTCACGATGCTTTCAACACCAGAGGTAACTCAGTGACCGGCTATGGTGTTGTCACAGCTTTGTATAATATTATTTGGTCCTTTATTGGATATTCAAATGTGAATTACGCTCTTGGTGAAATCAAAAACCCTGTTAGAACATTGAAAATTGCCGGACCAACTGCAGTCATTGCTCTTTCTATTCTTTACATGTTGGTTAATATTGCCTATTTTGCAGTTGTTCCATTGGACACTTTGGCTGGCAGTGGTACTATTGTTGCCGGAAATTTTTTCAAAATTGTGTTCGGGGCAAAGTCAGAACGTGCTATTTCAGTTTTTGTTGCACTTTCTGCTCTCGGTAACGTTCTTTCTGTAATTTTTTCTCAAGGTAGAATCATTCAACAATTAGCCAGAGAGAACGTTTTGCCATTTTCAAAATTTTTTGCTACTCAAAAACCTTTCAATACCCCTGCTGTTGGTCTTTTTGAACATTTGATTGTTTGTATTGTTACTGTGCTTGCTCCACCACCTGGTGATGCATACAATTTCATCATGAACTTGATTTCTTACCCATTGAACATAGTCAACACTTTTGTTGGCATTGGATTGACATATTTGACCATTCAATCACTCAGAGGCAAGATTCACTGGAACCCACCAATTCGTGCTACCTTGCCTGTGACAATATATTTCACCTTGGCTTCCATTTACCTTGTCGTGGCACCATATTTGAAACCATCTAAAGGTCAGTCAGTGTACAATCTGTTGCCATACTGGTTACATTGTGTGGTTGGAATTGGTATTCTTGGTTTTGGCGCATTGTACTGGCTCGTTTGGGCTGTCATTTTACCAAAAATCGGTGGGTACTACTTACATCCAATCAAAGTTTTAGATAAAGACGATGGTTTTTGGAGAACAAAGATCGTTCATGTTAAGAGCGGAGAGTCACCACCAGAGGATCAGACTCAAGTTGAAGAAGTCGAAGTTATTCAACCCAAAGTTTAGTTGATTTTTTATTTCACTTAGTAATGGTTTGTTTGTTATGGATTTAGTGTAGCTTGCGCTTCTATAAGATTTTATCGATTTTCTTTCAAAGTTTAAATCTCTGCAACCCAGTTGAAAAAATCTGTGCTGAAATTCGTTGAAAAAAAAAAAAATAAAGTTTTTCTATTGCCCCTTACAAAAATTTGCGCGTGGAATTTTAAAAGTCGATATTTTCCGGAAAAATAAAGTTTTGTTTGATTGACATGACAGTTTTATTAGCTTTGAGTGCGCACAAGGCAGTACTTGCAAATAGCAAGGTATCATCCAGTCCCTTGCCAAGTGATTAAAGGTTGATCCTTAATCACACTAATCATTTGAGATTCCGAAAAGACATAAGTGTATTCACTCTTGAAGTGCAATCGTAATTGCATTGAACTTTGAAGTATGGAACTCAGGCTACTGTACCGTTAGCTATTTTCTGACTATAGATTAATGTATTTTAAATCGCTTCCATTGGTAAAACGTACACTTATAATGGTAAGCGGCATATGTTTTAGCCAAAAAGAAATCAATGACCTGCTTCATGCCTTTATTTGTGTGCGAGGGGTCAGTAAACTCTACAATCTCTAGTTGGAAACTCGGAACAAGTAGCCCAAGATGTTGGACGGAACTGTGTTTTCAAACTCAAAAATTAAAAAAATAATAATAGTATTTTTGTGATTGAAAAAAAAAACTGAAAGGAAATAAATAAACAAAAACTGGGTCGAGCAAAGTTATGGTCAAAGTATTTTCATCAGATTAGCCTTGGCATATTGACATGAGATCGAAACCAATATTGTATTGTGCTTCACATCTCTACAAAATCTGCAAAATTGCATAAATGAGATCTTCGAAGAATTTAGTATTCGTCGTAAAGAAAACTCAGAGCTAAAACTTTCGTTAGTGGTGAATACCCCATCCATTACTTTCAGATTTGGCACTTATTGTCCCGATGTAATTTTTTTTTAATAGCTGTAAATAATTATAAATGGGCCAGATTTCCTCAATTAATCAACAAACAACATCAATTTTTCTGTTGCAATGACAAAATACGAACCACACCCATTTTACAACCCAGGAGAAACTGTTGATGAGTTTTTGAGCAGACTAGGCAAGGACACTACACAGTTTAACAAACGTGCGTTTCCAATACCTGGAAGTCAGAAATCTGGCTATTCGCCCATCTACAGAAATCAAATCTCAAAAGAAAAACTCAACCATGTTATGCATCCAAAATTGACCACACTTTATGAGGCTATAATGTACGGGTTGTCTAAAGCACCAGAAACCCCATTCTTGATGAAGCGTAAAGATTTTCTGTCACCATGGATTGCAATTTCAAGAGGCGAAGCGAAGGAAATTTCCACAAAACTTGGTTCAGGTTTGAAGTACATGTTGAAATCTGCTGGGTCTGCTGAATCGGCCATAGTCTCATTTTATCTACCAAACTGCGTTGAAATAGTTTTGGCAGAGTTTGCAACGCAGTTTTACTCTTTGACTAACACTGGTCTCTATAACACTTTAGGGGCCGAAGCTATCGTCTACTCATTGAGAAAGACCGAATCGCCAATTTTGATCACCAACAAGCTGAAAGTTGACGTACTTTTGAATTTGAAGGCCGAACATAACTTAAGCACATTGAAGATTTTCATTGTTGTGGAACCTTTGAACGGAGCAGAAGATTTTGATTTATTTCAAAAAGCTTTGAAAACAGGAACAAGCCTTTACAGTTGGGATACAGTTCTTAAAATTGGCACAGATCATTTGCTTCCACATATTCCGCCAGATCCCGAAGATGCATTCACTATTGCATTCACCTCTGGCAGCACAAGCCTTCCAAAAGGTGCTGTATTGAAACATGTAAATATGGTTTCTGCAATAGCAGGGAACATGGCATCGATGACATACCTTCATGATGTTCCGCAAAGTCGCAAAAAAGAGTTTGCGTTTTTACCAATGGTTCACGTTTTCGAAAAACTTGCGTTTTTCTTGGAGGTATACTTTGGTATGACATACTATATGCCCACGAATCCGTACAATGTATTGGACTACTTCACTGATATTAAAGATGTCCAACCTTTGACCCTTGTGACGGTGCCAAGAGTTCTAAATCGTATTCAAATGTTGTTGCTGACCAAAATTCAAGCATCAGCATACATGAATAAGATAGTGCAAGACAAGATTTCTCGGATGGAAAGCGGTGAAAGATTTCCATCGCATTTTATATTTGACAGGTTCATCCGTCCAAAAATCAAAAAAGCTTTGGGCTTTCAAAACCTTGTTATGTTCTTCTCCGGCGGAGCTCCAATTCTGAGAAAGACTTTACTATTTTTAGAAGCTGTTCTTGGTGTTCCCATATTTCATGGGTACGGATTGACCGAGACGAGCAGTACTGTGTCTTTGACTACTGAAAGCATAGCGGAAATGGGGACTTCCGGAACTATTAACACTGCGATTGAGGTAAAGCTCAAAGACGTGCCAGATTTAGGGTACGAGTATACTAAGAACAAAACTGGCGAATTGTTGGTTAGAGGAAACCCTGTCATATCAACTTACTACAAAGATCAAGCCAAGTTTGATGATACCTGTGAAGATGGTTGGTTCAGAACTGGTGACATTGCTAAAATAAACGATTATGGCAGTATCGAAATTGTTGACAGAATCAAAAACTTTTTTAAGTTATCTCAAGGAAAGTTTATTGCAGTTGAGAAGATTGAGAACGCGTACGAATCTAAAAATCTTTTGATTGAACAGATCTTTATTTATGGCGATGGACTTAAAGATTTTTTGGTTGCAATTATTGGCTTGAATGTGTCCGAGTTGCAGAGTTTAAGTAGTCAAATAGGTATCAAATTTGCACACTACTCTAAGATTCAGTCGGCAATCAATTCCAACGATTTGGATTCAGTCAAAAATGAAATTTCGCAACTTTGCGATATTGTGAATCGGCCAGAAACTAAAACCGAGTTACTAGCTAGATTGACTGCGCCAGTGGATGGTTTGGTATCTTTTGAGTACGTCAAAAATGTTCATTTTGATATTTCTCCATTTACTGTGGCAAATGGCACTTTGACGGGTACTTTGAAGATCCAACGACCAAAAGCTAAAAAATTATACGGAGAGATCATCGAAAAATTATACAAAGAGGGTCCAATTTTGAAAGCCAATAGCAATAAATTGTGAATGAAGAAGATTATTATGTGTAATGGTTAAGTGGTGCTGTCTCTACGATGAAGCAGAAATATCGGAGTCAGAATTGTTTCAAAATCTGCCTGCCTCCTTGACAACAGGAATGAATTTGGGAACAGCTAATTCATTTCTAATTAGTTTGTGTAAGGTTTTGCTCACTATGAACCAGAATGTCTCGTTTCAAGGAATCTCACACAACGGCGGTGTCTATTAATTAAGGTGGTTTGTGCACTAGCTCCATTTTCAATCTTAGCTTTCTTTGGGCCAGTTACCTCATTTGTGCTTTCATAAACAAGCTCTGTTTTGAAACTCATGCAATATCCGTCTGCCAGTAATTCTGTGATAATTTCATCAAGGTGTGCATCTTGAAAGTCAAATCACGCACCTATTTATTAGTTTTAACTTTACAGTACTTTGACAAATCGATCCCGGGCTGATTTCAAAAGTTCTGACTATTTGATAATCATAATATCACAAAAATTTCAAAAGGAAGTCGTGATTTTCTGTTTTCGATGGCACCCCAGAGCTTATATGAGTACCTTGATTGTACAATCACTCTGTTTAGCATTCGTGTCTGCATTTTCCTGGTTATGTAACATGATCACTATAGCTTTAATATTACTATATTTCAGAATATACCACAACACCCGTGCACAATGTAACATCCGGTCCGCGCGAGTATAGTGTGACGTATTAGATCAAAGAAACTAAAACGTACAACTATATTCACTCACTTCAAGTCATAAACTTAGTCGTTCACTACCTCTATAAGCATCATTCATACCAACATCCGGTAGCTAGGAATTGAAATTAATCTACCTTCTATTGCTGTTCAGTTCGGCTTTTGATGATGAGTGTCAGTTTTACCCCAAAAAAGTTTTCAAAGCGATTATCGAGATCAAGTTATATAAGCTCAATAAGTGAAGCTACCGAACAATTTCATGAAATAAGCCTCAGTCCACAAGCTCTGAGATATCCAACGCCGAGAGTCAACTCTTTTCAAAATACTTTTGAAAATAACACAATTCAAGAACCTTCCGCTGCTACATTTGCTGAGGATGAGTTCAACTGCTTGTACTGTCAAGAGTCTGATTTGAACTGTTTAGTCGAATGTGATACATGCAAAAATAAGTTTTGCAATTCTGGAATTAAGGACTCAAGTCACATATACATTCATTCCAAATTCATGGGCCACAACAAATTCAACCTATTGAACTATGAGTCTGCTGATATATCAGCCATTGATCTAGAAGACAACATAGAATCTAACAATGCAAGCCTTGATCAAGAGAATAGGAAATTAGAAAGACGATTTAAGTCTACACCAATAAAATGTTGTAATTGTAACAACAGCGATATCTATGAGTTGTCATTTGTTATTATAGACAATGTCTCAAAGGAGTTGGTGAACATGAAAGATGATTATTCGGTGCTTGATGAGAAACCGAATGTGGAGAAGAAAGTCATATTCTTCTGCACCAATACGCTCCCGGGATCAAAACTTGCCAAGGATTGTCTCGAACAAATGCAGGTGTCAATTTTTGGCGGATTGGAGATTGAACAAGAGTTTATAAGGCCCATTATAAACGTTTATGATGTGTTCAACAAATTTGGATTCAAAAAATTCTTTTTCAATAGACTTTTAATAGCTGATAATAGTGAGAGAAACACGAAAGTGGTTTATGGTCAAGTAAATCTCAGTAAGATTTACTCAATAGAGCGTCTTAGATTAAAGCAAGTCAAGACTGAAATATTGAAAAAGACAGATATTTACAACATGGTAGATGAAATTGATGATTATCAATTTTATGATAGTTCAGACGAAACAGAGTTTGAAGAAGACGAATTATTTGAGGCTGCAGTTACGACGAAAACCAATGAGGAGCCACTTAGAATAACATCGCCTCTATTAAATGAAGAAAGGGAATTGTTACAGAATAAAACGAGATCATTGAGAAAAATCAATAAATTGGAACTGGAGAAAAAATCAGTTTACGAGAACTTTTTGCAGTTTGCTACACATAACTTAAACTTAATGTTCAAAGAGCAGTTTTCGATGTTGTCATTATCCACAACTATGCACAAATTATCTACAAATTTGGTCTACGTTCCATACAAAAAAATCACATTTATTGCGCAGGCAAACAAAGATGAACCAGATGTCACAGTGAGACTCAATACAAACTACTCTTTGCCATTATTGCGAATCAATCAAGTCATTGGTTTTCAGCAATCAGAGTCTAAACGTATCATGTTTGCCTTGATAAAAGAGATTCCGCAAAACTCTTTCAATCCTGATATCAAGTTAAAAATCATGAACTTTGGAAATGGATCATTCAATATTGAAGACTGCTTTTTGACCACAGATGATCCGAAAGCCAAGCAAACCTTTACCTGGAATCACGAAGTCACTAATTACCACGAATTTGCCTTATTGCCATTTGATATTGTATTTTCAAGAATAATTGTTGTTATTTTCAAGTTGCTCACTCGTGAGATAAAGTTGAACAACTTTTTGACAAACCTTATATTGGGCAAAAATTTTGAGAATTTTGAGTTCAATCTTACCTCATTCAAAAATGACAATGTTTATCCAGCAAATTTTAATTTATCTCAAAAGCGAGCCATTGACAACCTAGATTCAAATAAAGTGATTGTTGTTAAAGGAGACGTTGGTACTGGAAAAACTTTGTTGAGTGCTACCATGATTGACAACTTGATCTCAAAAGATTTGAAACCGGTATTAGTTTGTTCGGGGTCGAATTTGGCGGTTGATAATTTGTGTCAAGTATTTAATGATAAGTTTGTCAAAAACTCTAGTGACAGAGAAATCTTAATAACCAGACTTATTGCACCATTGAAAGAGAGCCAGTACAATATTAGTCACTCTCTCGCGTCCGTTTGTTTCCACAATTTTATTTTATCCAATGCACCAGAAGAATTGATCAATTTATTTATCAAAAATAAAATTGATCCGAATAGCTTGTCACCAAAAAATCAAGAAAGACTCTCTAAATTTTATAGAGACTTCTTTCTGCAACAGGATGTAGTTTTTACTTCTTGTTACAATGCTTTTGATCCTAAGTTAGATAATGTGCAATTCAAATCAATTGTCATCGATGACTGCTCAACGACAATGAATTTATTGACATTGATACCATTAGCCAGAAACTGCGAAAAACTTGTGTTGATTGGGGATGACAAACAGTTCAGTCCATACATAAGTGATACCAGTAACGAAATAAAAATTCTAAAGCAGTCATTGTTTCAAAGAGTGTTCTACAATAGGTTAGTGAAACCAATTGTTTTAACTGAACAGTACAGAATGAGCTCAAAATTGGCTCAATTTCCAAATTATTTCATATACAATGATGAATTGACTGATGGCATGACCTCAAGACCTAAGCGTATTTCAAGTTTAAATCTAAGATTATTGGAGCAATCAGAAAACAAAATCATCACGAATGTTGAAAAATATCCCATCATTTTCTGGGATCATGCTAAAAGTACCAGCTATCAAGAGTCACAAATTCAGTATCACAAAAAAATTAACAACATAGAAAACTTTGTCATCAATCAGGTCACTTTCCAGAATCATTTCGAAGCACAAAAAATTGTTGAGTTGTTGAAAATCCTCAAGTTTGAGATGAACGTTGACTTCAAAGATATTGGAGTTTTAACACCATACGTGGGACAAAGAGCTTTGATAGCACTGCTTGTTAGTGAGGAGTTTGCAGCGCTCAATGAGAGTAATGCTAACAACAAGAAAAGAGTATCAGCAAGACGTCATAGCAGAAGACAATCATCTGGGGGCTCGAGAAACAGCAGTAAATACCAAAACTTGGGCGTTACTTCGAACGAGTTTTTGTTCGAAAATCACAACCCGGGTGAATTTGAATTATCAACTATTGAAAAAGTCAAGCAGTTGGAAATTGGACTGATTGACTCGTTCCAAGGCAAAGAGAAAGATTACATAATATTAAGCACTGTCAAGAGCAATAAAATAGACAATGCAAACATTGAAGAGTTGAAGATTTTGGATGACTACAGAAGGTTAAATGTCGCTATCACCAGAAGCAAATACAAGTTGATTATAATCGGTGATTCACGGAATTTGTCATACATTAGCAAGCACTGGACCAACTATTTGTCGTATCTTTACGAATTAGACTTGGTGGTTGATGGCAGCTTGCCAAATCTTAAGTCTAGCTACAAAGAATATTTAACATACTTGAAGCGTTAATCACTTATCAATGAAATATCACAATAATAGCGTTAGCGGTAGTTTCAAAGTAAATAGGTTACAGCATCTTGTGCTCTGATCCAAACTAATGCTGTCAATACAAATGGCACTAAATAATGTAGAACAAAGAAGTCCTGAATTGTAAGATTACTTACTGAGCATCTTTTTTAAATTGATCACTACAAAACAATTACTTGAATAATACTAGTATTTATTGATATTAATAATCAACTAGACGAATTAGGATATGAATGTCTTTTCAAACTCATGAAAAGACATGAAGAAAAATTATTAAACTAATGAACAGAAAAAAGAGACGAACTTGAAAGTCTAACCAGATTTTTCATGTTGAGTAGAGACTCTTCTCATGGCGTAGACAAAGTCTTCCAATGATCTTTGTGGTGGAGCCTCCTTGAGTGGCTTACCGTTCATGAATCTGTCGAAAGCATCAGATTGACTCATCATGACATAAGCACCACCCATAACACAGAAGACACCGAAAGACCAAAGCCAGACTCTGACAACAGAGACGATATCGGTCCAGTTTTGTGACCACCAGCCGAACAAGGTGAACATAGTAGCAATGACATCGACAATCAAAACAGCACCAGACAATTGCCATGATGGGATAGAAGACCAGAATGGACCTTCAGCTCTAGTGATGAAAATCAACCAGTTCTCAGTCAAAGAAATTTGCAAGAACAAGACACCGTCAATAGAACCGAAGTTTTGGATAATACCACCCTTCTTGACGAACATGGTGGTCAA